>JAODKC010000049.1:1577876-1593175 GCA_026777985.1 Mormyrops attenuatus | reverse complement strand
TCCCCCCACCCCCCGGGCCCCCGTGGACTGGGACAATTGAAGGCCGCAACAAGTAACATGGGTTTGGGCCACACCAGATTGGCTGAGGGCTTGAGTCATCGCCGGTCAAAGCCCATGTGACACTAAAGGCAAGCGTCTGCGACAAAGTGAAACTGGCTGCCATAGTCTGCACCCCCCAGAAGATGGCGCCCTAGGCGGCCGTCAATAGTGCCTAATGGATTACCCGGCACTGGCAGTGAGGTGAAGCACGATTGCGATCTAACCTTTCTCTATTTCGATTCCCCAAATAGTCCTCCAAATGTGTTTAGCGTGTCTGTTTAGCACGACTCAGTGGATATGGATCAGCGCTATAAAAATGGGTTTAAGCATACCTCTGGTGTTTACTGGTGAAAACACTGAGCTGGTCCAAATGATGGACTCCTGGTTAGAACCACCTTGTTTCAGGACACAGAGGAAGATGCTGACACAATGACACCGGTGAGCCATGCATACTGGCCCTGTTGTGCACGTCAGGAAGTTCAATGTGTCGCATGGCACGTTCATTCCTAATCTCTCTGGGGGGGGGGGGCTTTTTTTGCATCAGATAGCTGAGAGATGACGCACTAAGCAAAGCAGGCAGTCCCCACCTTTCAGTCTGATGTCTTGGAATTTTACTGGGTGGTACCGGGTCGCGTCTCTATACCTGTCGTGGTAAATGAATCGCCCAACAAGCTTGGTCAATGGACAACACCCCACCCCCCTTCCTCTTGTGGAACATTCCAGGCCCCCATCTCAAGGAGTGTGTCGGCCGTTCCATGTCTTCCAGCCTGGCTAATGGAGGGTGACCTGTCACTGCGCTCGTCACTTTAAGGGCGGCTGAAAATCACAATCCTGACAGGAGGGATGGGACTGCCCTACCATCGTTAGGCAAAGCCACTGTCACTAGACCAGGATTCCTCCATTTCCGTCCTTGGGGACCGGCAGACAGTCCATGCTTTTGCTCAGGGAGCTGGGAGGGAGCAAAAACATGGACTGTCTGGCAGGGAGCAAAAATGTGAACAGGGTTAGGAAATACTGCACGAGACCATCGCAGTTTCAGACAGATATAGAGTGAAGCAAGTAAAATCTAAAGGGAGATACAGGACAGAAAATGAGATTATATTTACAACCTTAAAATATCATGCCACAAGCTTCTTTGGGACAAAATAATATTCAAATGCACCCTGACCACTCTCTAAGGCTACCTTAAACACGTAGAGGATGTACCAAGGAATGTATAACAGGCCTGTATGTTTTGTGGTTCATGGGTGATTTCCATTAATATTAATGCCTACACTGAACAAGAAAGCCCAAAAGCTATCAACTTCAGTCTCAAACACAAGCAGTGAAATATTAGAGTCTGAGCATAAGTGATTACAGTATATTACACCCAGTAACAACAACAACATCCTTACATCCTTGAGTCCATAATGCCCCACAGCAACGGAGGGTCGTAAAATGTCAAGTTCTGCTGCAATGCAAAAACATTCTATATTAATTTTCATTTGGCCTTTATATTTACGACTCAATGCTAAATGCAATAACTTATTTTGTAAATAATGAAACGATAATAAGACACATCTCACCATTAACTACACAGCCATTAATTACTGAGGGTGTAATTCTTTCCGTCAAACGGCTTACGGATGCACTGGTGAATTCGCAGCGGTGAATCCCCGAATCCTACACCACCACGGCAGGCTGCTTTGCCATACCGTGCCATATTTTTTCTTAAAAGGTGAAAAGTGGACAATGCACACTGCTGCGCTGCCCTGCTCCGCTGTGCCGTATATTTCAGTTAGAAGGTTAACAGGGAGCAGTACAGATTCTGCTGCGCCTCCCCGCTATGCCGTATATTTTACTTAAAAGGTGAACAGGGAGCAGCACAGATTCTGCTGCGCTGCCTTACGCTGCCATACCGTATATTAGCTAAAAAGTGAATCGTGGGCAGTCACACTCGACGTGCAGCGGTGCTATATATAAATGTGTTGATTCTGTTATATTTGTACTGGCAGTCTATACACAGACGCAGATATATACGCGGTATTACATCATATTAGGTCTAATATCTGTAAGTTATAGCTAACAAGTTGTTAGGTATCTTGCGGATTGCAATTCAGGTAAAAGTTCACAACTTCAGCGTCCTTAGCGGGATCCTACTGAAATACGGTGAAAGTCAAAAACAGGCCTATTTTTACGTTAAGTATAACAGATTTGTCCTTTAACACGAAGTCGGATCCTTTTATGGCGCAGGTAGGGTATACACTCTTTGCGGGAATCTCTCTATCTTGTAGCCTATATGTCTTAGGGTATGATACCATCCCGGAATTGTTCATTAATCAACATTCATGTGTAGTTATCGCCTGAACAAAACTATTTTACCACTGACTGACGCTGGGAAAATGCTGGTCGTTTCAAGAAAAACTGCTTAAAAAAATGAGTTAGTCTAAATTTGGCGTTTAGGCTATATTGCATTAAGACCTCTGTTTTGCATATTTTATAGACTCGCTTCTGTACAAGCGCAGGCTGAGATTCATGCATGTTTATGCATGCAGTCTTAATAAAATACATTCTGCTATGGGAATGTCTTCTTCTTACTTCCTCACTGTTCTCTCCTCATGGTAGAAAATCGTCCGCAAGTCGGAAAGAGGTATCAGAATAGCCCAGAGAGCAACATTAGGCAGGATAAGACAATAATATAGGCACGTGCTCAATTTAGTTCGCCTTTGAACTGTCACAAAGGCGCGGGAGATTTTTTTGCAACATTGTCTCATTCATGCATATTCACGAACTTCATAGGATTTATGAGATCGTCCGATGTAAAGTGCACTCAGATATTGCTCTTTATGTAAGAAATGCATACTGTACTGTACTGGGATTTTGTTATACTCCGTATTACGCTCTGTTGAAAATAGGCGCAATTTTTCGTGTATATTTGAAATACAGTTACTACCGGCGATAATTAAGGGGATTTCGTCAAAATAATCATTTGTATGATTCGGAATAGGTGGTCGTTAGTCACGCACAATTGATTCGATATATATCTTGCCACAATTTTAACCAAGTGCTACTGGTGACTATAGCCTATTTATCGTTTGTTTGTTCGCATGAAATTTGAGTTTATTTAAACAAGGAATATCGTTGTATGTTTCATTTTTAATACGATCTTAACCGCAATTTAAATTGGAATACAGTCGTTTTACAACGTGCACTTACTATCGGGTATGCTGTGAAATTTTCATTATTTTACCAAAGTGTTTATTTTTCTTAAAATACTTCGCAACTAGTAGTCTGTTTAGTCAACCGGTACCCGCAGTCTTGAAGCTTGTCTGAAGTTAAACCCGGTTAAGGGAAGAATTATCATACGCTTAACACCGACAGCTACAGGACGTTGGATTTCAAACCCGACTTATTTTGTTTATTTGTTTTATATAACGCTGTTGATGTACAGCAGAACTACGCGATTCCCTAACGACGCACTATCCCGGCATATGGTCCTCCTTTGCAAGATGTTCACGCTCAACCTTCAACGACCACGCATTCGAGAAAAGAAATATATATATATATATATATATACAGCATGGGTAAGTCACTCACCAAAATACATGCTTCTCTTCATCAATTGCACATTTAAGCTAAAATCCACTCTTTTCCGGGTCCACGGTGACTTCAGAGCAAGTGGACAGGCGCCGCGGACACGCTCCGGTCTGATTCGCACAGTGATCCGTGTGGTGAGCCCATCTCTCTCGCAGCTTGTACCCGATAACTGTCCGCTCTCCTCTCTCCCACTGACTGTACGGTGGGCTGTCTCTCATCCTCTCCCCTTACTGCCGCCCCTCCCCACACCCCTCACTCATACACACACGCACGCAATATTCTCACAATTAAAGTCACTGCAATCCCGTATTACCTTAACACGCCATTGCATGATCAAATAATCAACACGACAATCATATTAATTCGCCACCTGGAAACAGAATGGCAGGCCATGAGTCGTTTATTTTTCTTTTTGATCAGAGCTCATAAAGAAGCTTCAAATTTGCTTTTTGATGCAATCAACGGAACAGTTATTTGGTGTAACGCTGGTAGAATAGGTTTGCTTTCCACAAGGTCGTTAGTAGGTTAATTACTTGTTTCAAGGGTACAACAGTAGAGGCTCTCTCTGAATTATCACCTTAAGTACTATGCAATTGAATCCGCTGTCGTTAGATTAAAAAAAAAAAAAAAAACACTTTCATGGTTTCCCATTTCCCCCCGACAACATCCTCAGGCATCTGCCTCGAATTGATGTCGAGAATATACACTTTAATAATCTATTATACCGTGAAGGCGCCCCTATCGCTGCGAGCCTGGGTTTGGGATGCGCAAACGGGGGCAGAAGCGCCGAAAACAGCGCTACTGTCGCACATAATTCAGAAGAGACCCGTCCTGTTTGTTACGGCTCCAGCGTTAGGTCAGTCAGCGCCAGGCAATGATGCGTCTATTGATTTAAATGAAGATCTTTCGCGAAACCTAGGGCATCGATCCATCCGGGCTATTGCCTGGATGCTGTGTGTCACTGTCACGCACTTTGGTTTTTATCACCCCCCCCCCCCCCTTACATTTCTAAGATAAACCTCTTCCCTCGTCTGGAAATAGCCTCCGACTCTGATAAGGCAGACGATTCACCGTGTGTTTTCAATTAACCCCAAATTCCTTCCTCATATCGTCCAAAAGACTCACATTAAGTAAATAAGTTTATTCAGTGCAGAAGTTTGTCAGTGCAGAGGTCCTTTTCGCTCACTGCACTCTGCAAGCAATTTCACCTGGGCTATATATGGGACGTCCGTGCTGGGAATAGAAACGACAACGCCTTGAATCTGCTGTCATCTTTAACAGATGTCGGTGAGAGATTATTCTTTGGATAAAAGAAGAAATTCTCCAGGTAGAAGTTAATTCACTCGCCGGGATTTGCGATGCACCCGGGGAAAGGGCTACAAAAAAAATCTGACATTTAAACTCTAGGCTTTGGGGTCAGAATTTCCATAACGCCCAGATCTACTGGGGTTCACCTTCCAGTATCAGTTCCGTGGTCGTGGTGGTGTGGTCTTACTCCGAACTACAGATATCTGGAGCTGTAGTGAAACAAGGATTTTATTTAGTTTGTTGTGCTCCCCCATACCCCCGCCGAGACCAAGCGACAGCCTCGATGCATCGTTACTTCTGCGTGACCGCGCTCTCCACAGTGTCTCTGATTCTCAGTGGGAAATCGCCATTACGGTATTATATAAAAACAGCTGGGGGCAGCTGCTCGGTGTAACTCAGACAGTAAAGCACGCATATTCATACGTTTCAGAAAATACTAAAATAAAAATGTCAGTAAATGACAGCACTGGGAAAATAGTGAAACTGAATTCAACTAGAGCAAATCCAGAAAAGTACAGACACGCTGAGGGCTCATTGAAACTAGAATCCTTCGCATAGTCTGACTTAAAATACAAGCATCCGATGCTCAGGATATGGAGGAAAACCGGGGCATTTTTAGAAAGATTTTTTTGTTCACTGGTGACTCATTGGGGTTCCTCCTACAAAATATGCAGCATCTTCACCCATAACTGAAGAATAGAAACGTCTCAGTTTCAACCCGTGATCGATAGACCTCACTCCTAGAACAATATGTCCTAATATTGAACAACCTGTTCAAAGCGTGCTTGCTTCACCCTGGCCCAGTGCCGTTGCTCGGCTTTCCAATTTTTACGAAAGACCAAAGTTACATTCCAAAAAGTAAACATTATTTTGTCCTTCCGGAGTTCCTCATAATCCTATGTCTTCACCCTGTGACCTTGCTAATGTGTGAACATTAAAAAAATTGACTCGGTGTGAATATAATAATTTGCTAAATCAGCTTCATGTTTTAGTGTCATTTCCTAGACAGCGTGTTCTCCGGACTGGAGCCAATGTTGTCGCTTTTATGAAACACTCAGCACGTGGTCACTTTGCTTTTTGTTTGTTTGTTTGTCTATTTGGAACCGCGTGCGTCTCGCGCAGAGGTGGACCAGCACCCAGTGTACCACAGACACAGCTGTACCTGTCCGGGAGCGCAGGCAAAGACGCTTTTACCGTCAACCTACTAAAAGCGGTGCAGGAAGGAATTGATTGAAAATCGGGCCGAGGTGTCGAGTCATGATGAGTTAAATATGGTCTCAGAATTACTCACCTCGGAGGAAGTATCTATAGATATATATTTTTCTCTCATCTGTTTTAGGTGCCTGGAACGATAGTTCCCGGCCGTTTCCACAACATGTGTTTCCCATTATTACACCCAAGCCCTTGAGAGACAGATTAGTCATATCTGCGACATGAAAATAAACTCAACACTACCTCCTCTCATGTGTATTTAGTCCCATTCGGTCAAATACCAGCAAGTTCAAAACACGACGCAAACCTAATGCAATGATCTCCCGTAATCCACTGGGACTGTACGTGCAAAACTCAAGATTAAGAAATACTTCTTAGAATGCTTCATTTCATTTAGGGAGCAGGTGGCAAAAGCATTTCACTATGCAGGTGTACAACGTAAGTCCGTGTATGTGACAAGTAAAACTTGAAACTTGGATCTTGACACTCATTTGCGTGCCCAACCATTGTGTTTCGTGTAAATGCACTACTGGATTTAAGACCTGGGGTCATCAAAGTGATTCTACTCTAAAAACTACAGTTGCGGCAAAAGCAGAGCTGTGTGAAGAGGTCGGCGCCGCACTTTATTCTGCAACATCGTTTCCTGTATCGGCTGCATTACAAAGTGCTTTGATCGCACTTGTGTTTGCCTGGCTGCGCCCTCGCAGCGTTACTTACTGTATACTGAGCCGAGACCTCTTAAGTGCGAGCGGCCGCCAAGGTTTCCACGTTTCAACTCGAGATCATTTGCGTAAAAGCATAGTTTTATGAAAGTGTGTTCCACGCAGTATCACCTAAAGTAATTGCTAGACAAACAGCGCTTTTATGACCCGTCCGTACTCAAAACATTGCAAAAAAAAAAATCTCACTGCACTGAACAGTGAATGCTTGGAGACATTATGTAATTACTAGGGTATTCGCTAATCTTTGATAATTAATTAAGAGCACGCTGAAATTCTGCATTATGAAAATGCGAATGCAACAACTAGGTCATTAAAACATCCCATCGGGTTTAGCTGCACACAGGAGAACAACGATTTCCATGAGGGCACGTAAAATACGGTGTAACTTTTGGAGCACTCTGAGTCATCCTCGTTGTTGTATATGCCTACGTGCGCTGTATGTAGATCAATCACAAGCACGCGCTTACTGCGTTATAATGAGCAACGTAGTGGAAATTAATAGTTTTTTTTCATCATTGAGTGTGTAGTAACTGACTTGTCCACCTATTTCAGGATTCTGTAACAAATAATCAACATCGGATAGGCTAGGTTATAATATAAACATGGAGGACAGAGGTAAACCGTAAACGCCGCGCGTCGTGACCTCAAGCATATGCAGGATAACGAGACAAGCCGCTGATGTCTCAGCATGAATTAATGTCTTCCAGTATAACCCGAACAGCGCATCACAGCGCGATTCCTACAGGCCAACACGACGTGTCGCTTCTACCACATGTGCTGTCTGCTGTAGAAATGTCCACCGACAATAAACCACACGACCGTTAGCTGTGCATTCCATCGCAACTCTTTAAAGATGCAAATGTGGTTCTGGTTAGTGACTTTTTAAATGTGTGCTGCTGCGATAGTTTGAGGAGCGTGAGCATATTTAAGGCATAAATATTTAAGTGATGAATGTGCTTTGACTTTGTACATCCATGGATTCCTTCATCATCTCGCCCAGCCTTGCGCTGTTTGCTGTCTGGGATAGACTCCAGGCCCCCTGTGACCTCTGTAGAATAAGCTGTTGCAAGATGGATGGACTGATTCCTTAAGTATGAATTTTTAGACAACTTAGATTTTTTAGTTTTCAGCAGTCAAAAGTAGGTTTATCTCTCCATTTCGCATGTATTTTTTTCCTATTGGACATGCCCTTTGATGTAAAATATCTCAGTAAAAAAGTGTAAAATAGAAAAAAGTGCATTTAATTTAGTTGTGTGTTTTTCCAAAGTCTGTAAATCTCACTGTAGTTTTAGCAGTTGTAATTAATGACTCTCATTAGCAAACAATGTAGAGGAACTTCTCCTTGGATAATGGAATTGGCTTTTCCAGCAAACCCCAAAGTATCTACTAACACATGTAAACAAACTCTGTGTCAGAGCTCGTGGGAGTGAAATATGCAGTTTTTTTAAAAATGACTCATTCTGTTATTTATCCATATTGGCACAGCTGTACAGTGTTTGACATCCGCCACTGTTTAATGTACAAATGGCAGTGGCTTTAGTTAGCGCTCGCCCACGATTCTCCAGGCACAAATGGATTTGTATAGCAAAGTCGCACTCTGCACTTATGGGAGCAGGGCTGCTACAGAATTTAAGCCTTTGAAAATGTGAACTGAGATCAGTACAGATCTGAGCAGTGAAAATCCAGGATAGATGATGAAATACAACTGAGACCAAGAAGAGGAAAAGGGATGAATGCAGAAAGACAGAACAATAAGGGGGACACGGAATCAAGGTGAAAGCTATAAGTTTGACGCGTGAGCATTTTGGTAAAATGTTTTGATATTCTGGCATTTGTGAGTCGCCTGTACATCTATTTTGTATAATTGCTTGCCCAGTACAAGGTTGTGGTTAGCCTGAAGCGAGTGCTGAGTATCAAAGGGCACGAGGCAGGGGACCCCCTGAAAAGGATGCCGGTACATCACTATCGGCGATTTAGAGTCACCGATTTACTTTACTGCATGTTTTCAGACTATGCATGGGTGGAAAGTACCCTGGAGAACCCCATCCAAACACCGGGAGAACATTTGAGTTCCATTTATATAACAACATCCTTGAAAAGTTTTCTTAAAAGGTTTACTGGGATGTATTGTGAAAGGCTCGTGATCAACTTCTGCCCTACTGGACGGCCTTCAGACTTTTATTGAAAGCAGGTTGCCGTCAATAGCCATTTGTTCTGTTGCTGTGTCTTACTGGATGCGGCCTGCGGTACGTCAGATTGCCCCAGGACAGGGAGTTTTTAATACGGGCCGCTTGTGCACTGCTGCAGTTACGAACATTATAGAATGATCTTCTCGCACTGCAGAGTTCCTCCTGCAAACAGAGGGATGTCCATGCCCGTCTTTTCCAGCAGCTCCCCGAGGAGCACAGGAACTGTCAGAAGTGGAGTAGAAACCAGCTTCCTGTCTTTACTTTTGCCCTTTAATGCAGTTGGTGTAGCCAACCTAGGGGCAGCACCCCCCCCCAGTCAGCGAAATCACCGCCCCCCCGCCCCACCATTTATTTTTGGCTGAGAGCCTGGTTTAAGTACATTAGTAGCAGAGAAGTGGGGTATAGTGTTACTTAGTGATGTACCCATGTCACAGCAATGGCTGCATGTTGGTGCACAGATGCACACTGTGGACTGTGTACCTGTGTACCATGCCGTACAGTGCTGTGATGCTCAACAGACCCCATTTACAGCTTCGCCATTCCAGGCCGGAGACTGTTAAAAAAAATATAGGCATACGAAGTGGAAACGTGAACTAAGTTATCAGCATGAAAGTCAGGCGCTCAATATTCTCGGTCGTGCACTGTGATCTGAGAGTGAAGGTGAGATCACAGACTCAGGAGTGATAATGGGTAAAGAATCCATATTTTGCCAGACTTTTCCTCCAGGCGTTCCAGACGCTGCCCCCTCCCCCCCTTATCTCCAGCCCATAATTCCCTGTTTCACCCCTCCCCATCCCCAGAGATCCATCCCCTGGCAGACTGCCTTTTCCATGTCTTAATTCCTCCCTTGATAAATCCTTACTTTTCCCTTTTCCAAACCTTGAAATGGATAGTGTGCACTGAGACCAAGCAGCTTCTCAGTCTAGGTGTTTAGTCTTTCCTTCATTTCTTCATATAATCCCCAGATTCTCAGTCTATGTGTTTACTCTTTCCTTCATTTCTTCATATAGTCCCCAGATTCTCAGTGCATCATTCCTCCACCCCAGAGAATTATTCTGTCCCTTTACAGACTTACATTTTTGTCTCACACTCTTCGATGACATTTTTTCTCCTTAGCTCTTCCTGACCCCCAGAGCACCCTGGACCCTAGACCGGATATGTTTGCTACATTTATCAATTTTGTGATACTTGTTGTTTTTACAAGTTTGGAAAATTCATGTTCATCTTCAACCAAGGAGATCATCTGCTGAACATCTGCGCCAATGAAAACATGGAGTTATCTAAGATGGATGGCCGGTTAGGTCCCAGCCCCTTGTGGTGATGGGGGTGGGCACCTTGGGGGGGGGGAACTATGCAGGTGTTTCTAATCCCTATTGAGGCTGGGGGAGAGTGGCAGGGAGCCAGCCAGAGGTAATGGGGAAATTACATGGACAAGAATCAGTCCCCCAGCTGCCCCCCCGGATAGCAGAGAACGGGATGCATTAAACACCTCTGAGACCCATGCGAATATTAATGGTGGGCTTCATATATTCATAAAATGAGGTGTCAAAGGTCTTTGGAAGCCTTTAAGGGCAAAGGGCTTTAGGAACTAGAGCTGAAAAAAACTATGTAAATGAAGTGATTTCCTTGGCGTTTCCCAGAAAGCACTTTCGCATCTAAACTGCAAATTTGAATTCTTCCATTTGCATCCACCCCCTTCCCAAAAAAAGACTTTCTGATCTTCTGATCCAATGGGTTTCACTCTTGGTTTCGCCAAGACCTCAGGGGAACAAGCCGGCACATAAAAATGAGTCCCATTTAGGCAACGACTCCTGTGATTGGATGCCTCATTAATGCCGAGGTCCTGGCTCTGGGGAATTGCAAGTGTGACGAGGGGAAAATGGTGTTTAAAAGCACACGGGAACTGGCTCCAAGCCTCTGAGCATCTGTAAAAATTCCCAACAAAATCTTTACAGTGGAGCGCATCCCACTCACGATTGGAAGCCATCCCTGAGAGAGATGAATGTGTTTGCTAACTTCTGAAAGTTGGGGGGAGGGAGTTACTCAGTAGATAAGATTTGTTTCTGAAAGCTGATATTTCAGACTAAACACTGCACTCCCAGAATAGCATTCAAGTTCTTGTTCGGCAGATAATCTAAAACATATTCCAAACAATTTTTCAGTATTTTGTTGTCTTCTTAAATGTTCTAAATATACATTTATGTAAACCCACATAAAGGGTAACCCACAACTTCATCTGCAAATTTAGTCTTTTACATTTTGTTAAAAGCGGCACTAAAAACACAGGCCAAACTTTTTTTTGTCTGTTCTTCACACGGTCTGGTGCACTTAATTCTCAAAAATAAGGCCAATCTGTAGATTATAAACATCATTTCAGATAAATGTTTTATTTGTTTGCTATTGTTTCTTTTACAATGACAAACATGCCTAAGTTACGCTGCGATGGATGGATACATACGAGGACATGAGTTCGAGGCGCAGATGGGGAAGGTGCTGCTCTGTGTTAGCAGGCTTACACATCCCAATGTTATGTGGCGTGCAGCTGCGAGACACGGTTGTCCAAGGAAAACAACAGGGTTCCAGAAGCGAATAAGCAGGGAGATACGTTCCAGACCGCATGAGCGAAACGTTATAGCTTGTCGGTGACGATGGGGGAGATCGGAGGAGAGCCAGTGCCGGAGTGAGAGAACGCCAATGAAATAAAATGAAAGAGAAGACGAATTAGCGCATGCACCGGAGCCAGGGAAAGTCAATCAGACATGGCAACAGGGAAAAGAGGCATAAGAGATCTTTCCGTGGGAATATATGACGTGGAACGTAATGGTGCACGTCATCATATTACCCGTGTTTATTTGTTTGATTGTCATCTATCTATCTGTCACGCCCCGCATGCCTCTTTCCCCATGGTGTGGTGCTAATGAGCCACACCTGTTCCTCGTTTAACCCTGCCTCTCATTTCAGCCCTCGTGTGGATGATCCCAGGTGCCTCTCATTTCAGCCCTCATGTGGATGATCCCAGGTGCCTCTCGTCTGCTCCTCATCTGTGGTGTATATAGTGCCTCCTCGTCCTGAGCTCCCCAGTATGATACCGCTGCCTGCCTGTGCTACCCCTCTGGTTACCCTGCGCCCTGTGTTTCTCCCCTGCTCTCCCTGCCTTGTTTGACCTCTCACAGTATGTTTCCTTTTGCCTTTTGTGATGTGTGTTTGTTAGAATTAAACCCCTTTTGTTCTCCCTGATGCCTGCCTTCACCTCCATCCTTCCCGAACTGTGACTATCTATCTATCTATCTATCTAATCTATAAATAACTTGGTGAAATTAAAATTTGACTCCAGTTCAGATTTACATTGAAATCTGCTGAAACAACGATGGTTATTCATAATGTGCAGTAATATATCAACTGTACATATTTCTTCTGGGGTTTATTATATATTTATTGATTTAATAAATATTTAATATATGTGTTGTTATTAAAATATATTTGGTGCGAAATTCTTCCGGTACTAGTATCACTGTGACTAGTTGTGTGGGCTAACAACCAAAAACTTTCCAATTCTGTCCGAGCTAATATCAATGTGGTGAATGGTCGATAAACAAATAGAAGATAAATCACGGAATGTGATGTAAAAATCAGGCGCCCCTTATTACGTCAAGACAATAAATCTGACGTCCTGTTTGCCTCATATACTGCAGGAATTAACGTCAGCTGGGGAGAATACTGGGCGCGGTTTCAATTCCGCCGATATGCGGTATTGCTTTGGAAACCGAAGGAGGGGAATCTACGGAAGTTCATCCTATGGCGACACGGGAAGTGGGGGCTCGTCGGAGGACGGTTGCCAAACGGGACAGCGACAAGAATTCCCCATCCAAAAAATATCCGCGTTTCCAAACTTTGTCTCAAACACATTACTGTGAGCAGCGTTCTAAGCCACACATTAAATTCTCTCACGGTGTTCAAGCGCACGTATCTATCCACTCTACGATAGTTAATGTCTCCGGCATGTCGGTTCAATTAAGATCTGATCCGTACAAGGCAAAAGTTACTACTGTCGCATTATGTATTCAGTAAATTTTACGAGAGATTGTCACGGTGGTTCTAGGTTAATTGTAGACAATTTACTGAAGCATGTCAGCGCTCGCCTTTGTCGAAACGTTGGATAGCCTAATATCTCTATATTTAAATATTTACATAAATATAATGGATATTCATACTTAATTTAAAGGTGGAAAATGAACTGAATTAAAATGAAGTATATTGAGATTCATGTAGGCTAATAGCAACTTTCGTGTGAAATATTGTCCTTTCAAAACCGCAGTTAAAAATGTTCACATTTTGAAAAGCAGGCCACGCAATAATTAAAAAAAACTGTTGGTGAAAATGTCGCCACCACATTTATGTTATACTCCAAAAAACATACACTGCAAACTGGAGACTATTTTCAGGAAACAAAAATAAGAAAAATATCTGCATCGTTGCTAAATTTAAAAATAGTTGCGCTGCTGAAGATGAAGAGAAATTATGCTTTTGCGCGCTAATGAATTCAAATAGAAATGCAATTATATAATGCATAATGAATTTTAAAATGGTGCACTAATATTAAAGACCTAAAGTGTAGTAATTCAGCATAAAATATGCTGCCAACCGAAGTCATTAAATCTTTTTGCAAATGACAAACACAGAACAATCTAATTAATTGTTAAGGTCTGTTACATAGACAAATGCTATGATTAAGAAATGATTTCCCAAACAGAATTAAGTATCTGACACTGATTGCCTCTTCTTCCTAAAGGAAAATAAGAATCTTGCTGAAGCATTAGACTTGTCAGTGACTTCAATTACATATGTAAAAATGTCTCAGCCATCTTGACATATTTATCTAGTTGATCATCCATCCATCCATCCATTCATCCATCTAATTTGCTTATCCGCTACAAGGTCACTGTGAACCTGGACCCTTTCCCAACAAGCTCAGGGCATGAGCACTGAGTGGGCTACTAGTTTATTTTAGGACAAGGTTTAGTTGTTACTCATATCTGAAATAGGACAAATAGGCATCTGTGTTGCAATTTCGCACTTTAAAGTTTTTTGAACTTAAGCCCCACACTACTCCACTACTCCACACTGCTCCACACTGCTCCATTGCTAGCTGAGACCTAGAAAGAGAGATCCTTCACTTTGTGTGCAGTAGGTCATGTGACATAGCAGGCGGTTGGTAATAGGCCTGGACAAACTGGGGAGATAATCAATGGTGTTTTGGTTCAAAGCGATGCAGCCAAATTGCTCCTGGCTTCTGTCTTCGGGCTTCATTGGAAATGCTGTTTGAACCAGAGGTGGTCGGGATGATTCCCTCATTTCAGTTCCTCTCGTCTTTGTTTTGTTTCGACTGCTTGCCTGTTATTATTAACAGGCAGGTGATGTCTCCAGCCTAAAACTCATTTTATAATCGACACTCATTCTTATATGCAACATGTCTTTTTTTGATATAAAAATTTGAAATTATGAATGTTATAATGCTCTTTGTATCAAACAACCATGCATAATGAAAAGTACATGAACTGCACTTTACTGATCTACCAAAAGTAGGCCATTACTCTGTGTTAAAGATGCTGACGTCTGCCAATGTCGGCGAATTCAATTTGACGCTTAGAGAGGGAAATAAATTCATGCCAGCAAAGGCTCGCATCCCCCCTGTGGACGGCTTTTTCATAGCTCATAACATCGCCAGTTCTTGACAGTGCACCGCGCGGTGTTGTCCAATAAATCCGAGAGGTCCACCTGCAGCGGGGCTGTCTCATGCGAAGGTCATGGAAGGATGCGCTCCATGGCAATCAAACGATGCTTTATGTCCCCTGGCATCTACCCTGAAGGACTCCGGCGTGACGGGTGGCTGGGCACAGCACGGTCACCAGAAAGGCAGGAAATCATGGTGTGACAGGTGCTGGACTGCTAACAGGTGTGGGGCAGAGTCTTCTGCGGATGCGCAACAAGGTGTGTGGGTAGATCACAGGATCAGAGAGGGCAAATTGCAGGTTTGGTACACGGACACCGCAGGATCAGTCGCTCATGGGAGCTTTACTTGTACAAAAATGTCCTGAGGTCAGAATAAAAAATGATTGGTTCAGAGAGATAACCAATCAAATTGTAGAAGAGGTGGGTCCAAGCAACTAGAAGGAGCAGGACCAACCGATCAGATGTCCCGCCGCCCCGAGTTGCTTGGACCCACCTCTATAGTCTGATTGGTTATATCTGTGAA
>JAODKC010000049.1:1533059-1566353 GCA_026777985.1 Mormyrops attenuatus | reverse complement strand
GAGCACAGGAGCCTTTCAGTTTGAAAGTAGTTTGTAAAACCCGAAGTACCTCAAAGTGTCCTCCATGACATGGATTATCTGGTCACCCTATGTAAACCTTTGCATGTAGCAAAGCGCTATGCTAATACAGTGCTAACAGACACTGCCATAGAATGCATGCAGCAGGTGGTGTAGTGATATGATCGCATGACCCTGAGGTTTCTGGTACGAATCTAGGAAGAGATCCAGTCATACTTGACCTCAGGTAAGATCCAAAGGTGTAAACATGTCTGAACTGCAGGTCTTAAGTGTCACTGTTTAAATGTCAGCGCAATTAGACACGGGGAGGAGGTGATCAGCAATTACTGTAATCGTGGGTTGTAGAAAATACATAACAATTTTTAAAGATTCTCGTTAGTGGTTTCTGGTCATATCCTTTGTGGTTTGTCCTCTTACTCTCTAATTAAAAAGGCAACTTCTCTTTTCAAGGTACTCACCGGAATCCTTGGTAACAGCCCAACCGTTAAATGTGACACCATCAGTAAAGGGATAAGCTGCGGGTTGGGGGCGGGGGGGGGGACTCATTTTACCCCCTCAGGTTAAAAAAATGCCAGAGTAAATCACAGAAGTACCTTCGGAATGTCAGGAGATCAAGTCATGGTAACGAAACGGCCTTCAGCCTGACAAAAAATGGAGTATAGTGTAAATTAATGTCCCCCCCAGTGTGGGACATCCCATAATACCGATCCATACACTGAGAAAGCGTTAAATGATGTTGCACTTTTTCAAAGTGCCATACTTTTTTCTCAATTTGTGCCGCGTACGTGAGATTAACGATGCATGTCTGAAGAAATGCAGTCTGGGTATAGGAGCTCTGATGTCACTTCCTGATAAATGAATTTTAAAGGGATCATTTGTAGGACACTCTTTGCAGTAGCTCACTTAAGAGCCTATGGAATGTTAGGTGATTGTGGTATAGCATAATTTAATGACTGATTAGGTTTCAGTCATGACTTTGCATACCCTCTCTCTGTAATCGTTTGATCATGTTTTGCATTCATTATTACACAGTTACGGTTAAGCTCACCGGGGCTATTCTCCATTGTACATAGTTAATGCCATAACCTAACTATTTACCAACCTGATACTGACCCCTTACACTCCCTTCTCTTTAGCCATCTGGGCCCGAGCTAACAGATCATCAACTGGACCCAGACATCCGGACCGCAATGGCGCCTTGTGAGCGGATCCATATGTTGGCGTGATGCAGCATACCGACACGGTTGTCTGCGATGCCTCTCCCTCCGCCTCCAGCTGTATGATGTCCTGATTGTGATCACTCACCCCCACCTGCTTTCATCCACCCAGCCCGCCTTTACCCTTATATTTGCCATCTTGGAGACGGCATCGGCCAGGTGTTATGCTCCATCAGCCTCTCTGATGGGGTCCGGCGACTGCTTTTGGTTTTCCCCACTATTGGAAGCTTTTTATCCTGGTTCACTACTCCATCTGCGGAAAAGACTATAAAATCAACTTGGCCAGGACTAATAAAAATGCGCCATGTTAAGTGAAACTCGACGGATCGATCGACCCTCATTGGGGCATTGTCAAAGGTCGCACGTTACAAATATACTCCCTTGGGCATTAGGGTAAATTTGACCCCCAATAACACCTTTTGTGTGATTCTCATTTGTCCAGGAAGGTTAAAGGAGAGCATTTACAGGGTGGTGGAGTCTGAAGACATCAACAAAAATGTCAAACAGTCAGCCAACCATGTCCTCAATATAATGAGCCAAGTAAAGAGACCGAACTGTATGGGAATTCTGCCTCAAAAGGGAGGCACTGAACCCAAAACTCCACCCCATATCCATCACAGGTCAAAGGTCAGCAAATCCCTTAGGCCCTAACCTCACATGAGGGGCCACTCAACCAGTGGGACCATTTCCCCAGGCCTGTTATTTTGCCGATGATCTCTAGTAGCCCACGTATGGATCATTCGCTCGCCGTCATTAAGGGGAAATGATGTCGTCCTCTGCACCTTCGCTCAGAGCGGAGTAGATGAGATGAAAAAAAGGGCGAGGATAAAGGGCGGCGATCCCACTTCTCACAGCGGCGGTTGGCATCGTAATTGCACATTGGCCATTATTCTTAGCAGTACTGCCTCTGCATTAACAGGAAACGTGTTCAGGACATTAATACGACTCGACTCATCTGTTTAAGTGATTCATTAAATTGAGAACTGACTGGAATGCCGGATGGATGGAGAACCACAGGTCTGTGGGCTTGAATCCAAGCCATAAAAAAAGATATAATTCTTCTCCATAATTATGTTGAGGCTGCTAGGCTAAGGTTTGCGTTTTAGTTTATAAATGGTGCTAATTTTTTTTTCTTTTTTAAAAATCCTGTTAACTTCAGCCTAGCTCCGGAAAATGTGCCTGTTACTGTGGTTACGGGATAATGGCAGATGCCGATTTTGAAGAGCTATCGGGGCTGTTGTGTCGGCCAGTGGCTGCTGAGGATGTTCCAGCCGGGTGGGCTCTCCTTCAGGCAGTCGGGGGAGGATATTCAGCCTTTCAGGAAACAGTGAGAAAAGCCCCGCCTTCCCCTCAAAGCGACATGCTGCTCGTATGCCGTCTGAAAGCTTCCACGGCAGCTGAGTGGACGATCTTGCTCGTACCACAGCATGAAAGGATCAGGGATTCACATATCTCCACATATCTGCACATATCTATCTCCACATATCGCGACATATCTCCAGACCAGTCTTCGTATTCATCCCCATCTGTAGAAGTGTCAGAATTTGAGTCACTACTAAGGTTTTTTTATATGCAACTGTACTAAATGAGGAACACTGAAAGCATTTAATAAAACACGTTTCATCGTCAGCTTAGAGGAAAAAAATGCAGCTGCAGAGCAACAGAGTACAAAAGAAAAGCTCTTTAATCTTCCAAACACCACACCTTTGTACCTAGGATGATAATTGAATTCACACCCTGTTACCTAAGTAACCCCCGATATAGTGCATCCTGGGTAGAGCGAATTCTGAGTAGCAAATCATACTCAGTATACTTACTCGCTTGCTATACACATTTGAGCACGTCTTTTAATCTTCTTCAAAACACCTTATAATAATAATAATAATAATAATAATAATAATAATAATAATAATAATAATAATAGCAATTTCTGCCAAAACTGAAATTCACATTTCAATTTTAAATAAATATTTTCCATCCATCCATCCATCCATCTATCCATCCATCCATCTATTAATCCATCCATTGTAACCGCCTCCCTATTCAGGGTTGCGGGGGGTCCGGAGCCGATCTCGGAGGCCATGGGTGCAAGGCAGGGAACAACCCAGGATGGGGTGCCATCCAATCAAAGATAACAATTTTACACTATATTTTAAAATAAATTACAGGCTTGCACATGCATAATCACTTTATCTGCATTATTCTGATTATGATGTTGCTGTATTTTACTAATCTGAAATGTCAGCCGTCAAATGTTGCTAGGATACCGACAGAGAGCATCTTAGAATGACATATCTGAAGCTTGCACCAACTGATACCCAATATAGGTAACAATATAGGGAACAACATAGATTTCCCTTTTGCGATTGCGGAGTGAGAGAATGAGTGAGCCGTTTTGAATACAGCAGAGGTGTCTTTTTAAGGAGCATGTTGACCTTTGACCCCCTCTTACTGCAACCTGGACTGGCTTCTTCTGAAAGGAGGCATCGAACGGATGATGGATGGCGATGGAACAGCCTGGGATAAAGGAAGAAACTCCAGTAAATAAGAAAAATACTCCTCACACATGTCATATAAATGAATGACCCCACGCCGCGGAAGATAAGTCGAGCAGGCGGCTGAGTCAGGTTGTAATATGGCCATTTATTGGGTCTCTCTGGTGTGGTATCATGTACTGAATTTCCCCAGTTCAGCACCCCCCCCCCCCACCCACCCCTGAGGCTCTCGCTGCTGCGTGCAGTGGCTGTGCGGCAGAAGCTGCCAACGCTGTAACACTCAAATTGCCTCATTAAAGGCGTGGAGTGGGAGACCCTGCACTGGGCCGGGGACCAGGTTTGGGGAGCAGGGCTGCCACACCATGCTGGTGCTCCGTGCTTGCCAACCCCCCCCCTCGCTGTGACGTACTGCCCCCCCTCTGGTTTCTATGCAAATATATCTGCCTAAAGGAACATCAAAAGGACAAAACAGGATTTATCCCAGAATATGCAGTAAATGTACAGCCTCCCGCGTGTCCCCAGCCTCGTACCCGTGCCTCCAGGGTCACCCTCCAGGAGAATCCATTCACAAACCTGGATGGCTGCATATAAACACAATTTATATCAATATTGTGTTTAACACAATATTGTGTCGTTTTTGGAACATTTCTGACCAAACTGTTTCCTTTTCTCTTCCGGATGTATTGTATTTTTCCGCAATTCGATTTTCCTCTGAGGGATTGTTTTTAATTCCACTAACAATCTATTGTGGAAACGTTTAATCATGAAGCACTTAGGATCCAGAGACAGTGAAATGCCAGTTTTTTCGTTGCTGGGCATGAAAACAACAGAACAAAAAGATAAACAGGTCTGATGAGGGAGGCTGGGCATCCCACTTCGACGTGCCTCCAGTAGATGTATCAGATCCCGGCTAATCACACGGCATTACACTGAACGGCTCATAAACTGCGTAAGACACAAAATAAGGCCGGTGGTGGCGTGTCTGATTAGACTTATGATTGTGAGACAAAAATAACAATCCGCTAATTGGATTAGAGTCAAGGAACCATAATGAGCAAGCTACAATCAGCTCGCTAAGTCGTGTTTGAGTTCATAGCTTGCGTCACGTAGCTTGGCTGCTGGTCGCTAAAGCTACTGTGTTTGGCTCAGTGGAGAGGCGAGAGGTTTGGGAGAAGGAAGTGAAAAGACGAGCCGCCCTTGGTCTAGCTGCTGTCCCGGTCTCCTTTAATGCAGATGCCAGCATCTTGGCGAGGAAGTTAACAATGGTGACCCTCTTGTCCTAGCGAGAGTAAAGCGAGATGATTCCTGTGGAAAAACAAAGCGAGAACCTGCCTTCCGCACTTTGTCTGGAATGGGATATGGGTCCCCCGAGGTTAAACGGAGTGCCCTTCAGTGTAAAGAAAGAATGAATCAGAAGGACGTGTGGAACAAGGGTTTGTGTGTGTGTGTGTGGGAGAGACAGAGAGCGAGTGAGAGATTATTTTTAGATGGATGCATGTCTGTATTTGTAGACGGGAAGACAGATTAACGGTCAAGCCTCATTTGATTTTGCAAAGTTATTAAAAAGACGTTTTTTTTCTCTTTGTTCTTCACTGCCAATTTTTTCTTGACTAGAACCCAGCATTTCATTGCACGGCCGCACCTGGTCTTACACAGACCACACGTTTCCACAGATTTTAGTTTTTCCAGAAAACAATTCTTGCTTGTTTTCTTCTCTGACGTCACAGAGCTAGCCTGAATTAATAATACATTCAGAGTCAGAGGACAGATGTTTACTTTGTTTTTCATTTTACCAAAAACATCAGCGCAACCATGATTGTCTCTGTTCCTCAGCCAGCATGGCCGTCTCAGTGTCCTTTGAGCTCTGCACATCATCTAGAAGACTTGAACCAATCATTTGTCAGGTGTCATGCTGTTCAAATGCTGTCTTTTTATTGGTCAGAATTTCTGGGGCTACAGTTTTGACCCATTCAATTGGCCATGGTTAGGGCCAAATTGCAGATGAACCGACGGAAAGTTTGCAGAAGATTACGGGGAAAAACCTCACACGCCGAGGAGACATATTGAGGCCACCGCAGTCACTGGAGGCCGAGGTACGTTCGTTAAAATTTCATTAAAGTCATCAATGCAAACTGAGGTTTGTCTTGCTCATGTATCGATCAGGCTAATAAAGTCAGCTGTGGATGGGTTTCGAGGTTTGGGCCATGCCGTTAATGCCATTGGGGGCTGCATCTATAAAGGTGTGCTGAGGAGAACTGCTCTTCTGTGGCAAAGACAAAGTAAATGCTGGTCCTAAGATATCATGAAGAGTGATAAATATTTCACATGAGTCCCCCCATTATTGCTGAGCACTTGATGGAGAGACTCTGAAGGTACCAGAGCAAAGAACTAAATGATAAAAAAAATGGCCGCCAACCCAAAACATTACAAATGTGAGAACTTCCAGTAACTCTGGAAAAATATGGCACCAATTAAAAGATCATCTCTGTGATTAAATGCAGGAGTATTAACATCATCATTGGGCCCTGGGCTGTGTCACTTGTCACAGAACTCCCTACTATTTTCTATGATAGTTGTCGACCTGGGGGGTGGTCCCTGATGATTAGATTTTGAACCGTCTGGAGGCTTCATTTATCATAAAAATATGGGAGTCGTCACATCCTGTATTTCAGGGCTGCTGTTGGAGATTTTGGACCCTATCAAAGAATATCATATTCCCCCCTCCAATCCAATCATGCTCCCAATTTTTTAGGGCCCCTGTCACTCAGGTAGGAATTGTCCTAACTTTCCCACCCTTTATGGCACCCCCTGCTTCATTGATTCAGAACAGGTGGTGACTCTAAGTTAAAAAAATTTATTAACCAGCGTTGGTTGAGGCCCCATTGTAGTGGATGCCCCTGGGCTTTAGCCCGGGTAAACCTGTTCATTAAAGTACCTACCCCCTGTCTGGCGAAGCAAATTCACCCAAAACAATCACCCAGGATCTGGGGCTCGGAATCTCCCCGGTATCACAATCAAGGCCGAATCCATTGTGATCCAGCAGCTGTAAAGGCTGAAGGAAAAGACGTGTCTGTGAGCGAGACCAGAGCACAGCTGTTGCACTTCTGGGAGCCCCGTGATTTCAGCCGCGACACGTATTGGCTTTCAAGCGGCAGAGATCGCAGTAATACGGACCACATCACAGCGCACCGTGCTGTCTTGCTCTCTCCCCCCCCCCCCTTTTTTTCTGTCTGTGCTCCCTACGGATCACTGTGCTGGGGAGGCCAGCCCTTCCCTGAACAAGATACTCCAAAAATTATTCATCTGCTCAGAATTCCAGAGTGCCGCAACGCAGGAAGTGATGTAACATCCACAGCCTCACACTGTCAAGAGAGCCCCTTGAACCCATAAAGGGGGGGGAGGGAATCGAGTTTTTATGATCACCATGAAATATTACCTTAAAAACTTCTTTTAAAGAGAAACACAGTAGCGCATGGGTACTTGTAAGATTTATAGCTTTCAAAACCAATTTACACATCTAGCATTAAAGTTAAAAAACAGTTAAACAGGTCCTATTCCATTGAAAATAACAACTTTTTAAAAATCCATATATCTATAATATGCATATATATTTTTTCTTCACATGGTGTGGTAATTTCATTGGTAAAACGCTGCCGCTGTCTTTATGTCTAGTAAAATAAACACTATCTGACTTTTTTGCACTGATTTGTACAGGCTGCTGGCATCTTTACCTCTTCATTTGTCTTTTACAAGTTTCTGAATCCGAGCCGAGAAAAATATCAGCGTCTTATGTGCGGCGTATCTTCCAGTAATGTGCGGTAATCGAGGGCAGGGAGACTTGGCCATGACTGTGGGGCTTATGCTGAAGGTTTTCCCCTTTCCGGGGCAGATGGCAACTTGGGCTGGGGCCCGCATGATACAAATGAAAACCTGAAAAACTTGAGAGCTGTGTTGCATCATGGGCGGGGGGGGGATCTGAAATACTCAGAATAATCACAGAATGAAACGAAGATGCGGGCCAGCGGCACGGGGGCAGAGAAAAGAAACCACAGGCGTATAGAAATGTGACACAAATCCCCGACTCTCCCACCACAGCCGGCAGTAGCTACACGGACACCCCCTTCCCAGTAACCCTTTCTGAAGGCGACGTAGCACGTGATCAGTCCCTAAATTTGACTGACGGGGACCAGTTATTTATTCAATACTGGTAAACCAATAAGCCGCATGTGTCAAACCCCCGGTTCGAGAGCCACACCCAGCCCACAGCAACTTTTTTACGCCCCATGAAATTATTTTGATATTTTGATATTTTAATGGTACACAATATTCGCGGTTCGGTACAAACCTTGGCTTTAGGTTTGGTGTAATTTTGGTACCGTAACTGAGTTTGACCCCTGCTTTGGACAACATGAGAGGCCGCGTAGGGGCGCCATCTTCTGAGGGGGCGCCGTCTTTGCAAGTCACTTTCCCTTTGTCTCAGGCAGGGGGCGCCGTCAATGACATTTGCATCACGTTGCACTTAGACTGCATTTATTTCATGAAAACCATCACGACAAACCAAAGCATGTCCTGTGTCGACTGGCCTAGTAAAGAAGTATTACATTCACATCTTACATATTTAGCAAACACTTTTGTCCACAGGAACCTACAAGTGAGGCAAATAGCACATTGCAGACACTCCCGCTCTCAAGGACACAAGTAGGCATAAGTGCGTCACTTACATTATCTTCATGTCCACCGTGAGAAATCAGGCGACAGTGAATGAGTGAATGCCTGAATGCACGAATGCCCCCCTTGCCCATGTTTCCGTCAGCGGCACAGAAGACCAGCCCCCCACCCCGGGATCGATCAGCAGCCGCAGGCCTTGTTGCTGCTGAAGGGGGGGGAGGTGACGTGACAATCAATCCGCCATGCTCTGAAATCCGAGGAATCTTTATCCCGGGTGCAGGAGCTCGGAGGACGTCTACAACTTTTCCGACTTTAATTACAGCACACCACTGAAAAGAGCACTGAAACTCCATTCCCATTATCGTACCGTTAAAGCATACATAATCATGTCCTCACCCCATCTGGATGGCAGACAATTTCAAATCAATTGCTTTGGCATAATTCCCTTGAGTACAGAAATGTTCAAGAAATACTTCTAGTATGTGTTTGAACTTTCTGCATGTGGTAAAAATGTCATTTTGGTCATCTAATGTCATTTTCATTCTGATTATTCTGCAGATATTTTAAAAGTACTAGAACTTTTCGACTAGAAGACCCATCGAGTGCTTTTAGTTTCACAAGCAGACGTACTAGAGCCACTCCAGCCCTGCAAAGAGGTTTTATGGGCTGAGGGCGCAGGGGTCCTGGAGTGGGCCACAGTCAGCTGGTGAGTACCTTCATTCACTTCACCTGTGTCTTATTACCGCCAGTAAAAGACACAGTTCTGCGTTTTCCCTCTCTCTTCCCAAAGCAAAAAAAGACACTCTGCTGTAGCTCTTCCCAGGATCTGACAATCCTTTTTGGAAACCTTACAGGTTTTTCCATATGTGGATGTCAAAATGGATTTCATTCTTCCGCACTGCTTTCTGCTCTTGTAAACAAATACTCTCCATGTTTCTTCCTCACATACCTGTGTTGGGCTTCCTACTTGTATACCTGTAGTATACTGTAGTTAGCGCTCACACCCTTACATGAACATTAACTTAAACTCATAGAGAACGTGGACTTCACAAAGTGTCTATATAACGATTAGAGTTAAGTGGAAATCACACTTCAATACACTAGATGGGAATTTACTTTGCAAGACAAGGCTTTGAATGGTGCAAACTCATCTGGGATCAAAAAGATCGTCGTTGAGCGGTTTCACATTGGGACAGTTTATCAAAGGATTAACCATCTAAGAAATAGGTTTCTGGCTCACATGATCAGAAAAGTAGCAAGAACAGGCATAGTGGATGAATCTTTCCTTTGTTGTAATTTCCCTTGAGGATTATTTTATTGCTCCTTCGAGCTGCATTGGCGTTAGTCTAAAACTCTCTCTTTAATTCAAGGATTGAGGAAGGTCATTGCTTTCTTATCAGAGATCTCATCTGGTTTCATTCCACTGCTGGCCAATTGCTCTGGACAAAGAAGGCTCAGTGTGTCAAGCATTAATTATTCTTCTGACAGATAAATGTGAGCGGGAGTCTGCATCCTTGTTAGACCGGCACCCTTATCTCCCGTAACTTGATCATCTCCCTTCCTGCAGCTCCATTCCATTCCAAAAGCAAACGCAAGTAGGCAGTTTGAAGAACACGGAAGGTATCGAACGTGTGCTAGGACTGAATACGTGGTCATGTAATTAGGATGACGACAAGAACAGGAGTTGAAACAGATAAGGAACCACTGTGACGCGAGCTGGTGCTGTTACTTCTGGCTTCAGATCAACACACCAGCGATGGCTGCATCCAGTGCTGGGTGTAACTCTGACATGTCTTTAGCGACTCGAGTTTGGTTTCCACCAGATGTTGCTAAATCTACATCTTAAGACGAGTGGAGCGTGTTCATGTGCCGAAGGTCATTCACTGGGCGCTCATTTCGCCTTCAAAGATGACAGGAAGTGACATGCAATCAACTTAAAAATAACGACGTAAAGCTTTCATAGTGAGATTGACACAAATGTGAACGAAAAGATTCCCTTAGCTGTCTCTCTCCTCTGCTGCCCTGTGTTCCTATGTGGAAGCAGGCAAAGATAATGTCCAAGGGTACGTCAAGGACAGTGGTATCACTACGGAGTCCCTGGTTACCCTTTAACAAATTCACCTTCTTGGTTTCTCGACTCTCTTTCAGCTAACGAGACTTGGTTACCAAGTTGGCCAGCTTCCTGCCTCCCTGGCATTTGGATCACAATTGATTCTACAGCGATTTTGCTTTAAGGTATGAGCACCATCTATCAAAAGCCGCCATTGAAGGGTACCGAGACACACACCCACACTATACGGGGTTAAAATATGATAATGTAGTGGATTCTCTGATTTCGGTAAAGACTCTGTAATTTACAATCGAGCGCAAACAGCATCTCGGTCTTTCAACATTGCAATCAGCTTGATAAAGGTCAAACGATTACAAACCTCACCTGCTCAGCAGACATGCTGCTCTGTATTTTTTCTGTTTGCCACTGACATTTTCCACTGAGTAAGCTGCAAATTACCACAACGCTCCCAGAAATATGACGGGCAGAGGGAGGGGTTTAAAGGTAAAAGATGTTATTGTATAAAATGAGATTTTTCTAACAATGAAAACAACTGCAAGCGTAAAGAAAACTCAGAGATTCCTGGGTTTCTATGGGCTGATATCATGCCCAGCGTACAGCCTTCGCCATCTTGTGAAAATGACAGGATAAAATATGTAGATGCTGCGGTTTGGTGGTGGAGACTCGCTGCCCACTTTAGCGATTGAGGTTTGAGGTTGTGGTCTGGAGAGGGGATTTAATGAGTTGAGCTTTTTTAGAGACGGCTGGGCTGGGCTGGGCTGGGCTGGATTGGGCTGGGCTGGGCTGGGCTGGGGGGGGTTTGGCAAGGTCGTCTAGTCAGCGCAGTCATTCAGCAAAAAGAAATGTAGTTCAATCTAAAAAAGAGACCAATACATTCTGTGGGGTTATGCGCATGGAATGTTATAAACCACAAACAGACCTCCGTATAAAAGCCAAACCTACAGCTGACCGCACATATGCGTGTGAAGGAATCTTGTTAATACTTTTACGAGCCCCATTTAATGTAATTTTTCAGTGCTAGCTTTTCTTTCTTACCCTGAGGGATCTTTCTGTCAATCTGGGTGACATCCAGGGCAGGTGTGGTGCCTTTGGTGTCCAAATTCACCCCCCCTCCCCCCTCTGTGCCAGGAACGCGCTGCAAAAAGGGGGAGGGAGTTAGGGGAGACGTTCACACATTTCTTTGCGATAATTCATCCGCAGGAGAGCTGATTCGCCAAGCAGGAATGATCTTGTGTGTGGGTATGACGCTGATCTGATAAGGGATCAGAGTGAAGAGTAGCTTCATTCTTGGAAACTCTAAGCACGTAATGGAAATTACGTAATATGTAATATTTCAGAAAGGAATTCTTCCATTCATTCTGATTTTTTCTCTCTGACTGCCCATTGTGTTTCATTGGAGCAGTCAGGTGACCTCCAGACACTTCCTGATTGGCCTGCGTAATGGGCTTCCCCTCCCGCCAGTCTTTCTCCTGGTGAATTGCGTTTGATGTCACTGAGATGTAAACTATCCACAGGGATGTAATCACTCATAGCAATAGTCTGAGAGAAGCAGGCGCATGCAGGGTAGTGGGATCGGGGGGCCTTTTTGCCTGAGCTATTTAATGTGAACTTGTGTGTGAACTTTCAAGCTACTGGGGCCCCATTTTAACCTTTGACCCCTGGCGTGAAGCAACACGAGCTGACGACATAAAACATCCCAAAAAAATAGTTTCATGTGCACTTTGACCTCACCTAATACAACGTATGTCTGCACCAAGCCTAATTATTCCTTTCATTTCCGGTTCTTACACAAACAAGACAGTCGCTCACTCTTTCACTCGTTCATTGATCTAAGAGAGATGTTCACCAGCATATCTGGGTTTGGGGTGATAAATGATTAATAAAGCCAGTAAGAAAGGCAGACGCCACAATTAAATGTGGGAGAGGTGCTTCAAGGTAGGACCGTAATGATGAATTTAATAATTGTATTCTTACTGCGTAATTATGGTCACTACAGTACGTCGCTGACTGAGAGGTGAAGGAGAATTTATTATTAAAGAATTCATAAATATTTCTTATTCTAAGCTCTCCTGGTATGTTGAAGGAAATAGATCAGACAGCGATAACCTATCACCAATGATTGTGTGGATTCGAATGTCAGCTGCAAAAAGCAGTGGATATGATTGGTCATACATTCTTTGATGTTAGTTAAACTGATGCGTAAGCTTCAAGAGTAATACACACAAAAATGCAAGACAAAACACTGTTTGGTAATCCTCCACCCTTATCACTGTGGTGATGACGGGGGGGACTACATGGCATGATATGAGTTCTTTAGAGGTTTCACACACTTGGTTACTTTTGGGCTTGCACAGATGTGCGAAAGGATCTTTAACAATCATAATGGACTATTGCCCAGAGACCTAGCTTATCTCCATCTCGTCCCGAAGCAAAATGTTGTTTTTGAATGCAGTACCCCTACATTGTGCTGATTTCCTCTCCAAATGCACCGATGGCTGCAGCAAATAAATCAATGTCATAGAATTGACCCTCAAAAATTGCCATTTAATGATCGGGGGGGCGCATGAGTGGGGGTGGGCTATGACTCAAAGTCAACATCGATAGAAATTTTTGTCACGCTCTGATATCCTCTGACACGCATTTCAGCAAAGGAGTGTGGAGAGCAGACTATCCGTGGAAGAAGGCCATTGGAGAACTGTGGCAGCTGATCCTGCGGACGCATGCCCTGCAGCTTGACTGGAGATAAACAAAGCGGTCTTATTGTAGGAGGGGCAACGAGGGGGCGGTGGTGACAAGTGAGACAGTGAAGGGGATAAGCTTCAGGTTCCAGTAAGAGTGACCACAAAGTGCTGTAGCTCACTCGAGAGGCCTGAATTTGGTCGTCCCTCTCAGACAGGCCTTCCACACCATTGCTGCCACCTACAGAACACTAGAAAAATTGCGGCACTCCAGATTTTAAAATTCTAATTTAAAAAGAAAGTTTAAAATTTTAAATTAATGCTTTCATTCTTATTTCTGTGTTTAATCGACTGTTTCGCCAAAATAATCCCGCCATTTTAGCCTTTGTGCGACTGAATATTTTAGTGGCACAATGACCTAGCTTCCCCTCAAGGGTACAACAGCAGTATCCTCCAAAGACATGAACCAGATAACTTCAGGCCTGAGGTAGTGTCTTCATTCACTAAACTGCTTTCTATGCTTATTGCATACAGATCCCACTAAGGGCACCTTCAACTGCTAGACCCAAACTATAAAACTGCAAAAACCACTGCATTTCTGCACATATGTTCCTGTTGACAATATATACATTCTTAAATTAGCAGTAAGGAATAGGCAGCGCCCCAAACAATAATATGGAGCATTAACTGTCAACCAGTTGAACACACTTATCCAGTAGTTTTGCTAAATTCCAAATCCATGAGCCTATATCCTCCTCCAGCACCATGGCCAAAAAATATTCATGCTTTCATCGGATATTTCATCATATGAGGGGTGGCATGTAGCTCGGCGGGTCGGAACACTATGTATGTTACTGGGAGGTCACTGGTTCAGATTCCTGGGCTGGTACGTCATTGGACCCTTGAGTGAGGCCCTCAACCCCCAATTGCTCCAGGGACTGGTTGACCCTACTAAAAAAAAATATGTCTCTTTGGAAAAAAGAATTTACTAAATTATAAAAAATATACACATGCGATAACACTGATTGATGCACTTTGCATAACATATTTTTATTTATACTAATAGAAATGTAGGCATATAAATTACTGTGGATTTGCAGCAATACACTCCTGTATAAATGTGTCTAAGGGATCACCAGGTGGTCTCAGACTGAAGGTTGGCATGTCTGGACAGTTAGAGACAGGCAGAGGAGTCTCCTTGCGTGTCAGGCCGGGAGCCCAGATGGGAAGTGCCAACCTGCTCAGCGGGGTAATTAACCCAGATAGCCTCAGTCCTGTTTCCTCTCAAATGGTTATGGCCATTCGGACATGGCGGCTCCAGATCAATAAGGCGGCGAATTAAAACTGGGAGCTAATGACTCAGAAAACGAACAGAGGAGCTAATAAAACGGTCAGCCTGAACTCTCTGAAGGACCCCCCCCCCCCCCACCACTCACCTTGATGAGTCGGCAATGAGCATCCGGTATGAGACTCAAAGGCACACCGGGAATGAATTCAGAGATGCCAAAGTCTCCTTTAGGGTGTGTTTTCTACATGCATACATACAACAGCATATCTGAAGTGAATTGGATTCATTTTGTTGAAATTTAATGGTGTAAGAGAAAGTTTGACTTTGGGGGTGCACACCATAATAATTTAAATACCAAGGTCTATTTTTTTGGGAGGAGAATTAAGCCAAATCAAATATTTGATAGTGGCTTGTTCCCTGAAAGATGGAATGTTGTCATGTTAATTGATGAAAACAAAAGAAAAGGGTTAAACTATTCTAATTAAAGTGATAGTTAAAATATATATACGAGGATATACGTATATATATAAAGATAAGTCAAAATACTAGGCCATTTTAGATAATACTGTGTGTTATTGTAGAAGATTACAAACACTAATCTGCACATGCAAATAAATGCCTCAGTACTTAAGCTTTTACATGTTATCAAGTCATCGCGGTTTGTTTTTGCAGCTGTTGTTACCTACCATCAATGGCTTCCTTCCAGGGCTCTGAGGCACGCGTTTCTACATCAGAGCTTGGCCTATTTTATACGATCCGCACTGTGGAACCCATGGCCGGTCTGTGGCGAGCTGACTTCTTCGAACGAGCCCTCTCCGTCACTCTCTGTTTCTTAGAAGGATGCTTGTCTTTCTGCTGTGCAGGTTTTACCCACAATTCTGAGAGTGTGTACGCTTGTGAAGACGCACGCGTACACACACAAGCATGCATATGTATCCGTGTATTTTTGAGGACTCTCCAGTTTTAAGGAAATTAAAACTTAACCCCCCAGAATCAGAAAAACCTTTATTGTCCTGAAGGAAAGTGTTTGTGATTACAGACTGCAGAACACACAACCACAAAAAAAGAGAAAAATATACAACTGGCTGGCTAAGACTGCCAGCATTTTCTGTATGGTAATAAATAAGTATAACATATAGAGATGGCAAAAAAGAGGTGGGTGAATATGAGAATAAGTACAAGACATTTTACATTAGAAAGGTAAAGGAATAGACAGCTATTGATATAAATAGGATATATTGCACATATGCCATGGGTGACTCACTGGATGAACTGGACGAAGATAAGATGAGATGAGATAAGGTAAGATAAGATAAGATATGATAAGATAAGATATGATACGACAAGATATGATAAGATGAGATGGGATAAGATAAGATAAGATGAGATAAGATGAGATGAGATAAGATAAGATAAGATGAGATAAGATAAGATGAGACAAGATAAGATATGATACGATAAGATACGATACGACAAGATATGATAAGATGAGATGAGATAAGATAAGATAAGATAAGATAAGATGAGATGAGATGAGATGAGATGAGATGAGATAAGATAAGATAAGATGAGATGAGATGAGATGAGATGAGATAAGATAAGATAAGATAAGATAAGATGAGATAAGATAAGATGAGATAAGATGAGACTGATCCCACACCGGAGAAATTTACTTGTCAGAACAGCCAGAAGATAAATAGCAGTAGAGAACAAACCAAAGGGTACTTTTAACAATACAATACATAAGAAAAAGCAAAATAATTATGAAATATTTGTGCACACAATTTCCCATATTGCACACATGCAGAGGATAATTGCACAGATGTAATGACACATATACAGATATTGCACCAAGTGGATAACAACAAACAAGTTACATACACAGTCACTTGGAGACATTTGGTGAAAATGTAAATGCCCTAAAGCTGAAAAACATAAACAGACACCAATACACGCACATTAGAACCACCCTAAATCTTATGATCCCAATTAACTGCCGATATTCCAGTCTGCATTCCCAGTCTGGCTAATACATGGATTATAGGGAGGAGTGCTGCTACTGGTGCGGTTTTTAAATTATTTCTGCTCATTCAGACATTAATTCATCCAGGAACATTTCCATAGCAACAGCGATAATGTTGATTCGTTTGCGCGAAATGTGATCCTCGTGCGTTTAATTCCAGATAAACATAAACCTCAATCGACAAAACAAAAGGCAACTAAAAGCACTGGTCAGGATCGGCCGGGGCTTTTTAAAGACAGGGCAGGTCACTGTCACGGGAATATTCTACCAGAAACACGACACACTTTATTTATTCTGCTGCCATCACCACCCTGATATAGAGCAGCTTCCCCAAAATACGCTGGTATTCACAGATCCATAGTTGGTAAATATTTGTGGGATCCCCCCCCCAAATTGTGTTCAATTATAGTGTTTGTACATAATAAAGGGTTGGTTTACAAATGGATAGTTTATATATTTCTCATAGATTAAACTGGATTCTGAAACATCCCGAAAGAGCAGCTTCCCCAAAATACACTGCTATTCTCAGATCCATACTTCCTCCATGGCAAGCACACTGCCCTGCTTTACGCCTGGAATAACCGTGAAGTGTTTATTAAAAGGAATTGCGGATCTAGACCTGGGGATTAGCGGGTTAGCGTAGCGTAGCGTAGCATTCGACTTGCTTTGAGGCAAAAAGCTCAGTCCTGAACCGTACTGAACAGAGGAAATGTGTGTGTGTGTGGGTGTGTGTGTGTGTGTGTGTGTGTTTGAAAAGACCATCTTGACTGAAAAATGTCTTTGAAACATTCTCTCAGCTGACAAAGCCTTCCCCGGTCAGTAATTCTGAAGTTTGAGATGTCCAGCTGAAGTCAATTTAGAAAAGACAGCCAACCGACTGTGGCTGTGTGCATTGGAGGAAGAGACAGAGTGAGAATAAAAGTGGAAACAAGAGAACTCTGGTCCTCACCTCCATTTAAGCTCCAGTACAATGAGCCCCAACTGTAATAAACACAGACAGCACTACTGGGGGAAAGGAGCCCTGTTGGTGTTTTAACAAGCTCCCCCGAAGCAGGACCCCCTCATCGAAAATGCAAAGCCCCGCAGTTCACCGTGGCCTGAAACCTCGACCGTCTCGCCGTTTCTGTACCAAAATCCATCTTGAGGTATACCTTTAAAACCGGTTCCCTGGGGGGCGCTAGGGGCCTTCAGAGCTGTGGAAGAGGGGAGAAGGAAGACGAGTCACAAAGAGATAAGTGTGCAAAAAGTGTCTTTATCAAAATGTCAAGTTAAGCCTACGTGTTTTCTTACTGGGAACGGTGGGAACACAGGGCAAATGAGCCGGCATGCTGATAATCTCTAATCAGAAATGCACTGGTTGTGCCGGATAAAAGGTTCTGGAAGATGGATGGAAGATGTCTTATATTTTATTTAAACTGCATCCCATAAAAGGCATACAGATTCAGCTGGTTATCAATAAAATGTCCACATGTTCATATAATATATATTTACACCAAGAAAAGACAGTTGAAATTCTGAAAGACAGACATAAACATTTTTACATGTTTTCTTTTGTTCTGTGCATTTTTTGGTTTGTAAATTAGCTATTTATAGTACCGTCTTCAGATCGTAAGTGATCCATGTTATCATAATAAAACTCTACTATGCCAAAACTATAGAATCACTCACACCTGTCATTAACCATTTGTAAGCATTTCTTCAAGACCTGTGGGAAGATGAATAAGTCTCTTTTCCTCTATGGAATAACCGTGACCTTTAAGACAGAAACAAATTCAAGCTGCAAATTACAAGCAGCAGAGACCGACTCAATTGCACGCATAATTACAGGGTAGGTAAAGATTATGGATAGACTTTAACCACCTACACTACACCCTGCTTTCAGTATGTCTTCCTCCCGAAGGCATCTATAGAAGAAACCATCGGTGGGAGGGGGGGGGCTTATTTTCCCCCTGATGTGATTCCGAGCGGATAAGTGCAGGCAGGGATTTCTGGTAGCGGCGTTCTGTGACTCTCCTGAGTCCTTGATTATTCTAATTGCCGTTATGTCGTTTGCATGGCTAGTGTGATTGCTGCCACTCCTGGGGACGGCATTCTGCAAGGTGTCGTAAAAATACATCTAACACGGATGCGTTTAGCCACGTATTTTGGTATCATGTGTTCCTGCATTTTTGTGCAGGTGGGGCTTTCGTTTTAGTGTACGGTTTATTCAGGGTAACGCGCATGTTACATCACTCTCCCCCGCTGTCATTGGCTCTTGCTCCCTCTATGGTTCTGACGCTGCCCTTTTTCTAGGTCGGAAGGCCCGTCACGGGAGTCTGGGCTGGCCGCTTCCACGAGGTGCCGCTCCGTGGAGTCCCTGCCAGAGGGAGCAACGCGGCTGTCTTCTTCCTCCTGGCGTGAAATGGACTGCTCCATTACTTCCTGTTACTGGGAACACGGAGCAGAGGGACTCTTTAACCCGTGAAAGGATCGGAAATCACTAGCCCAGGGGAGAGAGGGAGGGACAGCGAGAGTGTTCTGACTCCTGCTGAAACGGTCACACCCCATCGCCCTGCTTAATACCCAGGCCTGATGCATCAAGGAGAGGCAGGCAGATCTACTGAGCATGTTTACGCAGATTGGGTGGGTCTTTCTCACACGGGTGTGACCACCTGGCAGGGACCAGGGGGTGCTGTGCCGCCAGAATGCGCCATTACCTGGGGGGTGGGGGATCAAGCTGAAATTCTGATGTTGCCAGTGTTTTTTTTTTTTTTTTTTGAATGAGAACACGAAGATAAACAGGCGGCGGTGACGCACTAAGGACACCAGATGACACAGCTAAGGTCGCCGATGTCCTCGGCCATCTAATCAGACGGGAGCGTAACCACTATCCTCAGACACATTCCAGCAGATTAGGTCACAATCCAAAATCAGTCAAAGATTAAAAAGTACGAGAACAATGTGTGAATGAGGCGATACTCCATTCATCATTTCGTATTGTATATAGAGGCAATAATATATCATTAGATTCACCCATCCATCTTCCATAAGTACTTATTCACTGCAAGGTGGTGTCACTATATTCAGCCAAATATAATATACATGATCTGTATGGTATATGGTCTGTATGGTATATGGTCTGTATGGTATATGATCTGTATGGTATATGGTCTGTATGGTATATGATCTGTATGGTATATGGTCATTTATGTATAATAGTGTCAGTGGTGCCATAATGGTTCAGTCTACAGGCGCTCGTGTTGGTGAGCTGATCCTTGTTCTAAATACAGGCAGTTCTTGACTGACATTAGTAATGTAACTTGGATTTACCTTCCAATACCATACAAGACAGAAAACACACAAGCGAAAAATATACTAGCAATATGTACTAAAGTGCTCATATTAAATAAATGACAAGACAAAATGTAAATTTACTTACAGGCGTATGTCACCTTTTTATGTGAACGCTTCTGTGAGATCTTTTCTGTGTAAATCTGCACTTACTTAACTCAGTTGTCCGTAACTCAGGAGCTGCCTGGACACGTTTTCTGTTACAGTTCCCAGCTGTCTCTCACCATTATCTCATCATATTCCAGTGTTTTCCCTCTCTCTCACTCTCGCCCTGGGTATGGGAAAGACCACGCCTTTCCCAAACCCCCAGTCACCCTGATTCCGGTCTCTGTATCGACTGACACACATGTGAGGCCATCCCCATAACTATCAGCTGGCTGGATACATCAGTCAGGAGAGCGTTTGCCTGTTTCGGCCAATCTGTCACAGTTCCCTGTAGAACACCACCACCACCCCCCCACCCCCATAATATCCCAACTACCTAACAATAAATGCTGATTACCAGAGGAGGGGCGACTGCTGTTGGCATTAATTAAACGCTCATTGATGTACAGAAAATGCGGGTGTGAAAAACAGCAGGAGAAAGCCCTTCTCTTCCAGAGACGCTTTGAATGCATCATACATTATCATACACATTGATATTTATTTCTCTTCATTTTGGTATGTATCATTCCGCTGCTCTGCTTTCCTTTGCCTGGATCTAAGGATTGTTTCACTGGGAGAATTGCTCAGCATTTGACTGGTTTTTGTGATTTTTTTTGTATCATTTTGTACATCTTCGTATAATTATAATTTGTTCCTAACATCCACAATAACTAACATTACAAAAACTCTGCCTAAATTAACCTTTCCATGTGGAGGTTGAGCAGTATGTACATGAGGTACATACCACCTCCAGGGTGTGTGTGTGTGTGTGAGTGTGTGTGTGTGTGTACCTTCCATGTTTTCAGGTGGGGTTCCTTCTGCAGTGTTTTTAAATAATCTATTAAATTCTGCCTTATCTGTATTAAACTCCCGTTAACTGACTGCACTCGCCTCCATTGTTTAGGCTTGAATTCAAACGTAATGAGGCGCATTTTCATGCGGACTGTTTTTCCGGAGCCCAGGGTCACCCTCAAACCCACATTCGATAGCGTACGTCTAGCTCTAGAAGCCTCATCTTCTCCCAAGATGCCTGCACCCTGACACAGATAATTATACCTCTTTCAAGGTGATAAATAAGCTGACAATGTATCCCTCCATCCTTCAGCTACTTCAGTCGAGGCAGCGATACACCCCGGACTGGTCCGCACCCAGTCACAGCTATGGCCATTTTAGGGACACCAATTAACCTAAGAGCATATCCTTGACCTATTAGAGAAAGTTGGAGATAACGTGAAAACAAAACACCAACAGGGAGGTGGGATTTGAACCCCCAACCAACCATTGAGGATCCGTTTATCTGGTTATTGTCAAGGTTTTCTAGGGCACACATATTCATGCAATCCTGCCACCTGCCAGTGTCACTTGATTTAGACGCTCGCCACCCCCTTTTGACCCCACCCCCCTTCCGGCACCGCTGGCGTCCCAAAGATGCAGATTGGCTTGTTGTTTTAAATATTTCATTTTGCTTTTTCAAACTGAAACACCACACGCCACAAGAAAGATAAGACACGATACAAAGGAAGCCATCGAAAACTCTATAAAGACAGCAATAGTCAACAAAGGTAGAGAGCCCTGAGGTACACAAAGGCGCATCAGGTAAATCACATTTCAATACGTCATAAAGCGCAACATTGACATAGGAATAACAAATCTGGCCCATGGGGACATTCTCCCATCAATAAACAACTGTTGTTTTGTAGTTTTGATTTTTTCACAATTATATACAACTTCTAATTCCAGGTTGTCTTGTGCCAGTTGGCTTGCCATTTTCTGATTTCCATGTTAATGCAATACATTTTTGGTAATGGTAATGGTCACTTATAATTTCTGTAAGTTTTATAGCAGGTTGGAGTTAGTCAGGTTGACCAGGGAGCTGATCTCGGGATCTGTCGGGAATGTAATTCTGTGAATCTTGGAAAGGGTGTCACTCAAACAGAGGCCTTTTTTAGTCTGGCAGTGCATAGGGCACCCATGTAGGGGTCCATCAGCTGTGGGGTCGGCAGAGCCTCCATGGGCTGAGGAGTCTTGGCTCAGTGGATGGAGAAATTTCTGCCTGATTTCAGATCAAAATTTCACCATTAGTGACAGAACGTTTTAGGAGATTAAATGCCCTTTTTGGTCAATGATCAAGCAGTTGTTAACCAGTGAATCACAATTCTTGGACCTTGAACCATTTTTTCCACACACCGTGAAAGAAGGAAGGACCAGTATTATATGAAGCTGGTGTTATGCGCTTGTTTGAATTGCTTACATTGAACGCATTCACGTTCTTGTGAACTCGCTGTGAACTCATTTGCCACGATGCATCTGAACAGGCAGATCTGTGCTGCACTGCACACGTGCAGCTGGTCTAAGGGAGGGTTTCTAGGTGTCAGCAGGACAACAGAGGTAGGACAGAGTGCATTCCACAGCTCACGGCGCCTGGGACTGCGTGGCTCGTCCTGGCCATCGATCAGCTGGTACTTTCATTTTTCTGGACCCCATCTGTGAAGCAAACAGCTGTCCAGGAGCCATGCTCACATTGATGTCCTGGTTAAGAAAATCACACACAAGGCACATGGCCAGATGGTCCACTCTCAAGGCTGAGAGGGCATGTCTCCATGGTGACAGGCGGGTTAAACGCTGCCCTCTGCTGGACCGAGCTGCTTCTCCATCCTAAGCTCACAATGCATACCTCAGGTGCACGTCTTTCACCCGGTACCTGTGCGGTATGCAAGCCTGGACTGGCCATCTGGCATACCAGGCGTTTTGAAACCGACGGGTTTTTAGGCCGGCAAAATTTATTGCAGGAGACCCACCCTCTGATCAGGAAAATTTATCACTCCCCCCCGCACCCTCACGCTCAGAAAAAAAAATAAAAAATAAAACACCAGTCCAGTCCTGCCTGTGCGACTGCACACTCGGGAAGACATGCCGTATTAGCCCAGTTTTCCATGCTGACAATGGTTAGCTGTTCCCGCTTTTCGCACGATGGCTTGTTATTCAGGACCACAGGTGTCCATTCTGCCCAGCCAGGTCGTTTGCTAATTCAGAGACACTGCACCCTCAACTTGACTAAGCACAGGAAAATGAACACCCCCTCCTTCTCCCCGCCAGATAGCATCGGAGTGTGATAAGGTCGCAGCCCCATGGCTTGATAACGCTGGCTAGATGGCCGTCTCTCAGATACTGATCGCATCCCCCACATGGAACACGTTAAAACTATGCCCGCAGCTGCGTTTTACGCCATTATCTGTGCTGCTCCAAACAAATGGCACTCTGGCGTGCCGACGTACAGCTTGACGAATCGGTCACGGCAAGCAGCGTCAAAGTGAGCGCGGGGTTGGCTGTCATAAGAGCTGTGAACATTTACAGCCAATTATGTGATAAAACAGCAGGTGTCGTGTTCAGGTTATATTCCGCTTAGTCCTCGAATGCTTCCCGGCGATGAAGATTGTGGCGGACTTAATGAGGTGAAACACTGAGGAAACGAGGCAAACGTCAAAAAGCAGGACCTGATGTCCGGAAACTAAAGCTGCAAATATGAAACGACTCTGTTTTCATTGACCTTTGCTTAACTAATAAAAATATGTAGCCGTATTCCAAATACTAATCAAATTTTACATCAGGGATAACTGTGTTAATGCACTTTATTGTAAATTATCATTTATGAGGTAAAGTGGCATTTACTGAAAATTACTGAAATGACGAGCCCGGCCCATAAAACCCCCTTTTCCCAGGGCCGAAGAGACGGCCCACGGTAATCCACACATCTTGTGGTGCCAGCTACATGGGACATTTCCCAGTCACCTTAGTACAGGAGCAGCAGCCACTGCGACCTTCAAACACCAGGACGCATTACTGCCCACATTACTGCTCAAGACTCCACCCATAACACAGCCTTAACCGATCATCTAAAACGCTGTTATGACACTCTGACACACCAAACAGCCCACTAGGATATCAAGACATAGAGAGTGAACTTAATAAGATTAAGATCTGGGATAAGAGGCGATTCTAGGCACTCTGGGGGCCCTCCAACTCCCCCTCCCCAGAAATGGTGAAATTTATTACCTTTATTTTACTGTGAAGTGTAAATTAATAACATCATCAACGAGGATTTAATAAACAAAAGACCTTTATTTTCACTTTCGTGAAAAACAGAAAACAGATTTGTCGTTGCAATGTATTATGTAATCTGCCGCCCTCGGGGGACCCCTCCCAGCTCGGGGCCCCCGGCCATTGCCTGCCCTGCCTGTCCGGTCCCTGCGCCTATGTCTGGGAAATGTTCTCCTCTGGCAATATTTGAAACTCCATCCGCATATTTAGAATAAAAAAGCACTACAGTCATGCGTCGCTTAATGACCGGATACATTCTGAGAGGCTACACGGCAGATGCGTGAACCAGTGTGGTCACGGCAAACCGTTTTGCAGTAACTGTCTGTATTATAATTAGAATACGTACACTCTAAAATAACGATAAATGTACTGTATTATAAATGCACTAATACGTAACATTATTGTTTATTATAGTAATGGATTATTATAATCTTATGGGACCACTGTCGAACATCCAGAAATGTCGTTATGGGGCGCGTAACTGTAACTGGTTTTACTTATTTAAATGGGGGGGAGCGGGGTTCCGACCATTCTTTAACTAGTTTGGTAGAATCCTCACTAGTGTTGCTTTTTTTAACTTTGGCGATTGCTCTCCAACATGTAAGAAGATTGTTGTGTTACAGCTCTATCTTGTGGTCAGCTAGAACGATTTCCACAAGGGCACTTTTAACTTCCGCAAATTTGGGAGTTTTACAAAAAAAGAGACTTCCTCATGCTACTCTGCTGCATCATCCGCGGAGGTGAGCAGGTACTGAAACAGACCCCCTGAATGACAGACTGATTTGCTTTTGGCATTCATGACGGTCACAATGCATATTCTTATCCATGTTTATCCGAATGTGAGCTCGTTTATCTTTCATTTATCAGAAGAACACAACAGTTTTTATTTAATTTTGACAGTGATATTGTTTTTTTCACACGTTATGCCATTTATACTGTCAATGAAATGTATTAAAATTAGAGTGACGACCTTTCTTGACCAGGCTGTAATATGGGATGTTTACATCTCACTAAATACATATATATTTTCCAGGACACTTTGACTTTGTGATATAATTTGAGACCAATACGAATGTACATTCCTTACAGATAAACCAGAACTGCTAATAAATAATATCAACTGAACGCTTTTACGGACAGAGGGAAATGTGTGCTTTTGCTCCATGGTAACAGACCGACTTTTATAACTTATCGCAGTAGCCCCCTAGTGGTCGACCAGCGACAGTACCACTCTACACATGGGTTGTTAAAAGGCAGCCTTCGCGGCGTATCCCCGATTAATCGGTATGTTTATTTGACTTGGCATAATACAGAGCGGCTATAAAAAAAAAATTTAAAAAAATCTTTTCGGATTATTGGAAAGAAAAAAATTGATCTAGTACCCAGCAATGTATTTGTAAGAGTATAAAAATGAGTTATGATTTGTGGTTCAACGGTAAAGTTGCATTTCCACTTTGTGGAGCCAGAAAGGCTATATGTCAAGTAAAACCGTGATATAGTGTATAGAAATGTCTGTCCTCTGGCCTCAATTATTTTATTATGTCACTGAGTCTCCAGGGAAACCAAATAATTGTCTAAAACATAAGTCATGCTTTGCAGGAGGCTCAGTGAGTAACAATTTGTCCTGACACCTGTTGGGGTTTTAAATCCCACCCCAGCTATGTGTGAGCAATTTGCATGTTTTCATGTCTTTACCTGCAGTCCAAATGCATGTGTTTAGGTTAAGTGACATCGCTAAATTGTATTTGTCCCCTGTGGTGGACTCTAGTCTAGTCTCTCTACTCTAGTCTTGTGCCTTATGCCAGTGTTTCTCAACCCAGTCCTCGGGGACCCGCAGACAGTCCACGTTTTTTCTCTCTCCCAGCTCACATTTTGCAAAAACGTGGACAGTCTGAGGGTCCCCAAGGATCGGGTCAGGAAACACTGCTCTACACTGCTTTGAGACGGGCCTCAAGATGAGGGGAGTTAGGACAATAGAAAGCCTGTGAGTAAACGGGGCCCTAAAAATTTTGAACTTAATTCTATCGGTCTGAATTGGGGGCCCAATATAATATTCTTTCATTTGGCCCAAAATCTCTAGCAGCTCCCCCGCTCCCAGGAACTCTAACCAGGATAAATATCTGTAAGATCAATTGATATCTCATGCTTTAATTACTACTGACTTGCAAATAATTCTGATATACAAACGAGGTCAATGAAAATTAAGGAACTAAATGCATGAGGTCTGATTATAAATAGCGTGGAAGTCTGTATATAGAGTGATTGACAGAGAGGTTGAGCACCAGCAGACTGTAAATGAACGTGAAGAAGCAGTCGCTGCTTCTCCTATCTGGGGGTCACTTTGTAGACTGACTCGTGTTTTCACCATAGCCGCACACCAAACACGAGGAGGCCAGAATTCTTTCTGAGCAGGGCTTTCTGGGGCATCATTCAAATAGTCACTTGAGGGCCCCTCGAGTGTAGCGACTGTTTGTGGCCAACAGAGGGCCCCCAAACCTAGGGAGCCCCATACAATTGTGCAATTTGAGTGGTGGGCAACACCATCGCTGTTTGTGCTGCATAAAAGTGACCAGAGATATAGCGTTGAGGCTAATTTCAAGCGGGGCACATGATTCGTGCTTGAAAATATCATCAGCCTCTGTGCTTTTAAGGAAGGTCACCGGTTTGAGCCCCGTCACATCTGGGGGCCCTTGAGCGTGGCCCTTAACCCCCAGCTCCATGGGCGCTGCTGCAGGTGGCTGCCCTTCCCTGCCAAGCTGGCTCTCACCAATATATGTGTCTGTGTGACGGAGAGTAAGATAGGGTAGGGATCAATGTCATTTTTATTATTAGTTTTCTCCTGCATATTTGTGAGCAGAAAAATTAATGTGGAGAAATGTTATTTTTCATAAAGCAGAGGATCCGCGAGGCTGAAGCGAAGCGCAGTGAAATGTTGACATTTATATGATCGTGGATCAGGCTGCCAACTGATGCAGGATCAGTCAGTGATAAGTAAACATTTAAGGCTGACTGAGCTGTCTGTGTGCAGCTAGGAACCAACACCTTAAACACAAGGAAAATCAACTCTATCATTCATTTGATAGACTGCTACTGTCCCGAACCATGGGATAAGGATGCATTAAAAGACAAAAAAACGACAAATGTGATACACAATAGGGGGATTTATGAAATCACATTAGACGCTACACCCATAAATTGACTACACTGGTGAAAGATCCTTCAGTCAGTGATGGAGGGTCGTTGTCTACATTTGTCAACAAGTTAAAACTTTGTGACAATTTCCCTTCCTCTTTTGAGGAATGTCACTGCTTTGATCTCCACTCCTGGGTTCTCTGTTGCTTGAAACATCAGTACGCAAGACATAATATCAGTGCGAATATACTGATAGGATTTTGTATTTGAGTGGAATTCCAAGGAAAACTTTGGCTACTTTGCAGCTAAATGGCTGATTTGTGAAGCTTGTCCATCACGATGAATAACACTTTACTGTTTCAGAAACAACTTACATTTCCACCAAAGATTTACCCAGTAATTTATGAGTGATGTTTAAAGTTTGAAGGATACCACATTAATGTTCTGCTTGAGAATGCTTGCCAAGGTAACCATTTATTACTAGCCCGTATCTCAAATCCTTAACCAGTACGTCACCTGCTGCCTATCCATCTCTAATTTATTTCATTGCAGGCCCATTGTGCTCCATGGTACCTTCACATTTACTGTGTTTAGTGCAGAAAGTGTCCTTTCATGTGGGCTGCACTGATTGCAGGCCAAGGTGATCAGTTCTGTACCCGGCACAGCTCCACACTGTTGCTCATCAGAAACCCTAAACTGCATTTGACATCTGCATCCCGATCAGTCCCCTCATGTTCTGTCCATTTCCTCGATCGGTGCTCCATGACGCCCAGGTCCAGTGAGACCTCACACGCACAAACGGCGTTATTTACTTCGCTTTGCTTCGCCACGGCGATGGCATAGCTTTCATATCGAAATTTATGACCATCTGTCGTAAATCGGTAATCGTGATGTGGCAGAAGGCGTAGTCGATTGCCTTGTTTTGGAGATGACGAGTCTAGAGAGGAAGCGAGTTAAGGGATTGATTGTATTCTGGATTATCGTGAGAAAAACACTGCTAACCACAATGTCCTTAATTTAGACAGGAACGAAGATCGTGGATTTAATGTTTTAAGTAACGAAGATTTATTGTAAAACGATTTAAAGATTTTTTTTATTCCCTCAGGCTAATGCATCTCAATGTCATAAATGTTTAACCGAAATAACGACAGCCAGTGTTCATTTGTTTATTTCAATCTTTTATTCGAGATCACGATAGGCGTCAGGCGTTATTAATAATAAACCTTATTATTTCTTAATTTATGTAACAACTGGCACATATCAGATATTTAAAAAAATACTCAGTTACATAAAATTAAAAATAGATTATTAGTAAAGATCTTAATCATTTCTAAATTAAGGGTTAAAACAACATATTAGTTAGTCATTAAACAACCACCTGTCCATGGTACAGGTCGTGCATGTGGGCTATTTTTAATTCTCTAATCCCTTCCAAAATTTGATCAAGCCATAAGTAAATCTGGTCGATTCCCTCTTTTCCGCCCCCGGTACGGGCTGTCTAAGGACGCGCAGCGCGCTCCTGTGTAAACACGGCTCGGGAGCGCGCACGGAGGCGGTCCAGTCGCCTCGGATTCTCGGCTGTATTTCTCCTTGTCAGAAACGAGGGAGAGCAGGGGATCGAGGACGAGCGGGCGAAGGCTGCCTATACGGGAATACTTTACGTCGGGCTTAAATAACACTGGTTTGACGTCGACGAGCGCTCGCCTTGTAAGCGACAGGTAATGCATATGGGTGTTTTGTGACAACGCCGAGAAAGTATTATACAAGTGTGAACGCGTCCCATGCAAGTGACAGTTTTTCTCATGTACGGGGTGGGTTGGGAGGAGGGGGGTGGTGTGCTGCTCTGTGTCTTTGTGCTTAGGCAGTTCTTGCTGTGGTCACGGGGGAAGCCTTGCCGATTTCACACATTTGGAAACTGCTAGCTTTTTTGGTCGCCGCGATCGCTGTTATTATGGAGGACCGGGAGCCTCCTAGTACACGTTAGAGAGGTAAACACGGGCTCTGTGAACACGTTTCGCGTGTAAATACAGGCCTCCTTAGGAAAAAAAAAGCCGTCATTAATTATCAGTGCAGGAGGTCCGGGGGATGTTTTTTTCTCCTTCACAGTTTAACGTCCCACCCTGCAAAATGACAGCTCTGCATGAAAAGAGAGGGTCCATTTACACAACAAAGATCGGGTGGGGGGTGGGTGTCTCTGGGGGAATGCTTCTCTCTTCTAATTATATCTAAATGTCACAATAGGAGGACTGTTGTCAGATAAACTATAGTTTATGAACTCGCCATGCGTCGTTTAACTCAACTTAAATGCAAGCTTCAAGTCAGGTAAGAACGTATACTGGACTGCTGGATTGTTAAAGTACGTGTTATTCTTAGAGAAGATGCACAAGCATCAATTTACGTCGGTGTTTGCACTAGGACTCTTAATCTGTTTTAAATTGTTGTTTAGAAATCGATACAAGCTTTATAAAGTAACAACTGGTCGCAATTTTATCGAGTCACTAATTCCTCCGTATTGAAATAGGGTTATTAAGACCAGATAGCTCAATAGCATAAATGAACATGTGCTTATTTTGTAATTTATATTGGGGAGTTAAATTAAACGGAAAAAAATGATGCCGACTTGACTAAATTTCATATCGGAGCGGAAAGCAGAAGCAGCTTGCGGTCTTTAAAACACAGAGGCGGTTTTCATGATGTGCATGAAAGATACAAGGCGAGCATACATTTCTGAAAACCGACACAGTCGGGACCAGGACGGATTAATTTTCTGTTTCTAAGATAAAACGATTATAAATAACTAGTGTGTGTTGAAGTCGTTAAAACGAGTAGGAAGCGAAACTGCTGCATTCAGGGTCCTCGACTTTCACCTCTACTGCGATTTTTTATTTTTTTCTTTTCAAAAGAAAGTAAACTCTGCCCCCGTTTCATTTCTTCCTCTGGGGGAATCTGAAAATAGGCAAGTGAGAGGAACATAAGTAATGCTGCCGTGAAGTCATTTTCAGGCTTTCAAACTAATTCTGATCGGTCAAGGACTCCTTGTCTTCGTTGTATCAGAACAACATGCTTCGAGCCCAGCAAGGCCGTGACAGGTTCTAATGGGCTTCTGAGTTTGTTTTATAAGAATAAAAGCCAATATGTGCATGCTCTCTTACTGCAAATTGTGTACAGCCTTAATACAAATTTCTGGGAAGGCAGTGTGGTGGTTTAGTGGGCAGAACTGTTGCTTCACACCTCTGTGGTTCAGGGTTTGACTCCTACACATTGCTGCGTAGGGTCTGTGCTGTGTGGGCTACCTCTGGGTACCTTCTGGATTCCCTCTGCAGTTACATGCGTTGGCTCTTCTGAAAGTAGCAGGGTTGCCAGCTTTTGGTCAGCTGTCTGTGCATGCATTTACGTACATGTATGTAAATGTTGCATCGTCTTGAAAATAATCCGTAGGCTTTGCGAATTCCCCCAACGCTTTTCGCGCAGCTAGTTATAGGTTTTTAATGGAATAATATAGATTTGCTGTAAGATTTCTTGTGTGATTGTGCGAGTCTGAAAGCGTGAGTTTCACGCCAGATGTGGAAGAGCTGGAAACCGTGTAGTAGACATTCTTCATGAGTGTGAGATTATACCCTGTGATGGATTGGCATCCTGTCCAAGATGCTCCCCTGCTTTGTGTACTGTACTTCCTGCAATAGTCCCCAAGATGATCCTGTACTTGATAAGAAGTTGGATGGATAAATCAATAATCTTGACTTATTTTATTCATTATGATGTTTCTGTGCCTTAAGCTTGTACCAGGATTTAAGAGCTTTCAGGTGATTTTGCAGGTTCCAGAAAGACATCATTATTCATGTTGAAGGGCCCATATAATTGTGCATAACCTTAGGCTGTGTGCGGGTGAAAATGGCAACCACTGCGAAGTTTAACGGCAGTAATGGCAAATCGTATTTTTCCGGCACTGACAACATGGCAAAATCTTGGGCGGATGCCTCGGCGTAGCCGCAGTTGAGTGCCGTCGTAACCTTTAATGCTGTACTTTGAAACACCTCGGAAATAAGACATTTACCATTTGTGCGATTGTGCCACGTGAATGGCCTTATCGTCGTAGCGAGTTTGGTATTTTACCAACAGCCGGAATTGCTGGTTAAAAAGAATGAAAAAAAAACTACCTCCTCTTTATGGCTTTGAAGAAGATCTTTATGTCACCACTAACAAAGCTCACAAAGGCTTTGAAATGGCACATCACACATTCCCATCTGCTTCAGAGGCTCTTCATCTAGCCAGCTGATGATGTCATCTCCCAGTTCAAAGACTGTCATTTCTTAGCTGGAAAAAAAATTCAGTTATTGCTCCCGGTATGGAGCCGAGAGTCACCCCTAGGGTTAAACGTCAGATATTTCCAAACGGGGTGTAGGGGGAGCCGACTAGCCAGGCTGCTGTATCCCGATAGGCTGTGGGCTTGTGCTTTGATTGCCAGTAAACTAGTGCTTCCTCGAATGGGGTCACAGACAGGGTGTCGGGTGAGAATCTGCGATCCAGATGTTACCTCCTGCAATCCTGGAAAGGACTGGAGGTCGACCATCGTGCTTTGTGGGGGGGGGGGGGGTCTTGATTAAAGCAGATAAATTTTGTTTTTATACAAAAAGATCTGGGTGTAATTGAATTAATGATTTTTTTAAAACCCAGACGGCACCAGGATGTCTAGAGAGGTGCAGCAGAGACCGGACGACAGCCCCAACACAAGCGGCGGGAGCTCCGATGTGGAGCAGCGGGAATCCACTGCACCGGAACCAGAACCAGAGCATGAGCGGGAACAGACGCAGCCCAAGAAAAAGGAAACCAAAATATCAAGCAAGACAGCTGCCAAACTGTCCACCAGCGCTAAGCGGTAAGTTAACCGCGATGTCTCATCACTGTCGGTTACAGGGGCCTCCTTCAGGCCAAAGGCTGAATTCAAAGTGAGAGCTCCCCCCCCTCACCCCCGAGTGAGTCTTATTAATGTAAGGGCCCTACAGAACTCAGGAGGTCACGATCCTGGTCTGTGTCTTATTAGACATGCAAAGGGGTGATCAACACATGTTCCTCAATACCTCAATATGAGGCCCTGTCAGCCTATGGTAGTAACACATGCTTGCCCTGTGAACCGGACGCTGACGCGCCTCCAAGAGCAATCGACCAGAGCTGGCCATGACCTGAAGGATGCAGAGAATGCGGCAGAAATGGGGTGCGAGTCAGTGCGGCTGACGGCAGCAGTTATTGCAGTGGAAGAAGCAGAAGCAGAGTCCGGTCCGTTTGGGTTTTTCTGTTTTTCAGTACAATATGACCGCTGCATGTTTCCCCCGTTGGCGGAAAAAAGGTGGGGGTGGGGTTGAGCAGTGGTGCACAACCAGCTGGGGAGAGAGAGAGAGGGGGAGAGACTCTGCCTTGCTGCAGTGTTTAATTGCAGGCCTCAAAATGGAGACATCGGCACTGTAAACCGCCCAGAGAGCCTTTTCCTTCCAGGAGCATCGCGGAGGATGCGTTCCGTTTCACAGCCTTCCCTGCTGTTCCGGTCTCGTTGGATTGACGGCTGTGGATCGCTGTGCCATTATTTTAGGGAGGGTCTTCCCAGCCTCTGAGGAAGCCGGCATGGAAAAGCAGGGAAGTGCAGGCGGAGGAACAGGTGCAGGGAAGAGCAGGTTGAGGAGCAGGGAAGTGCAGGCGGAGGAACAGGTGGAGGAGCTGGGGAGAGCAGTCAGAGGAGCACAGGAATGCCTCCTTGTGCAGCAAATCCCTCTCCCCACCCGCTTCTCATGGCTGTACGTATCTCTAGTGTTAGTCATCCATTTTGTGTACACTTTAAGTATACAGAGTAATGCACCGGAAAGGACTGGATTTACCATGGTGGAATAAATGACCTTAAATTGATTTAATTGGGCGTGAAACTCTGGGCTCGATAAAAATATGTGCGTAGGTTGACTATGGCTGTCATCTGAGGCGTGTGCAGGGAAGGCTACCTGCAAGGCATGATCATGTGACGAAGTCTGCCCCCCCCCCCCCCCCCCCCCCGCCCCCCGGGGGGCCCCCCCCCCCGGGGGGGGGGGGGGGAGGAGGGGCCCCCCCGGGCGAGGAAGAGGGGGGGGGGGGGGGGGGGGCCCGGGGGGG
>JAODKC010000049.1:1505890-1518197 GCA_026777985.1 Mormyrops attenuatus | reverse complement strand
ACCCCCCCACCCCCCCCCCCCCAAGATAAATATTATGGGAAGATAAAAAAGAAGGAGAGAAGCTTTAAGATAAAAGAGAGCTTTGCAGAAGACATCGATTACACGGAGCTGGCTAATGGGATCTAAAAATACCTGCTATTGCAGTTAATGGTGACGGTGTCTTCTGGAATTCCCAGGAGGATGGAGAGATGGGTGGAGCGAGTTTGCTGCTCGGTACCCAGCGCCGATTAGCGATCACAGCGCTGTCCGTATCGTCAGTGATGCATGCCAATGATGCCCAGGGCCTTATTATCATTTATGCAGATATTGTTTGGGGCAATGTAATGATGCTTAAAGTTTAAAATGTAAGCGTGTTGTTAAAGTGATCGCTTACACACCGCCATCTAAAGTACACTTCACCATGCTGTCAGAGAGCCCCCCCCCCCTCCGTTGTACGTCTGCCCTGTGGCAGGAGGGCAGTGTGACATCCACCCCCATTTTGCATTGACGACCCCATGGCTTGTTAGCAAAGCCCTCCCCTCTCCCCGGGGCATTCTGGGTACATCCGTTGGGTCAGTAAATGCTTTGTCCCGAGCGACTTCAAGGTTAATGGTATATGGAGCTAAGAAAGACCACACACTCAGCAGCATTAACCCCAGAGCATGATGGGAAGACTGAAGGAGGCCCCTCATGCTGTTACGCACTCTTCCCCACCTGTTAGTCATCATCTGTAAATGATTCAGTCAAAGGTGGGGGTCACGCAGCACGGGCTTCCAAGTGACGGTTCCCGATGCCCCGAGCTCCAGCCAGCTTGCTGTTAATAGACAGCGGCCTTGATTCCTTGAATCGGTGTCTCCTACTGCTTGATGCTCCTCCTCCAGAAAGCAGAAATGGAAATGTGCAGGAACAGATATATGAACTTCTGGTTGTGGTCACCAGGGGATTGATGCAGGAAGCACCCGGGGAGAGAAAATTATATGGAGGGGGTATATAGCCTCTGCAGGCTCACATGTGGTTCAGAAAGACTCGGTTTGACCTCAGAAGGTGCCGCCTGCTCTGATCCCCCCGCTGATCCTCCTCCGGATTAAGTGCGGCCTGCCCGCTCTAATTACCGACAGCATCCCGCCAAGCTGAGTGACGGAACACAAATCTTCCGGAAAAATCCGGCGTACTGCTTTCGACTATCCCTTCGCCTACATCTTCGCCTGCTTCTCAAGCTGTGTGTGACTGCCTCTCTTATTTTCCTCTCATGGTGTGTATTCAAAGACACATTCAGACAGGGGAAGAAAAAACAATTTGGCAGCGTGAGTAGAATCTTTTTAAGGTAGCACCAGAGCTGTTGATATATCACACACCAGAAAGCCACTTAGAGAGTAACGGAACAGCGTCCCTGTGGATGAGTGATGCGGGCTGGTGCTCATAGTAGTTTTTTTTCGCTTTGTCTATCCCGGCTCTTCTTCCCGGCAAGGGACTTACACACAGCACGGTGTCACGTGCCAAACACGATGACGGAGGCAGGAGCAGGTGTAAGGGCAAACAATAAGGGGTTTATTAAGAACTGAACAGGGCTAACATAAATGGAAAGCTCGGGAGCGCACACTGGGGAGCACAGGACTGGGAGGCACTCTTGTATGTGACTAAAGAGGGAACAGACAAGAGGCAGCTGGAGTGATCCATATGAGGGCTGAAACAAGAGGCAAGAAGAGAGAGAACGAGGGGGCAGGAATGAAGGGTGTGACACATGGTCGCACAGACCTTTGGAAGGTCCAAGATGGTATTTGGCTGGAAGAAGCAACATCTCCAAACTTCAGACCCAGGGGGCTGTGTGGTCAGAAACTTGGGCCTTACCAACAGGTTTTGGATGTGAAATTGATGAGTTTATATTTTGCTCTCGGTGTCCTATGCTGGACTGACCTTCTGTCCCCTGTCTTGCATCCTGTGCGTTCCTGGGATATGCGCCAGGCTCCCCTGTACTGGATGGGTGTTATTAAGATGGATTGGTAAATGGATTTTAAAGGTTTGATGGTGAATTTGTCTTAATTTGGCAGAGACTTCTGCTCAGACTTGAAAACATCTCTTCACAGCTTCAAAATAATTTGTCATTATCCTTTAGGTTAGCATTCATTACTGATTGACAGATTGTTTTAGCTGCAAGATTTACGGCTGTTGGATGAAATTGTAACTGTCCAGGTTATTAATAGGAATAGGGGCATTCAGGTTGAGTTTGTAAACAGGGAAAGTAATTTCATTAGGACTAATTGCTTTGGTGAGTTTCTGTGTCCTGTATTGTCTGCTTTTGTGATTCTTTGTGTTTGGCTGGATCTGATTATAGGGACTTTGTCCTAAGAGTACATATCCTATTACAGATGAGGTCCAGCAATGGTGAGATCGACCACTCTGGTCAGAAACATTTTCTGTGGCTGACCATTGAGACCAAGCATTATCCAGGCTTGAGAGACACCTCTCCAGCCTTCCCTGTCCTGTTTACAAAGCAGTTGGGGGTCAGTTTTCTGGTTTGCAGTTAGTGCGAGTTACATCGGAACCCTGTACAGTGAGTGGCTAATGAGCTCACGCAGTCCGCGGCCATTCCTAGTGCAAACCTGAACCTTCCCTGGATGAGGATGAGGATCTGCTTTTTGTAAGGATGGTGATCTATACCCTGAGCGCCCGTACACCTTGTACACTTTTTATTTTTGTATTGCGCCACGGCGTCCCCGTGAATGCGGCAAACCCCCCACCCTGCGGATTGCTCTTCGATTTCTTTGTCACTTTTCCTTTAAGCCTTTCTCTGTCTCTCTCATCACTTGCCTCCTTTGCTTTTCTGTCTCCTTTATCCCCTTCACTCGTCTGTCCGCTCTCTCTCTCTCTCTCACCCTTGTCATTGTCAGGTGGCGCCTGTCACATTCCACTCCTTGAATCGTGGGGTCTCGTCGTCTGGCTCGCAGGTAATCTCATTATGTCGGCGTTGGTGTGGCAGGCGTCGTGCTGGATGTGGCCCGGCTCAGTGAGACGGAGGGACGCATCTCAGCCTAGCATTGCCCTGTTTCCTTTAACGGGTTCCGCGAAACCCTGCGTGAGTGAGAAACACCTCTTTATCCAGCCTGACCAGCCTGGGATCTTTGCCCGCTCTCCTGATTCGTGGACATCACTGGCTGTAGTACAGGGTTTGCTTAGACGGTTATTCAGATATTCAAGGGGGTTTAAGGGCATTGTGGGTAGGAACAGATTTTGCTGTCCTCTCGACCTCACAAAAGATATCTACAGAGACCGTGGAATTGAACGACAACCTGACAATGTGAATAAAAATGCAGTCTCACACTACCCTCCCAACTCATAATAAAGTATATACAGTATCTGATGCCATGTTGTAAAATATGAGCTGTTTTCATGAAGCTGCCAGTACAACCTCTTCTAAAACAGCCCATTGAGAAGGAGTGGGGGTGTAAGCAGGCGTATTTTCCAGCTCTTTCTGCTAGAGTTAATAGTTGATGTAATTGGTGGTCACTCTGTCCCTTGAGCATTTCTCTCTTTGATCCCTGAATCAGTACAGTTAACATAGTACCTTTTTTCTCTGAGTGTTAATGGAAGCCGTTAAGCTAACAGAAAACTTAAAAAGGTCATCAGAGAAAACGCTTACCTTTGTTTTGGAGGAACAAATCGCAGTATCGCCTTGAATATATACGTCAAAGCAAACATGGATTGCAGATATTCACTGGGAGCCATGTGATGGCCGATGTGGGTGTGGCCTGCTGGCTGTTTCCCATCACAGCCGCTGTAGAGGGGCATAAAGATGATGGAGACCCATGTGAAGATTCTCCAGGCTGCTGGCTCACGGTGTAACATCGGGGAGAGCTCTAATTGCTGAGATGCTGAGACCTGGGGATGCTGTTGTCCATCCTGCTGCCCTATGGCCACTTATGCAGTTTGAGGTAACCATCTAGCCTCATAATGGGGGTCATTACCTCAAAGTGCCCCCTCCCTCGCTGACCTGGGGACAGTGGTGACCCATCAGTAACCCTGAAGATCTCAGCAGCTTGTTGCTGCGTGGTGAATTTCACTGGTGTCAGAGTTCATTTTTTAAGCTTGAGGGTGTGGATGTTTTGTGGGGGGATGAGAAGCTCTGCACTACGCTAAATCATGGTATTTAGAGAATAAAGCAGGTTTGCTGTGGTCCCTGTTTTTATGTATTTTTATCAATATCCGATTGTCTTCCTAGTGTTATGTTTACCGTACTTATTGTCATATTCACCCGCATATTTATTACCATCTCTATATACCTTGTAATACAGTAGTTGCCCATAGGTGGCATGGGGGAGCGAATGTTGTGTTAGTGTGTCCTGCATTCAGTTGGTGCCCCATCCTGGGTTTTTTGTCCCTGTCTTGCACCCGTAGCCTCTAGGATAGACTCTGGACCCCCGTGAGCGTGAATACAAATCGTTGTATGTTACTTGTTCTGCCAGCCTGTGTCGTCCTCAGGGCGTTAGTATACCGCCACCTTCTATGTCGTCCTCAGGGCGTTAGTATACCGCCACCTTCTATGTCGTCCTCAGGGCACTAGTATACCGCCACCTTCTATGTCGTCCTCAGGGCACTAGTATACCGCCACCTTCTATCCTCCAATGCCCGAGCCCCGTGGACCTGTCTGCCATCACAAAGAACCAGGTTCTTTACATGACTGGACAGACTCTGGGTTGATTTATTATGGTTGTGAGCCTGGATTTAACCTTTTATTGAAAGGTCTGTTTCATATATATGTCCAATATATCCCCACATAAAGGTTTTATTAATATATTCTTATAATGATATATTATTATTATAACTACAGTGAAGAATAAACATGGCTTTGCGTCTTTATGGTATACATATTACAGGATGTTTAAAGAAACTCATTAAAGGAGCGGTCCTCTTTTCTTTTATTTTACATTTTAGACATACCAGAGCGATTAACGTAATGTTAAGGAATGCATCACAGACCCAGCTAGACTGTAATTACACATCTGTTTGCTTTCGTTAGCCCGGCTGCTGCGATTGGCCGGGTGGAGCGTCAGGTGCTGACTCGGCGCTCCTGAGGTTTAAGGAAAAGGCATCGTGGGCGGGAGACAGCCACACTTTTTAATTGTGTTGCACATAGAAACTGAGGTGGATCTCATTAAATTAGGTTGGAGTTTCTGTTTACTATCATGGTTTTATTTTGAATTGGCGGAGAGTTGCTTGGGACTCGTCTGCGATTGGGAGGAAGGCCTAAGCGATGGAGACGTCATTCCTTTCTCTGCTGTCTGGGAACACGAAGCTAATTGAGAATGTGATGCAGCCTGGGAGAGGACTTAGCTTCCTCAGAGGGAGTGGGCTGCACACTGGAGGCCTCCAGTGTTGGTTGAAATGGTAGCCTAATTCTTTGCAAGGATTTTAGTGTTTTTTCCCACTGTTTAGTATTTTTATTAAGCACCCATCCAGGCTGCCTTGTGTTCTCATGATCCTGTATTCAATAGTTATAGAAGATGGACATTTAGATGGATGAGTTTTACAAATTGCTCACTGGTACAGAATCAACCTCCTCCCAAACAAGAAAACTAAACTCATGAACCTGTACACATCCACCTATGTGAGAAGTGGATCCCTTCCATGTGCATGTGTGCTTATGGCGAGGTGCATTATGGGATGTCAACAGCAGCACATACTGTAATGGTGCTGTGCAGCCTCGTAAACAGGACCTACTGCTGCAGGGTCATTTAAAGGGCGCAAGGGAGCAACTTGACAGAATTATCCACTCTGAAGGGTTTTATGGTGCAGCACAGCTCTGCACAGCAGCCGCCGGGGATTGTGGGTACTCAAATCACCCACCACCTACGGCCACATGCTGGGGTTTTATCGTGGAACAGCATTAATACCCCATCCAGGCATAATACTTGATTTTTTTCATCCAGCGTAACTTCTCTAATAAGCTTCTTTACGGATCTGCAGTCTGCCAGCTGCTTAATCTTATTACACACATATTGCCATCTCGAAACAGAAGTTGGATCTGAGTGACACAATTGCTTCAGTGAGCCTTAGAACTAATTAATTTCTGCAGTTCTTTTTTGAGCATTAAGTATTTTTGGCCAGGGTGTTTGGTGTTCGCATGTACTCCTTTTTGATGTGCTGTACTCTACGCTTCGCATTAATTACACTATTGATTGTAGAGATAAGACAGATGTATGTGACTTTTTTTTGGTGTTTCAGCCAATGGCATCTCAGATGAGCACATTTGTCTCTGGGCAGATGAAAAGGGCAGGTTGGAATTAAGAGAAACCAGGCGGGCGTTTGACTCTGTGACCTACATCCTCAAAGACTTCTCTCTCCCACTCTCTGTCTCTCTCTCTCTCTCACCCACATGTCTTTCGTGTCATGGCTTGCTGTGTTAACCTCGCTTGGTTTCACCGAGAGAGAGAGAGAGAGAGAGGGAGAGAGAGCGCATTTCCGCTCTGAAACCGTCTCCGATCAGGGGCTGATTGCCGATTCCTGCACCCTCCCCATCCCCCCTATGTCAGATGGGTGCAGAGACCTTGTCTTTGCCTGGAGCAGGACCTCCGGGCTTCCATACAGCGAGAAGGGAGACCACTAGCCATCTAGTTTAGTACCAGAGGCCGGGGAGACCCAGGCAAAGAGAGAGGATGAACAGCAGCATGGCTCAGCTCACCAGTGCAGAGGTGAATGACTTACATCAGCTGAACTCAAACAGACACAGTAGGGAGGCCAAACCATCTAAAGCAAGGTACAGGACTGAGATCAGTTGTGTATAAACAAGCACAGGAGTGAAACCTGCTCATCCTGCTTATTGCAACTTAAAGCTAAACGTCACTTAAAATTCCCCCGATACAGGCAATTGGTAAGAAGGTAAGCCAGCCATTGTGACGTATCTTAGTTTATGTAAAAGCGATTCTGAGACGTGGGTGGAAAGGTGAAGTCATCGCAAAATTTTGGCCACCTGGAAGGAATTTTCCTTTTAATCATCAGTTTTTAAATTAGTTTCACTCTTAATCATTTTAACAACAACAAAAAAAAAACTTGTTCCGCCTCATTTTCTTCAGTCATCACCCCACTTGATCACGCTGAGATAATTCTGTTCTGTAGTAGTAAACTTCGGGAAAGCCTAATGGAACCAGCGATGGAACTTACTCATTAAGGTGATTTTTTTTCCGCAGAAACCAAACCTTTGTTTCTGAAATTCAGCCTCCTGTAACCTTATCAGATTTTCGAAGAAATGCATAATTTGGTGGATTAAAGGGCAGGTACCGCAGATATCCGATTTTATTGGCTTGTATAAACCGAAGCTTTCCGCTTTTCACGTGAACCTCCGCTGTCTGTAAGAAAGGTCAGTCAATATGTATGGAAATCAAGGAGAGGGTGACACTGGTGGGGGTGGGGGGCAAAAAGGGCTATCCTCGTGATGTTATCCTTCAAACCATGCTCTCCCCGTCGCACACTCCGAAAAGGCTCACTGTAATGCCATTGGCCAACCAAAACAATTCATCTTGAGATCCTGTCTGAATGACCAGTTTAAAGGGATTTCGAGCCACTGAGTAGACCTTTGTAATCCGGAAGGTGCGCCTTTGCCAGAACGTTGCTGCGCATCAACCGCTTCCACCAAGCCGGGGTGGGGGGGCTGATGGAGGCAGGCCATTTTCTCCTCACAGCCCAAGAGCTCTGTGGTGAAAACAACCAGAGAGGGGGGGGGGAGAGAGAGAGAGAGAGAGGGACGGGAAGAAAGGAGCCTGTCGGGTCTCAGGTCACTGTTATTGAATCCGACAGTTGACAGTTGATAATAATCCCATTTCCATTCTCTGCTATGGCCCACGTTTCTGCCTGTCTAGAGATGGACTGCAATAATTGAGCTCTTCATCTGTGGGATTGTTATCATAATGCTCTGGAACCCACTGTCAGTGCAGCAGAGCGCGGCGGTGATGTGTCCGTCAGTAAGGCCAACGGTCCAGTCTGCCGCACTTAACGGGTATCGATCCCCGTCAAATCTGCCGCCACCTCTTGTAAGCTCCCGCGATCAGAGTTAAAATGAGACAATCTCCTTAGGTGGCAGGCCGTAGCCAAGAGAGATATCATGCTTTGGCTGCTACGGTACGGACACATACACCGATCAGCCATAACATTAAGACCACTTGCCTAATATCATGTAGGTCCCCCCTAAGTCACCAAAACAGCTCTGGTCCATTGAGGCTTGGACTCCCTAAGACCTCTGCACAATATTAACAGTTTAAGTCCTGTAAATTGTGAGGTTGGGCCTCCATGGATTGGACTTGTTTTCCAGCACATCCCACAAATGCTCGATCAGTTTGAGATCTGAGGAAATTGGAGACCAAGTCAATACCCTGAACTCTTTTTCATGTTCCTCAAACCATTCCTGAACAATATCTGCAGCGTGGCAGGTCACATTGTCCTGCTGGAAGAGGCCACTGCCATCGGGGAATACCGTTGCCATGATGGGGTGAATCTGATCTGCATAAATGTTTAGGTAGGTGTCAAAATAACATCCAAATAAATTCCAGGACCCAAGGTTTCCCAGCAGAACATTGCCCAGAGCATCATACCTCTGCCGGCTTGCCTTCTTCCCATAGTGCATCCTGGTGCCATTTCTTCCCCAGGCAAATGATGCACACGCACACGACCATTCGCATGTTCTGATCAAGGCCTGTTGTTTTGCAGATGTTCTGAGTAACTCGTCTAGCCATCACAATTTGCCCCTTGTCAAAATCACTCAGATCCTTACGCTTGTCCACTTTTCCTGCTCCCAACACGTCAACTTCAAGAACTGTTCCCTTGCCTAATATATAATGGCACCTTTGACAGGTGCCACTGTAATGAGATAATCGATGTTATTCACTTCCCCTGTCAGTGCTTTAATGTTATGGCTGGTCGGTGTAGATGTATGTCAGTAGAAAAGGAATGATTCATTTGCATCAGTAATCCGTCAAACTGAGAGGTATCGTCAGGATTAATAATGAAAGATGGAGAAGGTCAACGTCAACCCCATCTTTGCATTTGTATATTTGAAAATAAGCTACTCAGTAATACCACATAACCATATTCTTCAAAGTCAGATTGTGCTGTTTGTGCCTGGTCACATGACATTTCAAGGTGCACCTGACACGTCATGTGAGCACCTTTGCACTGATACTATGCAACATCTGTACATACAGATGAACTCACTTCCAGGCCTTGCCTTCTGTGTCCTTTTTGACTATGACACCGATGCAGGAAGGGGATTAGAGACTGGGAAACCTTAAACCTTATGGACTGTCCCACTTTTTGAAGGAGAAGCAGATCTAGAGCTGTAAATTTCTTTTGCATTAAACAGTGACGCGGCATGCTGTTAATCTCTGTATGAGTAATGTCAGGCTCATTTGCCTCAGCTCAAACCTCTTTACGTGACCAAACTCCGGAAGTGGTTGATGCAGCCCTCAACCCGACTACCTAAACCTCAGTTTATGAGGTTTGATTTCTCTTACTGGAGAGCAGTAGAACAATAAATATTTCATCCTCTGGCCTGGTGCTCAAGGTCTGAGTAGATTCAGGTGGGCTTCTTCCTCTGGAGCAGGGAGCTTTTTAAAATGTGTCCTCCATTACTAGTTCAGCACGTTTTTTGTCGGTAGTTGATATCAACTAAAGACCAACTAAAAGGACTGGTTAACTCACCAATTTATTGCAGATTTTTGGTAGATGTCTCTGGACTGACAAGCAGTCAGCTATGTTCGCCCTGGCTTGAACAGCACGCCATCGTGACTTTTGTTCCATTTGTCACTGAAACCAAACGGTTCAGATTTGACAGCTACGACCCAGTGGTCGGGGGGGGGGGGGTCACGTGACCTTGTGCCCATGCGGCAACTTGTCATCAGACCTGTTGTTCCCATGGCAATCCCCCCATAGGGCAGAACGCACAGCACGTGTCCTCCTATTGTACGTTGCCAGGTAACCGGCGGGAGTGGCGGAGATGTACGGCCATCGCCATTGGCCGCTTCCCCTCAAGGGTCAGAGGTCACCGCGGCTACATGGGGGTCGCGGTCCTGCAAGGGGAGCCCAGCTCAGCACTCCTCTTAAGCCTCGGCCCCACGGCCTTGCCTCATGTTTCTGGCAAAGCCAGGCACGGCCTGCTTTTGTTGTCCAAATTAGGCCGCATAAAACCCAGCGCTGTCTGCTAAGCAGGTCTATTAACAAAGGGGGCAAAAGACACAAAGGGCCTGCTCCCTCCTGGGGATTTGAGACATTCTCCCTCTCTCCCCATGTCTTTTACAGTACATTATTCAGGAATAACCCTAGGAAGCTGGTGGACGGAGAAACGAGTGAAGGAAGGGCTTCCACTTTACATATGAACAAGAGTATAACTCCTCACAAACGTTGCATTTGTGCACGAGCATTGTGCTCACGGGGGGGGGTGGAATGTGCCGAAGCCGCTAAGCATCACGCCGTCCTCCGCTAAGCTGCCGGCCTGAGGTACGCAGGCGGGGCGCCATTATGCACGGATCTGCAGCGATAATTAGGGGGCCGATTACAAACGAGAATTGATTTACTGACTCTGCCTGACCGCCATCGCCTGAGCACAATATTGACGTTTCTCGTCTGCAGTAATTCAAACCCGTGAAAGAAACGCTTCTCGTATCGTGGTTAAAAACGAAACTCATGGTAAATGACATGAATAGCGATGAGGAGCTAGGGGCAAACGTCTGGTGATTAGCTGTTATTATCAGTCAAAAGTTTGTGTGAATAATGGTGCCTGTGTTTAAGGTGCTGTTGATTCGCCAGCTGCCTGCATTTTGGCGGTGTTCCTCGACATTGCAGTTCCCATAGTCCAGTCTTGGCGTAACGGGGTCTCTGGTTCAGGTCCCAGTGGCCCCTGCTGCCATCGGCCTTATGGGAGATGCTGGTGTCGTGGAAAATACCAAGCATGCCGATCTGGGGCGTATTATCCCATTCCGTGGCCCCAGCCAGAAAGGTCCCCGGAGACTCGATTGCATTGACTTGGCTTTGAGTGTGAAGCATAGTGCTGGAAGAGTGTGAGGACGTGTAGGGGACATGCTGCTCACCCACAGGGCTCTAGCTCATCCATAAACTGGGAGCAGTGAGAGAATGCCCCGTTCAGGGCTCTGTCATAGCGCATCTGTGATGTTACTGAAACTGGGAGCTGTGGGAGACATTCCCGGCCTATATAATCCAGTTAACATGTAATCTGGGTTCAGGGCTGAGGAGTATGTCCTGGCAGTTACTTGTAAGTATGGAGTAATGTTCATCCTGTCTGCCCCAGCCAGACAGGGTCTTCGTTCAGCAGATTCACTGTTTCCAACCATCCAGCTACGGTCTTTGGATTAACGTGCCTCAGCTGTTTATGGCGTCTTCCACAGACTCTGCGTGTTCAGATCTGTCCTTGTTTAGGTGGACCTGCCTCATTGGGTCAGCTGTTTTCTGGTCCTCTGTTTGTGTAGTCTGCAGACTTTGCGTGTTTGGACCAGCTTACTGAGGTGCTTGGGTCAGCCTGCCTGGGAATTATAGGGTCTGGGTTGGGGACAGAGTAACACCACACTGCAGGATCCTTGACTTTACACCTTTTTTACTGAAGGATGCTGATAAGACCCAGTTTACCTGAAGGTACAAGCTAAATAGTTTCATAATCAATCATTCCTCCAACAGTGCTCTCAGATGTTGACTGAGAATACATTAAATGTGGCGGAGATCAGGAGGCTGTATGGCTCTATTTACATAAAGATAAAAAAACTCTATTCACTGACCTTGTGCAAAAAAAAGCGAGTTACTTAATCCTAAAGTCATCAATATGTGTTTTTTTTGCTACTTGTGACTCGAGGATATTGGTCTCTTCTTGGGCTGGTATCAACACGTCACAAAATGATATCGAGACAGCTGAGGCCATTTTCATGGTTTCAGTTTACAATGCCGGAGGCAGGAAGAGTTTTAATTAGACGCAATCAGTTTGAAGCTGGCGATGGGGAAACGGCAGGCAGATTGTGTAAAACTAAATTAAAATTCCCGGAAGCCCATTGCTGGAAGGGAAGCATCGGGAAGCCATGGTCACGTAGAGGTCGCCCTTGAAGTTTAGGTTTCTCGTGGCGCCCGGCCGTGCTGTACAAGCCGGCGTGTGTGGTTGACAGACACGCATTACTTCATTTCCTGTTACGTCAGGCAGTAGGTGGTGGTTAGAGTGACATAGCCAGAAAAGGTGAACCAAACACCCTTTTTGGAGGATCGATAACAGAGACTGTACGGGGGGGGGGGGGGGGGGGGGGGGGGGGGGGGGGGGGGGGGGGGGGGGGGGGGGGGGGGGGGGGGGGGG
>JAODKC010000049.1:1464416-1499106 GCA_026777985.1 Mormyrops attenuatus | reverse complement strand
AGATGGCTATTAATGCGTCTCATTTGTTTCCTTTAAAAATCTTCCACCTTTTCTTTTTGTGAAAAGAATCGTCCTTTGTTCCTTGTTGACTTGAAAGCTTCTTTTTATACAAAGAGCAGACTTGGATTTTATTTTCCAACTCACTGAATGTTGAAACTGTCATAGAAAAAAAGCTTGATGATGATGATTATTATTATTATTGTTGTTATTATTATCCAGCTGAAACGTGTTTCCTCTCCTTTAAAAGTGGTATTTTGTTTCTATTCTCGCCTATTGTTTAGAGTGAGTTTTTTTTTAATGAAGTCATTTATGATTCACGTCCGCATTAAGATGATGGAGATTTAATTTTTTACCAGACGCGCGGCGTTCGAATACACTATCCGAGCTCTACTTTCCTAATTTTTTAACGTATGTATTTTTTTTATGACGTCGACTGCGGCGGTGTCCGTCTCCCTGGCGTAAAGAGACATGGCTGTGTAGATTTTACTTCTGCCTGCTACGGTTTGATGACAAAGCTGTTTGCTGTACACTCGCGTTGTGGAAGCGCTCAATAAAACACTGGCCAAACCTGAACCCCAGAGTCTTCCTGGCTTTGGTCATTCTTGGGTCTCTTGACGCGGTTCCAGCAGCATTATGTGTGCTATTCCAAGGTTAATCTGGAAGGACAAATGCATGCGTGAACTACAAGGAGGGTCCAGCTCTCCTTCTCGTTCTGGTTGGTGCAGAAGTTTTACATAGTGGAGCTCAGGTTTAAACATGGGGTCTCCTGCTAGCTGGGGCCCCAATTAAGCTGTTGACTGAATAACGAATCTGAGGTATGAAAGCAAGAACCACAGTCATACTACTCAACGAAGGAGCCCATTGATGCAGGCCGTCTCTCTTACTGCAGGAAACCGCACATGTTCTTAACTGTGACATCACAGCTTACTCTCTATGGAGAAGCAGCATCACATCACATATAAAACTTTCAGCAAACAGTTCAGTATTAATATAGTACTCAATATATTCTGTGTACTTTGTAATGTATATTTTCTGTTGTACAGAAGTGGTCTGTTAAATTTGGTTTTCCTTGAAAAATTAAAGATTTTTTTAAGAATGCGCCACCAGCATACTTATGCAGTTTTATTTAATTTTTTTCTTGCATGATCAAAGTTATTCTCTCTCTTTTTTTTTATGAAACCCACTTGTCTGTAGCATTTCCCTTTAGTTCTCTCTGAGATTGGGAAGATGAAAGCCAAAGCCGCAGAGTCTGCCACCTCTTCTGAAGTACTTAAGATGGCCTTTTGATTGTCGGCTGGTAGCTGCAGAGATCTGGCTCTGTGGGGGAACGGGCAGCGGTAACATGCAGCGTTTTGCTTTTTTTCTGAAAATGGTTCCTGGTGAAACCCTCACAGAAGCTCCTGCTGAAGCCCATTCGATCCCTGCGAACAAATTTTCAATCTAGTAACGTCTACCAAACGTTACGATTAAAGTATGGAAACGTTCAAAGTGTCCAGTTTTCCTGATGTTTCAGGAACATTATCCCACTACTACAACTACAACATGTAAGACTAATAGTAAAACATAAATAATAAAAATAAAAATGGATAAAGGGTGCCGTAGGGCAGCAAGTAACACTACCGCTTTACACATCAAAAATGATGGGTTCAAGGCTGGATGACACTTCTATAAAATAATATTTTATTATAAAACAGCATTTTTCAACATTAATTGTGTTAAAAGGATGGTCAGGTCATCTTTTTATCGCGCTGACAACCTTATATAAAATATAAAATGTGGAAATAGCGTTCCGTTGACATTACAGTAAGAACGTTCCTTGCCAACTTTGCAAAGACCTTCACATAACATTGAGTAAAGTTCTGGGAATGTTCCCAATCATGTGGACCTCGGCATCCCAGCTTTACCGGGGGGTTAACAGCAAATCCGGTGTGGCCTTCTGCACCAAATGGGTCTCCTGTTCCTCTCGGCTACCCGCCGCCGTAAGCCGAGCTCTCTGGCAAGGTGTCATGGTCTTGTGAATCCTCCCCTAGTCAGGGCCGCTGCTGGCTGTACGCAGCAAAAGCAGTTGACCCCAAATGACTTACATTATGGAGGAAGTGGAATGAACATCGGTTTTCTTGGTAGGTAATGTAAAGCTTTGCCTATGGCCCCTGAAAAGGTGAAGGTAGCTGTGCCCTCGGTGTCGCCTTTTCCCACCACCCTGAGCTTAGCATTGAATTGGCGATCGCACACCGATGCCAGCATGCGCCTTTCCCAGGCCTAGAGCTGGCACATGTGGGTCTGTCTCTGTAACACATGCTTGTAATAAACATCAACTGGCATGCAGCGGTACAGATGCAAACTCCACATGACAGTCCAGAACACCTACTGACAACATCATTATTGTCTTCAACTGTTTTGTGGTAACTTTTACTAAACTAAAGGCTCCGCCTTCTACAAATTAATTTTCCAGCGGTGTGTGGCACAGTAACTCAGGACTCTGTACCCATGATCAGAATGTTGCCGGTTCAAATCCCATACCTGGCAGAATGGTTTCACTGTTAGGTCCTAAACCCCAATTGCCCCAGGAAATGACTGAAAATGTAAACGTATTCCTTCTTGTGCTTCATCTTGCCATCACTATCCAGATCACTGACAACACACTTAATTAAGAGTCAACTCACCTGAGAATAATTATTGATATGAAGGTTAATTTCACAGCCAAGATTTCCACTGATTGAGCCGATATCCTACGTGATTCATGATATGCACAGCCGTTTACAGTGAACCGGGCCCTGGAGAGCAGGATCCAACTTTCATTGGATGTGAGTCTGTCTTATAGGTCTCCCTGTACCATAAGCAAAATGTCCATCACCATGGAATTTTATCACCATATCAACTGTGTGACCATGAATTCACACGCAGCCGCCAGGAATATGATCGATGCGGCAAACTCAGTTTTACGATCAACATTTTCAGGGGAACTCCTGTGGTGAAGGATTGAAGGTTGCATTGTGGATGGAGTGAGGATCTGACTTCCTACTGCTCCTAAAACTGCCTAACAGTTTTAGGAGCATAGTAGCTCGGCCTTTGATCAGCTGGTAAACTTGATGTTAGAAGAGGAAACACTCTGATGGAAACTCCCACAAGCATGTCAACCAAATAACACGTTCACATATCCTGGCCCAACTGGCTTTAAATAGCACAGCCCTAAATTTTCATTTTCGTAACTCTCTAGTGATCCTGGTTCGAGGAATGGCAGGTGGAAATTTTGTCTTGGTACACTCTGGGGAGTCTCAAGGAATTCTGGGACCCCTCGGTACATTCTACTGAGCGGAGTGGGGGGGGGTCATGCCCCCCTTGCTAGATTGGTAGACTGTGGGTGTCCTCCAGTCTAGGGCCCAGGAAAACTGAATCGCCCCCCGGCAACAACCCTGAGTACAGCAACAAGTGAAGAGATTCGGATTCATCTACGCAAGAGACTGTCTGTGTGTGTTGGGCAGGAGGGAAGTGTCGATGGTGTTGCTGTGATAGAGCGTCTTGGAATCCAGACAGCATCAGCTTCCCTCCTTGAGGTCCGAAATGCCCAGCTGTTCCCCACCTCATCAAACAGGTACCCACGCCAAGGAGCGCAGGGAGAAAAGGGACCAGCCTGCCTGGAACAGGTGGAGTGCTGTGGATGATTAAAAAAAATAAATAAATACTGAGAACAACAACAAAACTGAACCATGCACACTGTTTAAATATCAACACATATGTGAATCTTGTACACATCTACCCCTCATTTTCTGAAGACCTTGCTACATTGATTTATTAGATTATCATAGGCTCCCATAATTTCAGTCACTGTGAAAAATTAAACATACAACAGGCCCTTCTCCTTAAGGCGAAAAGATGCGATCCACCAAAACAAGGTCTATTTAGTAATGCCAATTAAGTGACTTCTTTTTAACTCAAAGCACGCTTAATGGAAAACTAATACATAAGCGAGAGCCACATCGGCTTTCGTGAGTGATCGTCTTTAAAGGATATTTTGCCCGATTTAAGGGGGTGGAGGTATGAAATTCACAATATCTCGTATTATAGATAGGTTTGGAGCCTCGTACGGTCCCCCTCTGCCCCGATCGCGTCCAGCCGACGCCGACTCCATAGCTTCAGCAAGCCGCTGCGGCACTTCCGCTCCGTGAGGGAGAGACTAGAGACACGCGTCCAGGCGGCGGAGGCGCACAGACACAAAGAAAGGTAGCTAAACCTCTCCGGGACCGAATGCCCCCGTACCTTCGCCACTTACGATTCGTCCACCGGCCCCACCGGGCAGCCGTATCTGCGGGAAATCGGGGCGTTAGAGGGGGGATTAGATCGCGTGTGTGATTATAGTGGTCGGGAAAAAGGAAATGAGAAAAGGCTCCGACCGATGGAGGCGAAACGGAGTCCCGTTGTATCGAGTTTAAAAAGGGCGAGAAGAAACAATGCTACATGTATGCATGCTCGGGGGATTAAGCTTTGCATTTTTGTCACACGGGAACAAGATCTCCTTTGTGCTGCCGAAAATGTGAAAGTCCTGCGAAGTGTTAACTGGTTACTGTAATCAGACAAGTGAAGCGTTTCTGAGAATGGATGCGACAGCAGCCCGATCGGATTAAATTTCTCCTCCAGATGAGCCGATTTGTGTGCCGGGATCGAGCGCATTTGTTGGCTTTGCTTTGAAAAATGGCTTTTATTGGTCGCCATCTCGCTTTATTCGGGGCTTGTCCCTGGCTTGGCACCGTAAACACGGGCGAGCAGCTATACTAGTTTTGAAGTAGGGCAACTTCGGGTTAAGGGATATTTGTTCCAGGAACGGGCGCCCGATGGTCCGCCGTGTTTCTTCTTGCTGCATTTTCGGGCATCGGGTTTCGTATTTTGAAAGTGCAGTTGATAAGCCGAGCTTGAACTTAAAGGTCACAGGTTCCGTCAGGTATACTGGCTTAGTTAGGCTGCGCACCGGGGGCTGATATACATCAAGTGGAGTTGGCCGCATGCGTTTCTCTCGATGTCTTTTTCACTTAAAAACTTCCACCTCCTCCCCCACATCAGGCTGTTGGTTCCCTTGCGTTTCGAGGGTGTTTGGAGGTCGGTATGTCGGATGAAGACTCGCGTGCCAGTACCAGTTCTTCATCATCATCCTCCTCATCCTCGACTCATCAAGACAGACACAGAGACACGCCTAGCAAGAAACGGGAGAGCAAAGGCAGTATGAGCAAAAACTCCAAACTCCTCTCCACCAGCGCGAAAAGGTAAACATTACTGAGGAGGGAGGTGGGGGCAAGATATGCACCCCCAGCGTGGGGATGCACGGCTCCGGGGTTGCTCTGCAGCTCCAGTCTTGCGGTGGGGTCAGGGGAGATGCGTGTGGCAGTCAGTTAAACAGAGTGTCGCCGCCTGGAGCAGATTCGTGCTTCTGAATCGGATCCGCCCCGCAAAGCCGTGCTTAACGGATAAATAAAACGCTGAACCCGAAGAGTTTTCCCGATCATCTGCTCGGCGGCTGCGTCTCCTTTAAGAGACTCCGCTTCCAAATGGGGGGGGTAGCTCATTTGCATATTAACTTTAACAGCTCATTGTTTAAATTAAGAGAAGTCGATCGGGGAAATTCTCGTGAATGGTATGTCTTGGGACCGCGCATTTTGGCCCCAGGTCGGTTTCAAACCAGTGCTGACCACTGGGGGTGTGGGGATGATATGACGGCCCTTTAAAACGTACCTAAATTTAGAGTCTGTGGGAACGGCCATGTTGTTTTCCATGTCAGCCAGAAGCTCTAGGTGCCGCTAGACCCATGGGAGGGGGATTTAAAAGTGAAACACTGAAACATTGTTTCCTTCTCTCCCACTTTTTGTTGCATTTTCAGGATTCAGAAGGAGCTGGCAGATATAACGCTGGACCCACCTCCCAACTGCAGGTAGTTCTCAAATGCACAAGTAAACGTCCTATTCCCCCATTCACTTCCCTATAGATTTCTGAGGTGCGGCCACAGCTGGAAACGGATATGGCCTGTCCGGTCTGAAAAGATTTCATACACATAAATGCTGCTTCTTCACCAGGGGCTGCCAATTTCCGAGGGCCGAAAGCTGGAGTTTTATATTGACCACCCTGCCGTAATATTAATTTTGATTTAATAGGGAACTAGTCTAATATAAATCATAGGCAGTCTATATTTGGATTCTCTGCTTTTGCTTAATTTTACCTGTAAGACGTGACAGGAATGCCTTTTGAGAATTAAAAGGTTGCATTACATTTGGTAATTTGACTTGATGCATTTTTAATTTTTAAAAGGCCATTAAAACGTTTTAACGGCGAGGCTGATATTGTAGTTGTTAGCAATGGCTTGGGTAAGGGCCCCGTAAGAGGAGGAGAGTTAGGACGATTCAAAGGGCCCCTGCTTGACAAGGGGCCTAAACATTTTGAAAATAACTGGATTGGTCTGGACTGCGGGACCCAGTGTGATATAACTTCATGGGGTAAAAATCTCTAGCATTCGCCCCTTGGCATAGGAGACCGTTTGATTTGGGGTGGGCACTTAATGATTTTAAATGTAAAATCGGTCGTCTTATTATTATTATTATTATTATTATTATTATGGAAGGACGAATTAAACCCTGTCCTTATCGTGAAACTTGTTGAATTTTCACTTAAGCCTACCGTGAATTTTCACCCAGCTGACAGGCTTCATGGGGAAATCGCCCACCACATTTTTTGTGGCTCAGCAGTAAGGTGCCATGTGTGAGTTACAGGTTGCTAGGTTAGTGGTTAAGTTTAGTTTTCTTGCATAATGGTTAGAAATGGGTATGTCAGTGTTGTCTAGTTCACTTTGCTTTTCATCAAATGTTTCCACATGCAAGCTTATTGCAGTCAGAAGTGCTTGCCGTTTTTACTAGGGCATGAACGTTTTAAGGGGTTTATATATCCTCGTATTTGCAATTAAAGGTAAAATCTGTTTATCCCTATTTGCTTTTGAGTTTGCGGCGAAAGCCTAGTGCACTGCGTGTTTGTAAAGGGATTTTCGTTATTAGTGTTCACATGGTGCTCACGCGCCGGTTATGTTACAACTGTGCATGCAAGTGGGTGGATTTCTTTTATTTTGGTTGTGCATGCAGTTTTTGGCCAATCTGACTTATGCGTGAGGGCTGTCGACGCCTCGGCATCGTGCTCCTCGAGGTTCCCCCGTTTTGGGATTGAGAGGGCATTCTTCCCAAAACCGAAAATGTGATATGCGTTGCATATTTTTCCCCTCGGGTGGGGGGGGGGCACCCTACACCAACGTGGAAATGGAAACCGCGAAACCATTTCCTGCAACGACAGGCCAGGCAGGGCGAAGGCAATGTGCTCGCGTAGAAGACAAAAGGGCAGCTGTGAGGACGCCATCACGTCGTGGCACGTTTTCGGGCAGCGGTTCTGTTTGGCCCGGTCCGGCTCCCATTCCCTCTCTGTTTAAAATGCCTTCATCCCTACCGAGTTGCATGGTGTGGCCCGCTGTCGTGTGTCGACTTTCATCAGCTGGGTGAGGCGTGCTTCTCCTACTCATCCTCGCTGGTAGGTATTACAGGTTAAACCTGTTGGCAGGATACTGATCGCGCTGTGGAATTCTCTGCGGTAACATGTGCAGGTCGACGGGTGAGGGCCCTTGTAAGGAATGTATTTGACATCCGTCATAGTCTTTAAGTCTGCGGGTCCTCACACCTCTGTTGTCGTAGTGGGGATTTTTGCGAGCATATTCCTTGTTTTGTTTCTTGCTTACATGGTATTTAAAATGGAATGCAGCCTAAAGGTTTGTTGGAGGCGGTCTGTGTTAATTATTGTTAAAAGGCAGGAGCTGCTGGGTTGTGTAAACGCTGGTATCCCAAAAGCCCGAGGGAGCGGGGTGGGGTGCGGCTCCCGGCCGGGATTAATCTCGCGGCGTTCGCGGAGTTCAGCGCGTGCTAAGTATGCGGCACGCGCTCAGTGTGGCATCGCTGCGAGACATCTGCCACCCCCCCCACCCCCCTCACTCACTCACTCACTCACTCACTCACTCACACACACACACACACACACACACCCACCCTCACCTGCCTCCCACTGCACTCCAGGTCTGGGTTTTCCCGCAGCCCAACATGTCCTCATCGCCCCTAAACGCCGTACCTGTTATTTCATTTACACATTCACTGCAGAACTGGAAATGCGCTCATTGGGCATTAATCAGAGAGGCGCACACCCGCAATTTCTGACTGCTGCTCCGTGGAATGACTTTACTAGCGCGAAAGGAATGTCTTACTAATCCTGTTTGCCTGTTCCTGGCACCGGACGGCCGTCTTGTGCCGATTCAGGCATGCCGCTAGCATGTTGCATGTGACCCGTTTGCAATTATAAGGTGTTAAAAGTTTGTGGTAAATAGCACTCACCATCCTTGTTGAAATCTGAGGTGGGGCAGCCGTTCAGATTATTGGGTGTAGAATTGCCCAGGGGGGTGTATCATAGGTCTGTCGTTTATTTGCTTTCCTATTTTGGCTGCTTTGGACTTGGATTTAACTTAGTAAATTTGTGGAAATTATTTACAAGTTCAAATACCTGGCTCATTGGAAACGTGGTTCTGCTTGTTTCTTTCTGTTTTGTACATCTGATTGCTTGCATGTGTTTTTGCATTTCAAATGCATAATTTTTAGGTTAATAAAAAAACTTGCGTGTACAGGTAAGTGTAATATACTCCCTTGAATGACCTTCTGGAAATGGGATCTCAGGAAAGTGAGGACAGCTGCTGAAAGTCTTTTCTCTGCCTTTGGTAGAGGTTCTTGGCAGTGTTACTGGGCTGCTTTATGGTACCTGCAGGTCCCACTTACCCTTTAGGCATTTAAAAAAAAAAAAATTTTTGCAATGATTGCTGTCATTAATTAACCCTTAGATACAAGGGTTATGTTGTTCTTCCTTCTGCATGGAGATGAATGGGATATTTTGTTAACATCTCCATCTGTTATGATGGACACCAGTGGTTTTTTAAAAGTACCTGGGTAGTGTTTAGATGTGATCAGAGGCACAGGGACAGGACCGGCAGGGCTGGCCTGGGGCCCTGAGCTGGGAGGGGGCCCCCGAGGGCGGTCGATCATAGTACATTTCAGCGACAAATCTGCTTTATTTGTGTATTCTGCCTTTTAGAAAAGTGAAAATAAAGGTCTTGAGTTTATTAAGTTCTTTGTTGATATTATTAATCTACACTTCACAGTAAAATACAGGTAATAACGTTTTACCACACCGTGGGAGGGGGGAAGTTGGAGGGCACCATGGAGTTTTTTACCTAGAGCCCCCGGATTCCCTGGAATGGCTTCTGGGTGTGATCTGGATTTGTTTCCTGTTTTTACACTGATGGGGAATTCCCTCTGATGGACTGCGTGGTGTTGGTGTACACACACATGAGCACATGCTGGAATCCACACCTTCAGCGATTCCCACCTGTTGGCTGCGATGAGCTTAGTGATCTTAAGTTGTGCCCAACATACCATCAGGAGATGGGATGCTAAACACAGAAGCCCGTTTTGTTTCCTTATCTTTGCCCATTCATGTGCAAATGAGCTTGTCTTGCACTGTATGGCTCCCCTTCCAGGATTTATGGGGGGGTGCAAATGTGTGCAGGGTCTTATTGACCTTCTGGGGAGAGGGGGGGGGGGTTCTGCCACGTGATGTTTTGTAGGGCGACGCCTTTTGGGAGCCACTGTTTGCTCTGCACTGGCTCCAGTTCACCAGAGGCGGTTGGGGGCCTTTTCGGGTACCAAACAAATTAACTTTGTGAAGTACTTCCATGCACAAGTCAGCGTACTTGGGCTTATTGCCTAGCAACGGATGTCTGGCACGCGTAACGTCTCCAGACTTGAGTGAGGTATGCAAAGTTTATAGGTTAGCTGTACAGGTTAGGTAAGGGGCTGTGCTGAATATTGTATCGGGCTGTTTGTATTTTTAGGGCCCGATTACAGGGTAGATGGAAGGAAGAGTGTTTATGAAATGATGTCCGGGGGTGTGCCCGGCATTCTCGGGGTCTGTGGCGCCCCCGAAGTGTCCATTCAGCAAGGAAAGCTCACCGCATGAAGAGTAACACCCTTTCCTGCCCCTCTCCCCTCCACCAAAAACATACCTGTGGTCGAACAGGGGGGGCACGCTGAGGTTTTTGTTTTTGCGTTCTGTTTGCGCCCCCCACCAAAAAGTCACCCTTTAAATATAACTGCGTAGGGCTACCTGTTGGGCTTTTTAATGCATTTGCAGAGGGTTTGCAGAGATTTCCCCCCCCCCGGGAATTTAATTTGCACCTCTGTGTTCAGCTTGGGACCTACAGGTTAACTGCCACTTTGTGCCCCCTCACCCCCCCATGGCCAGCCGACATGGACACTCCCTGCCAGATGGCTGCCCCCCCACCCCACCCCACCCCACCCCTCCCCCAAAGCCCAGTGCCACTTATGATGATTAATGTCCGGGAGGGTATTTAGTATATTAGTGTAGCATTAGTGTGCTTGCTGGCTATGTGGGGTGTGGGGTATGGGGGGGGGGGGGGGGTGACCATGACCAATGGGGGCAAATGGCGAGAAATAACCATTCCCCCAAAGCAGGGGCCGGTTACTTTGGGAAATTATCCGTAGAGAAACGTGGCTGCTGTCACGGGAATTCTCCATTTGGGGGTTCGGGGTGGGAGACAGACCCTCGTAGGATCAACAACATGAGGCAGAATTTTTATAGTGAAGTCTGTCACCGCCATGTACCAGCTGGCTGCTCCTGCATCTCGCTGGAAAAGGCACAGAGGGGAGTTTTGGAGTAGGAAAGATCTGGATTTTTTTTTGGACGGAAGGTGACAAAAGACGAGGCCGTAGGACAAAGGGTCCCCCCCCCCCCCCAGCCGAATCTGCCAGGCATTTAGTGAACATCTGAGTGGGCTGTGCGTTCACCGCATTCAATGCCTGTCTGTACAGTGGAGTGTTGCTGTTATTTCAGTTTTAAAAATATGAAAGTGGACGCTCATCATTTTAGACTGATAGGGAATTTGTGTGTTTTGGGTTTAATTGTCTCAAATGGCAGGTTTCGGACTTGGACGCACTGCAAGATTAGTAATAGTTTTATTTATTAGTGCTATTTTTTTTCTTTCTTTTTAAAAAAGACTAAACGACTGTCCCGTGACTCAGCTTCTGGTCTCACTAAAACCACAGTCCTTTCAAGTGTGATGACCCTTTATGTAACTAGTAACCAGAGAAAGGCGTGACTGACTCAGGTGGCTTTGCAGCCGTGTTACTCTGTGTCACTGAACATCACTGTGAACTCCCCACTCCTCATGGTCTCTGGTGGGTGGCAGTGCCAAGCCTGTGTTTGGCATCGTGTGTATTCTGGTGAGGTTCTGGTCAGTTGTTTTAGGGATACAGTAAATTAGTCATTAGTAGCCATCCAGGGTATCCCCTCTGTGTGTCTTTGGCTTGCTGGCTCCAGGGTCCTCGTGATCCTGTGATGGATGGATGGATAGATATAAAGCACGCAATTGCTGTGTGCACCATCCTCATTTATTTTTATCCCCCCCCCCCCCTCCCTGTTTCAGTGCGGGGCCTAAGGGAGACAACATCTACGAGTGGAGGTCGACCATCCTGGGACCGCCGGGGTCTGTGTACGAGGGGGGCGTCTTCTTCCTCGACATCGCCTTCACGCCTGACTACCCCTTCAAACCGCCCAAGGTAATAACAGAATACGCCAGTGCATAAATAAGTAGGGTCATCAAGCGTGTTGATCTGTAACATTATTGAAGTGGGTCAGTGTTCGTCATTTTATAATCTGCTACATTACTGTTATGTCAATAGTGGGAGTGATCAGCCCTAGTGACAAGGGCCTCAGTATGACCCACGGTGTGTCAGTCAGGGCATGTGACTGTGAGTGTTTGGCAGGTGTCCCTGGGAATTCTCTGTTGTTGGATCCAGTAGCTACTTCCTTTAATCACAGAATAATAATAAGATTCAAAGATATTTTATTGTCAATTCACTTTTATACATGAGAACCAAAATGGCGGTTCTCGCTCACTGGTGTGCGTACCTTCCAATTAGAACTAGAGGGTTTAATCTAGATTTCAAATTCAATCAAAATTTTGTATAGACATTCTATATGAAAGGACAGATAACAAGACACAAGACAAACTGACAAGGCAAGAGAGATATCAACAAAAAACAAGGCAGTTGTAACATAACATAATTAATACATTATTGATCCCCATGGGTAAATTCTCTTTATCCCCCCCATAATGGTCAGATTATGATCAGACTATGGATTTCTTTCCTAAAAGTCTTGTCCCTTATTTCAGTTTCCAAATGAAACAAACACAGAGTGTGATTCTTAGCAAGATTAGTGTCTGTTCTGTTTAAAACTGTTCCCGCTTCCCATATGCCACCAGGTGTCTGGGTTTTATACTTGAGGTTTTCGTTTGTTTTGGTTCAGTAGATAATTCATGAGTCTTTTGTTAAGGCCTGTGGTGTTCTGTGCTCTATAGCTGACAGGCCAAAAGGGTCTTACTGAATTTATTTTGCAAAGTATGTCTTATTTTGAAAGATGCAGAAATTGTGACTTTTCTAAATACTCATTGCACAAAGAATTTTCACCTGGATTGGAGAAATGTTAAAGAATTGTTCAAAGTAACTGAAGCAGGTGTGAAATCTGAGTTTGCCAAACGTTATTAGTTGTTTTCATATTTCTAATCCTCCACCTCAACTTCTGCTTAACTTGTACTTTAAATCAGGAACATGTGTGTTTAAGTACAGTGTGGAAGTAAGGTGTGCTTGTTTTTAACTGAGAATGCTTTTCCGGACCAGCTTTGGTCTTCGCCGTTCTCAGGATAGGGTTGATTTCCTGGGAAAGCTTTTACGGACCGGCTTTGAACTTTTCCATTCCAGGTGACATTCCGCACCAGGATCTACCACTGCAACATCAACAGCCAGGGCGTGATCTGCCTGGACATCCTGAAGGACAACTGGAGCCCCGCCCTCACCATCTCCAAGGTGCTACTGTCCATCTGCTCCCTGCTCACGGACTGCAACCCCGGTGAGAACCACGGGAACTGCCCCCCTCCCCACAGAGGAGTATTACCCTCAGGCATTCAGCCACACAGACACGCCAAGTTAAAGCATGACCGTGTTCCTCTTATAGGAACCAGATGCATTTCCGCTGCACATGAAATGAACTAATGTATTATATCGAAATAACCTCATTTAAAAAAAAAATATTTTTGCAATGCAAAACATTTTTGTTGTGAATTAAACTTCTTGTTTATCTTAACTGCACTTAATTGGTCACCCGGCTGATGTTTATCAATGAAACTTTATCATATAGTTTGATATTTTCCCAGAGATGATTTATTATATGGAGCGGCATAGCGGTGCAGTGGTTAGAACTGTTGCCTCACACCTTTGGGACCTGGGTTCGAGTGTCCGCCACGGCTCCGTGTGTGGAGTTTGCATGTTCTCCCCATGTCGTCGTCGGGGTTTCTCTCGGGTACTCCGGTTTCCTCCCACAGTCCAAACTGGAGTTCAACTGGAGCTGCCAGTGGGTTGGCGGTAAATCCTGGGTTGTTCCCTGCCTTGCGCCCGTAGCCTCCGGACCCCCCGCCACCCTGAATAGGATAAGCGATTACAGAGAATGGATTGATGGATGGATTTATTACATCAAAAACTCATGGGACGTGAATTAACAGCCTTCACATTTGACCAGCCTTTGATGCTGCCTTCCATTGTGTATTGAGCAGTGCATTGTGGGTACCTCAGCTGGTGGCTAACTGCTCTTTTCCTACCCAAAGAACCTGGAGTCCAGATCAGCCCCTCTATAAGTCTTCCAAAGATCTAGAATAAATGTTGGGAAGCTTTTTGGGGGGGAAATTGCAGTGCTTAAATTCTGACATTTACCCTTCAGGTACTGGGTGTTCAGGTATTTGTGTAACCCTGACTAGCAGGGATGTGGTTGAACATGCCCTAACTGTGTCGCCCTCTCTTTCTATGCAGCTGACCCCTTGGTAGGGAGCATCGCCACTCAATACACAACAAACAGGGCGGAACACGACAGAACGGCCAAACAGTGGACCAAGAGATACGCCACATAGCCAGGACCCTGCGCGGCTCCCCGGGCAACCGCTCAGGGGCTGGTGGGAGGGGGGGTGGGCTGGGGTGGGGTGCAGCGGGGGAGGGGGGAGGGGATCGGTGTTTCAAAATAGAAGTCCTGTTTCTTGCTATTTTGGTGGCTCCCTTGTTAACTTATGTTAGGACAAACGATTGATGCGATTTGGCAATAAAGTGTCCCGGTTTGTTTTTATTTCCTGTTCCGGCTATTTTCCAGCTGAATGTTACATCTCCGCATAGTGGCCGCTTGTAAAATGGTACGATGGCATGTTCCCTTGGCAACGCGTGTTTTCAGTGTGGACTTTTTAATAAAGTATCGGTTACAAATGGTTTCCAAGTGGGATTAAACGTTATTGATATGCACCAGAATCCGGGGGCCTGTATTGTGAAGCTGGATGTCTTGCTTAGCCAGATAACTTTGAGGCTAAGTAGAGGTAACTCTCGCTTTTCAATACAACAGTGCTGATTTACTGGTTAGCAGGATTCATCACCATGGTAACTCATGCTACAGAGCAGGTTAGGTTTCAGCCTCACAGATCTTAGTGCTTGGACCAATCAAAGAGAAGTCTGTATATTTCCTGATGTAACAAATGGGCTTCCCCAGACTCTCAAAGTGGTTTGTCTATGAGAATCCTGTGACTGCAGTAAAGTTAGCTTTGTCTTTGATATTCAGTCTTCCAGCTGAAATATAATTCACTTTTTAATCACAGACAGGTAGTGCTGCATGTCGGTGTAAGTAAACGCCTGTATAGTATCGAAAAGCTTGTGTCCAGGCAAATGTTTCGCCCGTCGTGTAAAACCCTTGTGATTATTGCGCATGCGACATTCAATCACGATTATATCGAGATCTGATATCGTGCAGCCCTATCCACAGGCAGCGCTGCGCACTGATCATTTTCGTGTTTCAAGCCATTTTCGCTGTATGTGCTAAATCTTGTTAATATCTATGAAAACGGGCAATCTCTCCTGTAATGAGATATTGGTTCAGCACTTTTGTTGATTAGTAGCTCTTGCACACCCCTTGGTTTTCCTGACTACGGGCTAATATAAATATTAACGTCGACACCTTTGTCTTCCCCAGTCACATACCCACGCTGTGTGTGTGTCTGTGAGATGGATAAAGGAATGTTGAATGGGTTTTGAAGGATAAGTTTAATACTGAATAAAAAAAAAACAAAGGGATTATGAATATGAATAAAAAGACTAAGAATTATTATGAAAAATTATTACAAAAACCACAAACCACATGTTTGGAAATTTAAAACAATTATCTTTGACAGTCAAACTACGTATGTATTTCCACTGCCAGTGATCTGCAGTCAAGGTGCCTTTTTAGCTCTGGCGGTAGCCAGAGCTACCGCCAGAGCGGTGTTGTGATCCATGCCTGTTTGATTGGCTGATCACTCGGGGTAATAATCTTGGTTTCAGTGAAAAACAAAATACCTGGCTCACCGTAAATCGCTGATAGTCAGCGTCGTGATATCATTTATCTGTGCTTTTTTTTTGGTTTCGTTAAGCTGAAACCTACCTTATAACCCTGACTTTTTTTAAACCAGTTTCGTTACACAGGCCCCTGGTCTTGTCTTTACATTATGCATGAAACACAAACTAGCTGCTTCTACTGTCCTTTTTGTAGCAATATTAAGTAGACTTATTAAGGTACTGTCACTTAAGAATGACCCATTTCAAACACACAGTACGTATGTAATTTACTTTTAATGGGTAGATGTACTTGTACCATTGGGTGGAAATGTCTGCAAATGCTGGTGGTACAGTCACAAGTAACTGAAGGGGTAAACATTGTTTACAGTGTGTAAGTGATCCCTTTTATTAAGCAACAATGTTACATCGCTGAATCTGATTCTAACATCTTATCTGTTTCTCTTACCTTAAATTAGTATTTAAAGTGCAGTAGCCAAGCTAGATATTTGTATGCGTGGCTCCCAAACTTCTCCATCGTTCCCTTTGCCATTCTGTATATTTGTAGTGTAGCCTGATTAAACTATTCGGCTGACCTGCAGTCTCACAGCTGGGTGGATCAGGGGAGCCGGAGCTGACACAGAAATCCGAGGAATGGCCGCGATTCGCAAACAGGCACCTATGAACGATTTCCGTGAATCCACATGTGTTTTGAACGCCGGGTCTCAAAGTCCTACTGGAGACGGTGATCCCCACCCGGTTCAGATCTGCTCACTACTCAGGGTGATAAATGTTTTCCCTGCTTCACATGGCGGCAGATTTGTGTGAGATTCAGAACGGCTACAAATCTTCCTCATGCAGTAAAAAAGGAAGCTATTTCTGGGCATAAGGTCAGGTAAATTACCCATTCAGTTCTCTGAATGGTTAACACGGTCACCACATATAAAAATTACTTCCTATACTGTCACAGGCCAGTTATTGTTAAGAGGAATATCAAAAAAAATAAACTCCACAGCTCCTGGAAGAGTGACTGATGATCAAATCCCTCCTACATGCCACTATGTGTTGCCGTCTCATACTAAATATGGAAGAATAACGAACAATGGAAATGTTCAAACGGCACTCTTTGTAAATGTTTCAGCTTAGTGTGGGAAGCGTTTCCAAGATTCTGATGCTGCAATAAAACACAAGTGTCACAGAATAGCGTCTTCAATAATCATTTTATTTCCAACCACCTTTTCTTCATGCCGTACTACTCAAAGTGCTCTGACACGCTGGGGGTGGAATTTCCCCTTCTGGTTTGGAGAATAACAGGCCACGAGTCCGCTGCTTCACACGTCTGGCTCATGTGACGGTTGTCAGGTAATACAATATTTCTGATTTAGCTTGCTTCATTTCTACACTACACTGGGTTTTAAAAGCTGAACATAATAAAGTGCAGAAAAGAAATAAATTACAAACAAAAAAAAATACACAAAACTAACAAAATACACAGAAGGACAAACCCAGGACATATCTTGTTTAGTTGTGGTGGGGGCGATTCCAAGGAGATGAAGTTAAAAAAATTATAAAATATAATAAACCACAGTATTATTTGCTTTATCGCTCTCAGTCCATTAACTCTCCAATGAGCCCTGGTAGGTTTGGCCCCATGCACGGCGCCGCCGTGTGGCGGTCACATGTCGTTGGAGGGCGTGCCCTTGCTCCTGCGGCCAGGCAGCGGAAAAGAGGATTTGCTCTGGGGCTGGGTGAGGCGGCTGGTGAGGACAGTGAAGGGCTCGATGAGGGAGCCACGCTCCGTCACGCTCACTTCCCACAGCCGGACCTTCTCGCCCCGCGCCCACTGCTGTGCCGCCTCTGGGTCCACCTGCCGCCATTCCTGCAGGTCTGTCTTGTTCCCTAGAACGATCACCATCACCTGCGTGGTGCCAGGGAACGGGGAAGACAGATTTGTGGACGATCGTTCCACTTTAATTCAACAAATTTACAAAACGGTTTTTACATCACCGATTTTGCACTTGTGCACAAGTACTGTGAGCCAGTGAGCTGTAGCTAAGCCAGGGAACTGAGCTACGCTGTGAATCATCATTTTTTGCTGCCCAGGGTGTAGAAAAGGCAGTATATCTCAAAGGGATTTTTTTTATGTGTGAGAAACGTTTCTGAGCTCTGGAAGGTATGTGTGACTCACATGCCGAATTTCATCAACATTAAAAATAGTGATGCAAAGTCCATTTGTTGAATTCAGATGAAATGACCCATTAGTGTTGGTTTTTACTGCTTCCTGGATCTCATTCAAATGTGAAATCCCCGCCCCCACCCACATCGACACATTTTATTTGACCGAGGCCATAAACCATGACAATTACTCATTAACCACACATCCAGCCATTTTCCAACCACTTATACAGTACAGGGATATAGGGATGGAGCCCATCACAAGAAGAGCAGAGGACCACTCGGGCACTCAACACAGCTACTCACTGCATCATCACGCCACCCTCGGTCATAAACCTTCCATAGCAGTGTTTCTCAACCCAGTTCTCAGAGAGCCTCAGGCAGTCCACATTTTGCTACCTCCCAGGTCTGAACACACCAGTACCAGATATTTGGTGTTCTTGAATGCTTGGTGGAAGTGTGCTGGAACCTGAGTGGGATCAAAAATATGGATTATCTAAGAGTCCTTGGGGACTGGGTTGAGAAACAATGCACATGGTCAAAGACACCACAGCCTTCAATTCTTCCTCTTACAGAATCTGCATCCCCTTCAACAGGAGACCAACTCACAAATCTGCTCAGTCCCAATTGAAACACAATCACTTTTACATCATGGCTTATTGAAAACGACACCTTCACCTGAGATGTTTGCCATACCTCCCGTTTGTCCCTGGATTTGTCTATTTCTTTCTTCAGTACATCCACTTTCTTGAATGACTCCAAGCTGTCCACACTGTAGACCAGCACAAAGCCATCAGCTACGGAGTAGTAGTGTTTGGGGAGCTCCAGGCCATCGTGGAGCCCTCTGGTGTCATACAGCCGTAACTGCTCCTTTACGCCACGGTCGGTCTCAACAGAGGCAACATAGACATCCTCTAAGGTTTTACGGGACTCAGAGCCTGTTACAGACAGGATACATTTTTATTAGTCAGTATACCTTTCAATAAAATGAAATTTACAAATAAAATGCAATCACTTTCCACCATTTACCTAAAGTAAATATATATTAAATATATATGAAATTTCCCAAATCAAATATTCTCTTTCATTTATTCATTTCCCAGAACCTTTCATCCAACCCAAGGTCACAGTCATCCTGAAGCCCATCGCAAGGCATGCGGCAGGGGACACCCAGGACAGGACACCCAGGCAAACACTTATCGCTGAAGTCTTTGGACTATGCGATAAAAACCTGAAGCACACAAAGGGGCAGGGATCAGACCCAGAACCTGAAGGCGTGAGGCCCCAGCGCTACCCGCTGGCCTGTGTCTGAGTTTGAGGGAGGGTGGGGGCAAACAGTACTGACCCTTTCCCAGCTGTGCTTGTGACTATTGGAGTAGCGACCTGAATCTACAGCCCCCAATTTGGTCATTTATGGGAATTTCTCCAGTACAACATCCAGCTGCATCACTGCATAAAATTATATGCTGATCTGCCAGTTGTACCCTAGCTGTAGGTAAATGTACCTTTTAGTCTAATTTAAGGTATAGAAATGGACTCTGAGGAACATTTTTGTACCATTGGTGGTATGTTAATGTTGTTTGTATCTTGGGGAACAAAACTGTACCACAACGTTACCCTTCTTTCTGACAGTGCAAGTGACAGCATCAAATCTGTCCTCTCACATTTTCCTGTGTGACCTCATATATTGTACCTATATACAGGCTACCTGTCTGTTTCAAAATTGACTGTATACATTCATTTATGTGTATGCAACTGAAATCGTCACCTAAACGTTTTTTCCTCTTGGTCAGTAGATGAGAAGGAGGATCTCCTGAAAAAATGCATTTATATTTTTTAAAGCATAATTCTGGAAAATATTGGGTAGGACAAACACCACCATTATGAAAATTGCATAGGATGTGTCCCCCTGCCCTCCTCCCTCATGAGGAACACCTATGGTTGATTGCGACAATTTCTCAACTAAGCAATAAACCTCACAGGCAATTATATATGCTGGATACACGTCAAGCCTGATGCATTGTGTCACCACAGCAAACAAGGCGAGATTTAGTGACTGTAAGCTCAGTTTATGGAGCAGGTTTGGCGAGAGAGGCTTGCTCTGCAAATTCTAAAATATCACAAGGGAGAGTCTGAAAAGTGGCGGTGACCTGTGCAAAAAAAAAGCAGACAGACACCAAACGACAGCACCGGGCAGCGAGACTGAGACACCCGGAAAAACAGAAGGTTGTGTGTGGTATGAGTCCTGCCAGGACCTGACAGCAAGAAAAACAGCTGGAAGTGACCGTCTGGATCTTGTGGCTGGGATGGAGCCATTGAGGACTAACCCCTAACTCTTGGTCACACGTATCGGTGAGCCTTGGTCCAGAAGACAAGACCATCTCTGAAGGAGCCACTTTCATTCATTTTAACACTTCTTATGTATATAAACAAGTCAATTTTTAACAAATAAGAAATGCCGTCAAATAACACATGCTTCACGTCAGTTAACAGAGACCAATTATTTAAATCGCTCTATATACTAATATTGGGTTCAATTTGCAGTAAAATAATGACTAAACCAACAAACGGCTTTTAAAGCAGAATTTACCTAAAAAAAGCGCTCAACCTCCCCCCTCCCCTTTTTTTATTTATCGCGGAGCAGTAATTAACGATACATTTAATGAAAGTGCAATGCCGACAGCTGTTTTTATTCTGTGCCTATTCAGCCTGTATAATTGTGTATATTTATAACACATATTCATTAACGTTAGACACTGCTTGCATTTCAATTAGCTTACCTTTCATATTTTTACTTAATAACAGCAACCTCCACGTCTCAACATTATCATTATCTAAATAGGCATAACTTATATATGTCGCAGTATAGTTATACAGTTTGTTGAATTCATTTGCTCAAGACATTATACATGAGAATGAACGCTACAGCGAGATTTTAAGAATAATTAATACATAATTAATACCTGTAGGCACGAGGATTAAAGATGGATAAAAGCTAAAATAATTAAACGAAACTGAGAATGTTGCAACTGAATGTCGACAGTGTGTATGTTTCAGGAAAAACCAGATGTGTAATAGTTTCGAGGGTGTTTTCAGGCAATATAATCGGTAGGTATTATATAACGGTACAACTACCAACTAAAAAAAAAACTACCAACTAAAAACTATAACAATAACACTAGCATAATAATAATAATAATAATAATGGTATTATCTTATTCTTCACAAATGCGACAATAGTATCCCTGAAAGCAGCCAGAGTTGACCATCACCAAACAAACTCACCATCACAAACTCACCCACTACGTGATTCCCGTAAAGCAGCTGCTCTAGAATCGCCGTCTTTCCCACTGACGCCAAGCCGCAAACCACAACTTTGCAGCCTTTACCCATGGCGCTGTGGCGACCTTGCATTGTCAAAAGAATGAGAGAAAGGAGATCAATCGATAGCAGAGGATGAGCATGCCAGACGGAAACAACTGTCACATAGTTACTACATCGCTAACAATGTCGTGCGAAACATCTTAAATAAGACGAATTAATAGCCTCGGACTTTCTTATTGCGTGTCCCAAATGCTGAACAGAAATAAAAGCTTTACCTCGTAATACAAACAGCTATCTAGCTATTTGTGAAAGACGGGTAATGGGATCTGGATATTTCGCTGGCACTAGCTTGCTAGCTGCGGAGTCCAATATCAATTTAATGCACATGCTTCATTGCCTATGCAGTGACGTTTTCAGACCAGGAAGCTAAAAGCGATCTAAATGTGTACCTGCATGCGTGTATTGAGCAATATTTCTGCAACAATGAGACGTGATCAGTCCTTTGGATGCAGATATACATTTATAATTCTTAAAGACTATTTGGCGGTGCTTTTATTTGACGTAGGGAAAACCCTATTCTGAAACTGCAGCTCGCAACCTTGTCTGTCTTACTGGGTAATAAAAACAGATTTCCTCCCTATACTGAGCACCAACATTAACATATACATCACGCTTATTTGAAAATAACGTTAATGTTTTAAAATAAACGTTAATAATTAAAAACGCCATTAGTAATATGAATGACCTAATGTGCGACTACATTTCCCAGCAGCCTCCTCGCTTGTAGGAAATGGCTTCATCACGTTTTAATAAAGCATGATGGGTAAAATAAACCTCCCTTTCCGGCTGGTACGCCATCACGAAAGTAAGAAAGTCTGGTAATTCTGCTTTAGAATCAATCTAATATCATTTATTAAACAAATTCATCGCGTCCTGTTATTTAGAATTTAAGAAATTTAATGTTGTAGCTTGCGGGAACAACCTTTATTTTGTTGAAGTCTGATATTAAATAGTGTCTTTTTGAGCGATGTATTTATGGATATGCATGGGCCGCGGTTTGCAGCTGTTTAATGCCTTGTAACGGTGAATTGTAATTGGAGGGATAGATATATACATAAAATCAGAAGCGGGCCGTTAATGGCTTAAGTTGAACAGTTTGACCGTAAGCCAGAAAACTATGTTGGTATTGTCTGGTTAAGCGAAGTTGTCGGTTTTAATTTGTCCTCGTGGCCTACAGTATTACTATAAGGGGAAATGTGATTTTCGGAGGCGCAGGTAACGTGAACTTCTGATCCTTAAGTCAGCGTTTCGGGTTGTTTGGTTGTTCCCAGTACCGGTGTGTTAAACAGGGTTACGAAGTGAGAGATGCTGCTTTTGTTGCTGTCATGTACAGAGTGGCTTCGCAGTTTGTCACACGGCGTCTGCTGTTTCTTGTAGCTGAGGCAAAATGGGAGCATACAAGTATATGCAGGAGCTATGGAGGAAAAAGCAGTCCGACGTGATGCGCTTCCTGCTCCGCGTCCGATGCTGGCAGTACCGCCAGCTCTCCTCCCTGCACCGGACTCCTAGACCTACAAGACCCGACAAGGCGCGCCGACTCGGGTACAAGGCCAAGCAAGGTGGGTAACCCGCAGCCCAGAGCAGTTCACCTGTTGAATCTTTTCTGCTAAGGTGTTCTTCTCATAAATGGTAAGCATTCACGTACACCAGGGCTATTCAAATGGGGACCTCAATTCCAAATCCAGGCCTTGTTTTCAGTTCTCCCAGGTAGTTAGGTTAATAATTACTGATTCTGATTGGCCACAGGCTTCACACCTGGCTCACAGGTAAAGGAAAGCTGGAAAATCAGCAGGGCTTGGACCTCGAGGACCGTGATTTGAATAGCCCTGACATAGACCATGAGCTGATTTCTCCCATTAGTTTTGAAAAAAACTGCTAGACCACTGGACATTGTGGCATGCTACCTCTGTGTCCTGGTTGTCTTCTGTCATTTTCATGTTCACCTTAAAACCTGCACCCATATATGTTACACAGTCTGTCCAGAAGGTATAACCCTAACAACTATATCGGTAAAGTTGAAATGTAGCGACAAACAGGCAAATCCGTAATGCAGTTATGTTGAAGATTCCGCACCAGATAAGCCTCGGATTACCCAGAATGCTCCTGATCGCGAACTTCTGTCTTTGCCCTTTGACAGGCTATGTCATATACCGTGTGCGCGTGCGTCGTGGAGGCCGCAAACGTCCCGTGCCAAAGGGCGCCACCTACGGCAAGCCCGTGCACCACGGCGTCAACCAGCTCAAGTTCGCCCGCAGCCTCCAGTCTGTCGCAGAGGTCAGTGTCCATTGTCGAGCCCAAGTCAGTCACTGGTTCAGCACGTCTGAAAGGATGGGTCTTTCGTGTTTGGCTGAAATCAGTGGGGGGATCATGACCCTTGTGAGACAGACATGTGATTGGAGAAATGAGGTTTTAGCCAAAATGTAGACTAGCTCAGACATTCACCTTGTCTCGTAGGGTAAAACAGGCAATGATAAGTCTATTGTGATCCCAGCCACACTGCTCCTCAATCACTGTTCCATCATCGATCCCAACTTTGGATCAGTGAGCGCCTTGGGCAGCTCCGCGGTGCACATGCACACTGTAGCATCGTCATGTGGGGAGCGTATGGCCAAGATAGTCTCAGCTGAATATTGCTGATTTTAATCAGTGTTTTCTGCTTAAAATTGTAAATGTTTATGGTTCTTAATCATGGACTAAGGGTTTTTAGAGTAGTGATGGCATTGTTCTTTGTGGCCCAATTGGCAGCAGTGACTAGAAGGCCTTCTGTATGTAATTATATAGCGTGCTTATTGGACGGGAAATCTGACCTGTGCGTTTGATTGGTTAGGAACGCGCCGGTCGTCACTGTGGCGCCCTGCGGGTCCTGAACTCCTACTGGGTGGGAGAAGATTCCACTTACAAGTTCTTTGAGGTCATCCTCATCGACCCCTTCCACAAGGCTATCAGACGCAACCCCGACACCCAATGGATCACCAAGCCGGTCCACAAGCACAGAGAGATGCGTGGCCTGACGTCCGCGGGCAAGAAGAGCCGCGGCCTGGGCAAGGGCCACAAGTTCCATCTGACCATCGGAGGGTCGCGCAGGGCAGCCTGGAAGCGTCGCAACACCCTGCAGCTGCACCGTTACCGCTAACGGTTGTCTATGTTCAGAGCTTTCAGTCCAATAAAATCCTTGTTTGCCCTGGTGCTTTGCCTTCCCTGCTTCTGTTTCTCTCTCTGGATCAGTAATACCCCAATTATGTGCGACTCGCTGCCGCTATTGTGAAAACGGAGAAGTGAGGCTTTGAAACCCACACCAGATTATGGCCTGTGTTACTAGTGGATTTCACCAGTCGATGTTTCATGGGGCATTATGATGCTTTTCACTAGCCATACCACAAAGGGAGGCTAGTTACAGCGCAGTTCCGGCTTGCTTCGGTTTTCCTCTGCGGAAGGGTCGGTTTGGTAAAGGCGTTGCTGGGCTTTGAGAGCGACAGTGACGTAAACTGAAGAGACGCCTACTATTCACACGGTGTACATCATGTTTAACTTTGCGCTAATTTCCGCAAGCGAGTCCATGAGAATCGTTCTTACGTTGGCATGAAATGCTAGTAGAGTTAGCATTTGCTCACGTAAACTTACATTATGAATCCATTCTGTTCAGCTGCTGTGTTGTACTTTTTTAAGTAGGTGATTGGATATTTCCAATTTATTTGGAATGCATCAATACATTGTGATGTGTGATACTACCAATAATGAATAATACATAGAATATGCCCTTTTTTCCTTCGGATAATCCATGCATATCAATGCTGATCACCGTTATCTGATGTTAGGTTACATCTCTAGGTGTGTGGAGTTTAAGTCAAGGGAGGTGATGCTAAGATGATACAATTCCTTGGTAAGACCCCTCCTAGAATATTGCGTACCGGTTTGGTCCCCTTACCTAAAAAGGACATTGATGCCTTAGAAAGGGCTCAACGTAGGGCTACAAGAATGATTTATTGTCTTATAGGTCTTATGAGGAGAGGTTAGCTGAGCTGAATCTGTTCAGCCTCAAGTAAAGGAGACTAATGGTGGATATGATACAAGTATATAAGATTCTAACAGGTCTGGATGCTGATCAACCAAATACATCAGTATTAGTTCAAATAGAAGAACTCATAGCCACAGGTGGAAATTAGTGGGAGAACATTTTTAAACTGGATTTGAGAAAACACTTCTTTACACTGTGTGTGTGTGTGTGTGTGTGTTAGTGTAGCGCAAGCTAAAACCTTGGGTTCCTTTGAATCAGCGCTTGGTAAGATTTTAACAGCTGAGCTATTAGTTGAGTTCTCCCCAGACGAGCTTGGTGAGCCAGATGGCCGCCTCTTGCTTGTAAATTTCTTATGTTCCTATTTTGACCAATGAGCTCGGTTTGCTCATGCTTTCAGTCTTGCTAGTAAGCAGGGTTATGTCAGCTTGCATAATTTACAATGGTAAACCGTCGTTCAGTTCATGTTGGCAGTGGAAAAGTGCTGCAAGCACCATCGCATCAGGGTTTTGATGCCTTATCCAACAGCTTGTCAGTAGGCTGTGTTTGGTACTGGGAAGGATCCAGATGTGTAAAATTATGGAATTCCTTTGGTTTCACCAGAACTGGTCCAACATTTCTCTCCCATTAGATTTCCGCCCCTTAAGTAGTAGGAACGCTATGTACCTACAAGGGTAATGAGGTCATCTGTCTTGTGCCAAAATTTCAGGGTACAGTAGCCGATGCATCATTGCAGCAGGAAATGCACTTGATGGTCTGCTGTAAAGTTCAGGCGTGTGTTCTACCAGCAGGGGCTGCCATTAAGGAATGGCCTGCGAGGCCAGCTTGCGGTGGCTGGCTTTCCGTTTCAGCGGCTGTGTGTGAATTAGCGGGGGAGCGGAGTGTTAGCCTTACCGAGAGGCAACCTTATGCACAGAGAGAACGCAAAGCACATTCAGCGCTCCCGAGTCTACATTCATCCAGTGTTCATGAGTCAGGGCCTCTAATCCAGGGAAGCCAAGGGTGCAGATGCATTATTATACAGGTAAGGGGGATCTGTGAAATACTATGACACAGTCTAGAACTATCACAAATTCCAGACAAAAATGTTTTTGTTTCTGTCTTTATATCATTCATGAAAACGACCTGTTCTCACTTTGCCCTGTGGAGGTTTGATTACCTCAATAAGGAATTTGCTCCAGAATTTGAAACTGACTTTAACCAAATTAAAGGTACATTTCTGTAATGTAGTACTGTTAATTTTCCCCTTGTTCTTTTTTTTGTGTACTGCCAGAAATGATTAATCTAAACAAGCAGATTTTAATTACGTGTACAAAAGCCATTATAAGTGTTACTTAGTTATATTTAAGCGACGTCAATATATGATCAGTTTTGCATTCTGGCAAGAATCACACCTTATTGTCCATGACTTTATTCCCAATATGCTACAGAGTTTGGCACCTTCTGTCACACAGTATTTAAAATTAGACCTTAACAATTTTTAGAAAATAGTCTCACTGTCGAAATGGACAGAGGCTGTTTTTTTTCGTAATAAAGTGAGCCAGAAAGGTACTTGCTGACCATTTCCCAGAAAAACGGGTCAGCAAGCTGACTTACAATGCACTCGACTGTCTATTTGGGTCATCTTACTGTGTGACCTACCTTTGAAAGTGAGACAGCAGAGTAAGGTCCTTACCATCGCTGGATCAAAGACAGCGCGGCGCCTTGTGAGCGCGCTCTCCGCTACTCCGACGCGTCGTGGCAGCAGCAAATATAACAGGCTTTATTCACAACTGAAAAAAGGTATTTTGTGCAAAGGTATTTGTCAAATCATGGTAGTTAAAGCAGGCTAGTGGGTAGCAAAGCGGTAAGGTCTTGAACTGAGACAGTCCTCGCCTTAAAGCCACTTGAGCAACATAGGCTGACAACCAGAATTTCTCCAATATAATATCAAGCTCTGTACAAAGGTGAAAATTGCAACTTGCTTTAGATAAAGTTTAAGTACTAGTTCCTAGGCGACAAAGGTACGTTGTGCCAAATACCTTCACGGATTAAGGACATTATCTCAACCCATATTTAATTATATAGTTAGTTTTCAAATAACCCGATTGATGTGTGTGGATTTGGAAAGACATTGCTAGAATTTTCACATTCATAATGGGAATGCACTGTATGTTTTCTGTCAAATCACAGCACGCAAATTGTCAGCCTGTCATTGTCAGCGATTTTCTGTGGACGTTGAAGGAACCTTCAGGTTGCACAGTGTCACTGATTGCACTGGACATGCCGTGACACTCGACATGAACAGGATGACACGTCTTCCATTCCTTTGTCCTGCACGGGTCATTTGGGGGTTGCTGTAGATCAAGGCTATAGAGATACCGTATTCTCAGGGGGCTAAAGCACAGCTGGTCTCCGGGCCTGCTATAAATTACTAGCTTTGTGAGAACTGAGGAATGTTTGAATCAGGGGTTTCATTTTCTTGGAATGAAAAAAAAACCTGCAGATACCTCAGGCCCTCCAGAGATAGTTCTGCAAACCATTGCAGAATTGATATTGTTTCATGTTTAGATTCCCGACATTCAAAACCCAGTGATAACAGCTATAACAAGCTCTGTACAACATGCTTGCAAATGACGTACATTCTGTTCCCTGGGTTTTAATTCATCAGGTGGGTCAAATTCAGACGCATTAGCTAGATAACATTATTCTTCATAGCTGCTTTTTTTTTTTTTACATTTTCCAGGGCTGAACAGATGTCTTGTCCCCTCTAGCGACTTCCCTGACACATCTTAATATAACTGCATGAGTTATACCCCAGCCACGTTTCACCTGGCCCAGACGTTTGTGTTGTATACAGGCTATTCAGCTGACAGCACGTGTGCACATTGCCACTGAAAGGAGCCCTTTAAAAACTTCACTCGATTTTAAATTTTCAAAATGCATTCTGTACAAGGTCCTCGTCAAAGTGGATTACCATCAGTAATTGCAATTTGCCCACTGCTGCTTTGGGACATGGATACAGGAAAGCCATCTTGACGGAGGCCAGACGTGGGTGACCCTGATCCTGTGGTGTAGCCATTATGGGTTTTCTCGTCTAATGGGAAAACATACAACTCACCATCACCTGAATTAAATCTGAGAACAGAAAGGATTTCAGTCAGGAATCAGACAGGAACCTGATTAAAAAATAAGGACAATAAAAACCAAGAGCATCTTTATATTTACAATATATATATTTACAGTTTCTAATCCAGCAAGGACCTGGACTTGGATTTGTCATCTCGGGGGCAAAAGGAATTAAGCAAGGGTCTGTGAGCTTGTGCCAAGTAGCACTGGGATTACGGACTTCGTTGGTGGCGACTGAACCCCTGTACAATGCCCCCCAATGCAAATTGTTCATACAGGTCTAAAGACTCATACTCCATGCAGAAATGGCAAACCAAGAACGCCATGATGTGGTTCAAGTTCCAAACCTGTTACGTGACATCTGGACGAAGGGTGAATGTTGTGCGGCATCCATATTTAGACTGACACCAAGCCCTGCCCAACAAGCACCCCAACTTCTTCTCAGCACATTTATCAACGGTGATTTATAGACACGAAGCACTCTGTAGGTCAGAAGTCAGGCACTTCCTATTCCACAAAAGGGCACTAAATGACCACTATATTTTAAGTGTCCTGATAGGTTTTCTAATACAACTGTCCATCTGTCGTCCAGCCACAGATCCAGGACGGGGTCATGGGGGGTGGGCAGGGGGGATGCATAAGGCAGGAGTACACCCTAAATGGGATGTCACTCATAATGCAACATAACCAGGGGTCAATAGCATGCCAAATTCTGATGGACATTTTAATGAAAATACAATTTTTACCACAGACGAGATATTTAAAAAGGTACATAGTTTTTGTTCTCAATCAAAACCTTTTGCCTCTGACACATGTATAGACAGGTTGAAAATCCCGGAACGTAACCATTAAAATTATTTTTTTAAGGAACTGACTTAAACAATCAAATCATTTTTGTTGTCCTTTTAATATTTTTGGTATTTATTTGAAGCACCCTCGCCGGCCAGTAGATGTGACTAGATGGTGAAGAATGCAAGCAGAGCCACTGGTAGTGAGAGAAGTAGTGTGAGAGTGGTAGTGTGATGGTAATAGTGTGAGAATAATAGTGTAAGAGTAGTAGTGTTAGAGTAATAGTGTGAGAGTAATAGTGTGAGAGTAATAGCGTGAGAGAAGAGGGGACCCCTACAGAAACAGATGCAGCCTCTTGGGGAGCCTGTACTCAAATGTTCATACATTCCTAACAGGGCAGAGCCAAAAAAGGCTGCAGAGAAATGACAAAACTGAACACTCACACGTACTGTATCGTCAAAACTCGAACTAGGGAGAGAATCGTTATAATAATATCATTGTGAGAGAATTCATTTTCAAAACTGAACTGAAAATTGAACTGGTTTTTATTTTAAAGTGCACTATAAAGTTTTCTAACAAAGTTACAGAGACCTGAACTTTAATGTCTTGTAAAATCTATGTTGTATGCTAAGATAAAGTTTTCGCATGGAAGTACGCAGTCCATCGATTCAAGGCAATCTCTTTATTCAAAACATTTAGCCACCAGTACTCAAGTCTGAAGTGGACACACTAATAGAGTGTTTCAGACCATTATACTTGTTTCAAAAGGCTTTTAAAGTTCCTACTAATAGAATATCCAACAGTACCTCTGGGAAATGTAAACATAATGTCTTGCTCTCAGCGTTTAAATGGGCTTTCATCCTGTTGCAGAAAAAAAAATCAAAATAAAGACTAGGACACATGTATTGAAAAAAAATTCTCACACAGTATATTTCAAGCATCAAATGAACACAGCATGTTGACTATAGAAACAACAGGATTTGACGTATATTTGTTACGTATATTTATGAAAGGGGGAGGGGTCAAAGTGGTTCAGTGGTTACATAGCACTAAATGTGCCACATATTAGGCCAAATGGCTTTTCTAAAATTCCCATAGTGTGTGAGAGAGAGTTTGCAAGCGTGTGCAACGTGATGCATTGGTATTTCATCCAGGTGTATGTCAGGCTTGTGACCTGTGTTCCTGCGTTGCCTGGGATAGACTCCGGCTCTCATCAGTCTTAAAAGCAATCCGTCTTAAACAAGGCGGACTAGTATAGGCACAAACCGATGGCCATGATTCAAATAAAGACATCGTCGCACACCTGTGATATGTATATGCACATATGATCGGGCAAAGACTGCTTCTGCACAGTCCTTGTATGCTAAGTAGCTGACGTCACAGAATTCGTTACCGAGGTATGCGTAAGCATACACTTAAATCACATATGAATAAATACATAGGTGTATTTTTAAAAGGTGTCTGAAGCCACATATTAAGATATAAGGTAACTTTAAGACGCAAACTAGCGCAAAGACATTGCTTTGTCCGTAAAGAATATATGCAAATTCTTCGGCCAGAGGAATGCGTCAGTTTTCTTAAGCGGAGTGGGTTTTCTGCTTTGCCAGCAGTCGGGTGCCCCCCTCCCCCGTCTCATAGAGGTCGGTGCTGGAAGGTGCCCTTCGACGATCTTCGCCGTTTCTTCCGCACTCCGAAAGTGTGTCAGTGGGTTACATCGACTCCAGCGCCGGAGCCGAGGGAGGAGCCCCTCATCTGGGTCACATGGTCGCCCGTGAACATACTTCTCGGAACAGTCAGTGCTAGCAAGCTGATGATAGAGAGGAGTTGCCACAACAAGGCTCGGTGATCGTTATTTTCGTAGCGGGAGGGGGGAAAGCCCATTTATATATATTTTAAATACATGTATTCAGGGCAGAAATAAACAGCGATCATTTCCGAGAAGCCTCTGCGGAAGAAAGGAAAGCGGAATAGTCAAGTTAAAAGGGGATCGACCCATTCATTAAGACGAGTTGGCTGTAAGCTAAACTGCACCCGACTACGACTGTCGGTTATTTGTTTTATTGCGGACAAGAGAATCTGGACTGCCGTAAATCAGACATTGCCGGCGACAAAGCGATTCAAACGGCGGTACGGTAACGAGCGAGCTGGCTAGATATTCTGCTCCTGCGACGCTAGCAGGGTAGCCGGGCGATAGTTGTCAGTCCGGCGCTTTCCTAGCATTTTATCGCTTCCAGGGTCTCCGACCGGCGTCTTCCCCGATTGATCGTGAAGGCGAACAAGACGGCACCCATTTAAAACGTGCAAAGTTTTAAAGGTGGACATGGAATCGACGAAAGCTGGTAAGAAATTGTCAATCTTTCGTTGTATTTTAAGTACTGGTGTTTCTCAGATTTGTTAAAATCGGGGGATTCTTGACTGTATTTGGACGTTACGGATACGTGTTGGTAGATATGATGTTCTTGTATTTTGCTCTGTGCTAAATAATTATACATAAGCAGATTACTTTATTGTGGAATGGGTTTTATGCTCCTTTTTAAAATTTGTTTGGCCGTCGCGTTTAAAACATTTTTGTGCAGGGTCTTAAAAATTTATGTTTTTGCCCAGTCAGTATCAACCTTAAATATATCTGGGTTAGGAGTGCCAGTACGGCTGCTGACATTACAGGAGCAGTTGGCTCGAACGGCATTGCAGTTCCTCCACTCACATGGACCGGCCAGCCTAGCCATGTGCGGCTCTGTTTACGCTCCCCGTGCGTCGCCGCTGATTGGCCGAGGCCGGCGGTGATGTCACCATTGCATAATTCGGCACGGTGGAACGGCGCGGCCACCGGCTGCGGATACACGTGAGGCGGCCGCTGGCTGCGCGCGCGGTGACCTACTTTCTCGCTCGTGTCCCGGAGGAGACATGACAGCTCCACGTGGGGGCGTGTTCGGCAGCTCGGAATCTGCCGTCTGTGCCAAATCTGCCGTCAGAGGACGCTCGCTCCTATACATGTAATGTTCATATAGCCATTTATACGCAGCGTTATTATATGCATGCAATACAGTGTGGATCACGCGCATAATATGGACATAATAGTGTAAAAATTAATAATATTGGTAGCTTTTATTCATCTGTTTGTAAGAACCCCCCCACACCCACAAGGCACACGAGTCTTGTGTCCGGTTTATTTGCAGATAGTATGTTGTGATATTTATAAGATTTTCCAGACAAACTTTGTCATCATGCGTATGATTTAAAGTTTGAGCATATTTAAACCTTGTTCTTTATATAAACCGGTGAAGCGAACGTATTGTTGTCGTGTCTTTAAACCATGTTAACGCGAGCGGTAAGTTACGGCACTGAGAGTTAATATTTCCTGTTACATAAATGCATCATCAGCGCGTTACTCGATTGAATAACGTTTGTCGAGCAGCACGTGTCCTTACCGCGACTTGCATGGGTCAGTAAAACCGGCGCATGGAGATTTTTGGAATTCTTCCTTAATTCATTCAGATGGCTATGATAGTGACACTTTATATTTTAGAAATTAGATTAAAGAAAGTTTTTAATATTAAGAGAACTCCGACTTGAAATATTTTATAAGCATTGAACAGGACAAGAGAACATGTATGGATTTTTTCTTTTTTTGTTTGAATGGTTTTCTCAATATGACAATTTTTTGTGTTATAGTTTGAATGCAGTTGCAGTGCAAAAGTATATTTCTTGGCTCACTGATTGGCTTGTTTATATGTCTAGTTTTTTTAAAATACCCACCCACCCCCAAAAAACTAATCCATTTTCAGCAGTCTTACCCTCAGAAATGTTTAAAGTATGGCCTTTGTCCCTGTCAGAAGCTGAGATGGTGTTTCATTATGGCCGCCTACATCCTTTTAAAACAGGCATTATGTAACAGTGTTATCTAACTGTCGAGAATAGGGAGTAAGAAACCAGGTTAGCCAATGGCGAAAATGAAAAAAATCCAAGTGGTCTGTTTGGTCTACTTTTCCTTACTGGGAGGAATGCTGCCACACTGCATTCTGGGTAGGCTACCTTAGCAAGTGTTAACCTTCCTGCTGTGTGGAGACTTCGTTTTTATAGCGAGAAACAGCATCCCGTTAGGAGAACATTGCACTATCAACATTACACGGATTCGTCCTATTTGTTACTTCTAGAAAATTTTAATAGGATTTTTTTTTATCACTTTGTTCATATTTTACTACATATTACACGCATAGTATAGTTTGTGCATGTTCCCTTAATCAGGTTATTAAGCAGAGATCCTCTGACGCTCTGTTCTCTTGGCAGGAGGTGTGATAGCGTACATCAGCTCTGCGAGCTCCGCCTCCAGCCCCGAGTCCTGCCACAGCGACAGCTCCAACGGCAGCTACCAGTCCTCCTCCCCCCCTCACAACTCCTTCCCCAGCTGGAGGCAGGCCAGGCCTGCGGATGCCCCCCTCTCCAGCCCTAGCCAAGCCCCCCAGCGGGTGCACAGCAACCCCAAGGCGGGACGCTCCCCCTCCACCACCAAATGCGGCATCACGAGTGAGTGATGGCAGAGACGGATTGTCACGTGGCGCATTTCACTGCGCGTTATTTTCACGCACTGCAGCATTGGGATCATTTGTTTATTTTTCTGCCCTACACCTTTAACTTAGGTCCTGGGGAATGGCATGTCACAGCAATAGTCGTGATTAATACTTGTCTGTGTCCCATGCTGCAGAGATCAACGGGCTGGTGCTACTCTGTAAGGTGTGCGGAGATGTGGCCTCAGGGTTTCACTACGGCGTTCACGCCTGCGAGGGCTGCAAGGTGAGAATGAGGACAGAGAACAAGATCGTGACCGACTGCTGCGCAAAGTCAGTGGACTGAAATGGGTTAGGAGTTTGAGACCAAAGGACCAGTTTAGCTACCAGTGCCATGACCACAACCATAACTGGTGCTGGGAAACCAGACCATATTGCAGTCTGATATTGAGACACTGTTCTTTAATACCTGACTGATTTTTGCAAATCTATGGTCTGAATTGTTATTAGCTATGCCCTTCAGCTTCTGCTGACATTAGCTTTTGCTGTGACCCGTATCAGAGTGGTGGTGTGTTCAGGGTGTATCACACTGTGCCGCTCATCATCGCCCCCTACAGGCGAGGGCTGTCAGTTCACCTGCTGGTGTCCAGTGAGGCACTACAAGGCACAGTTACTCCACTGAGCTGAAACACCCTGACCTGCTTGGAGTCCTTGCCTTGGGCAAAAGAATGTCAGATACAGCCCAAAATTAGACATGGTTCCAGGCTGCGGCATCCTGCCTGCACTCAGAATTTGCAGGTCAAGTTGGTTCACTGACACGATAAGCCAATTATCCAGCCATTAGTTTTTAACATTCTTAGGCCTGTATCAATGGCATTTAATAACATTCCAGTTCGTTTGCCATCGTTTAGCATCACATTCCGTTTCCTGCATTAGTGCCCAGATGCTACCCATTAGTTTTAATGCCATCTCGCCGTTCCAGGGATTTGTGTTCGATCTGGGTCATTCCAAGATGCTGCCTGCATGGTGCCGCATGCTCCAGTTCAGTCTAGGAAAACTCCCCCCCCCCCTCACGCAAAGCAGTCGAGTTTATTCAGACTCGGGGGGGGGGGGGGCGGGGGGGGGGGGGGGGGGGGCGGGGGGGGGGGGGGGGGGGGGGGGGCGGGGGGGGGGGGGGGGGGGGGGGGGGGGGG
>JAODKC010000049.1:1438180-1448457 GCA_026777985.1 Mormyrops attenuatus | reverse complement strand
TAGAGTCAGCATGTGGACTTTGATAAGGTACAGCTGACAGAACTCCAGTAGCAAAATGACTGTTGACCAGTGTAATTTATCATTTCTTATACACATTAACCATATTTTTGGTGATTTTTAAAAAACAGAAATTTGAATACTATGAAGTACTTCTATCCAGATTGCTATACAAGAAATCTTTATGAACTGTATTATTGTGTTCAGTAAATACTACAACATATATAATTTGGATGACTGATGTTGATACTTTTATACCACAAAGACAATTTTTACCAGAGTTTATTTTTTCCCCAGCTATTGTTATAAAAAGCCCGCTTGTTGCAGAGCTAATTTGTAAATTGTATTGCGAGAATAGCCGTCAACTGTTCAAAAACAGTAACTCTTCAAAAGGCATTTCTATTGTCAAACTAATGTTTTGATATGGAACATGTCATTATTTGAACTTTATTGCCAATTCTTAAATAACTGAAGATCAATAACATTAACATTAGAACTTCTTGTGTTTTAGGACAAATTTCAACAGTTGGTAATTCTGAAAATTTCCCAATAATAAAGAGATAAATATTACATATGACCTTTACTTTTTTATGTCTGGCAAACCGCTTCGTGTATTGCTGTATTGTACTGTGATACGGTTTATCTCACCCAAGGCCTGGAGATACACAGCCCTAATGAAACCCCCCATGACTGTGTAAATAACATACGGAGGATTTCTTATGGAGGGACAAATCTGTATCTGAAACAAAAGGACAGCTGCAAGCAGTCGTAAATCTGTTCTTTAAATGCAAATTATTCACAATCAGTTTCGCAACAGTGCTGCACTTCTGCTGCTATTAAGGTGCTGCAGCAGCTTGCATTGTAGGTGGACTCCAGCACCTCACTGTCCATCGCCTACACTGCAGAATGTGGAATGCAGGCCTCTGGATAAAAAAACTATTGAAATACACTGGCAACGGTCATGCCGGAAAAGATATTGCCCACGACAGAGTGGAATACTTACAGTCTGTTGCCATGCCAACTGTGATGCATTTCTTGAAGCGGCACTCCTGGCACTGGTTTCTCGTAACCTTGTCGATGACGCATTTCCCCTCGTATTTACAAGCATACGTCGGATTAAGGTTTTTCTGGATTGTCCGTCGGAAAAAACCCTGGGGCAGGGGGTGGAAGAGTTCAGTGTTTTCTCTGCCGTTTCCCTTCCCCTGAGCTGAGCCTCCACTCTTCTCCAATCAGTGTCGGTAAGGATTTGTCTCGGAGGCAGAATTTACCTTGCAGCCCTCACAGGTGATGCAGCGGTAGTGATAGCCCGTAGCTTTGTCTCCACAAACGACACACAACTCGTCCTTGTCCAGATAACTCGGTATGTACCCTGGCAGAAAAAAAACGCAGAATGCTCACAAACAGGCTGCTCCGCGACAAATAAATAATATATATGTGGTATAAAATATTTACCAATATATAGTGTATCTGGACTTCATAAAATTCTGTAAATACAGTTCACTTATAAATTATATCTACAGTGTATACACACACACACACACATTAAATGTCTACAGGCTACATTGTAAATCTTTATATATAAAAACCCTTATTTAATACATTAAATTCATAGAATGAATGACACATCCAGTAACTTTAGCACCTTAAAAATCACATTTAAAGAAAGAAAAAAACACTACACATTTATCAAGCAGTAAATAGAGTTTTTCACTTTACAATAATTAAATGATTGTCTAATTAGTGTGGCAGATGATTCTATCCAGGTTTTCAGAGTTGCATTAGCCGGTGAGTTAATAAGAGACCGGCGAGACGTTGATGGGCAATGCAAAGCCCCTGGGCTCTTTGCGTAAACCAAGTTAAGGGCAGAATCAAGGTAGAGACTGGCCCACCCTCGTGTGCCGCAACACCACTCGCTGCACGCTCAAGAAGCTGCCTTCTGTTCTCCTTTTGGGCTCTGTGGGAACAGCTTTCGAGAATCAATACGAGTCACAAGGCCCTTGACCTACAGGAGGACCTGCGACCATCGTTAAATCTTCATCTCCTTATCTATTAATCAGTTAAACGCATGTGGTTCTAGCTACTGCCACGAGTGGCACTGACGGGCTGCTCCTGAAGGTTGACCCACAATGCTGAAAGTGCAAACAGCTAAGCCTTCTATTGGTTAAAGAGAAAAACAAAGCCAACAACAAACTGGAATGCTCAGCGGTATGACCTTTGCTGGTATGACCTTTGCTGGTATGACCTTTGCTGGTATGACCTTTGCTTGTACTCCATAGGCAATGACTGAAACATCACCGTCAATAAGGCGGGTGGCATATCTTCTTCTGTATAAAGTATCTGCATATGACGTACTTTGCTCTTATGGGGGACTGTGGTAATCACTCCATAGACAGAATTTTATCACTGCTAGCAACTGGAAGTAATTGCTACTCAAAATATTTCCGGTATATTTTCAAATCAGCACTTATACAAAACAAAGGCATTTAAAAAGATACTTCTTGGGTGCTAAATAGTTCTACGCAGCTAAATATTTACGTGGTAATCAATCAATGGTAAACAATCCGCACCATCTGTAACCATTAATATCTAGATACCCTTGGAAGCTGGAGAGATGTGGAAGGCAAGGAAAACCCTTAGCTTTGTCCTATACAATTTGGTCAGGAAATGTTCCTTTTCTTCAGGTTCCTGACAAACCCAGATACCGATCCGTTAACATGCACCATTCCGTTGACCGCCCTAGCATCACGCTAATGCTACATCTCCACTTGACTGACAGTCATACCTTTCTTGAGTGGCCCTTGCATCCACTGCAGCTGGGAGAAGTCGGTCTTCCCCTCAGAGAAGTACTCAGGCTGGGGGCAGTGAGTGAGTGACACCTCCATGCCACAGAACTCACTTTTGAACGTATGACCGCCCTCTGCATAGGCGCAAGGGTACGACTGGCCGCTCGACCACGCCTGTCCCATGCACGAGGACTGCTGCACAGGCTGGTGCTCGCAGTGCCCGTACCCTGGACTCTGGGCCCCATACATGCAGTACGCCCCTCCCCCGCCCGTGCCATGTGTCATCTCGTACACCTCCGACATGCAGTAATTCATCATCAGCAGTCAAGCAAGAAACAAGCAGTCAAGTAGGTCTCTGAAATGAAGCCTACAGCATCGCTGATGAAGGTAACAGACCAGTTCTACAAAGCCGATGTCGGACAATAAAATAAAAATCGCCAATCCATGTCTAATTAACTCGTTTAAACACAAACCACGTAGGTAGCACCCCACCGAAGGCGGAAGTATTGGCCTTATATATCTCATGTGGTTAGCCAAGCCTGCTGTCCCCGCCTCCTTCACGACCCAATCATCAAATGGGAAAGGAGATTTATGACAATGCCAGGTTTTAATCTGACACCCCAGATAAATCCAGGAAGCAGAACTGGCAACACTGAGGCAGGGCAGTCAAGTCAAGTTGCGAGATCTTCAATGACAGCGAGAATTGCATCAGTGTCACACCTCCCAAAATTAATTTTTGACATTCCTTTATGGAGGTCAGATATAGCCGACGTGTGAAATATCAGTTGAATGTGTGTTTTTTTTTTTATTATCTGTCCTGGTAAGAACACCTCACAGACTGGTTGGAGTGACGCTCCAAGGATTAAACAGAAATCCTAAAATCAGATTTGTATTTCCCAAAGCTTCAGTATTGATTTCCAATCGTCTTACATACCATCTTAATCTTGGGGGCAGCCTTATTGATTATGCTGCGCAGGATAAGCCGTATGGCACATAACAGTGATTCACTATTTAAAAATTAAAATGTCCATGTACATTTTGTATCAGAGGATTAGAAATTCACAGTTTAATCAGCAAAGCCCAAGTATTTCCCTTATCCTTTGCTTTTTTCTAAAACTCACTTTGGCCTTAGAATTTCATACAGTTCACTGTTATTTATGTTAGTATTTTTGGTAACACTACTTTAAGGGGCACAAATAATGTAGTAGTACACTCTTACTTAATGTATTAATTCACCAGTAACTAAGAGTTAGTTATTTACTGATCCCAAGTTCATTCATCATTAATTAATCATAACAATTCATTTACTTAATGTAGTTACTATAGTTGTTAATGATTTGTACCTTAGTAGTAACTGAGTTATTAAGCTACTTCTGCCTCCTCAAGTGAAGCGTTACCATATTTTTTAAAAGGTAATTCAGGCAAAGCTTTACATTACCACGGTCAATTTTACGTCTAGCACTGCTATTAACTAGAGCACTTTACTTCACAAAACAAATAACTGACCAAACAGCATCTCTGGGCTCCGCAATTTTACATAATGTATGTGCGTGAACAGAAGATACACAAAGATACACATGCATGTATATAGTGTGAACTAACTAAGTTTGTGTATATGTGTATATTTATAAACTGTGAGAGGAGGTACACACACATTCAGAGGTGTCACTTTGACCCACACTAACTCTGCACTAGTGCCACACTCCAAAAGTACACGTGTTTGATAATGTGTGAAATTACAAACCCATTTGCCATAAACGCATCGCATCAAGTGACATTTAAGATTGTGCCTTAACCATAAACACTAAACCCAGAGCTGGAGTATGTGCAGGAATTTTTAAAACTGTAATATTTTGTTATTATTCTTATGGAATAAATGATTAACACCCCACTTGTGAGTGTGGGCGTGTCGTACTTTGTCCATGATTATGGAACTGAATAGGTAACTTCCCACAACTCTGTATAGGACCAGCAGGTATAGAAAATAGATGGATGGATGGATGGATGGATGGATGGATGGATGGTTATTTATTTTTATTCATATGTATCATTTTGTGTTTAGGATTGCATGTTTAAAAACGTGTTTTGGTAATTTAATGTTTTACTGCAAAGTGATTAAAATGATTTTTATCCATCCATCCCCAGTAAGCAAACACTGTGCGCTGTGGATATCAGTGTCTGCACCTGGAAGCCAAGCGCGCGCGGCATCGTCAGGCTCCCAGCTGTCTTTATATTTACAGCCGATAAATATCGCAAACAAGTGGGGGGAAAAATCACCAATGTTACATTTTAATTAACGCAAAGTGTATTCTTATGCTTTCTCATTTTCTACTGAGAAATTGACTAAATAATGAAATAAAGTTTCAATCTAAATACAATCTTTTGCAGTATACAAGAAGAATGTTGAAACAGGTTCACTTTGAAACCCCAACATAGGGTTACATATGTAGATCTGGGATCAGACGGTTCTGAATAAGACCGTAAAACGATCAGACGTCAAGCAGCTGTTAATAGCAAGGGCCTATAAGGTAAATCTACTTCAAACTGGGGTCTGATACCAGTTTAACTTTTTGATGAGGTAATGTCCTCCTCCCAGGCCTAATCTACTTGTTGTTTAAAGGACACACACATGTCACTTGTTAGCTACCACCCAGAACACCCACCCGCTAAGTATGCGGTTCACTGTTTGATGAGACTCATGACCCTTTTTTGTCATGCCAAGGCATTGCCCTCCCCATGTATAAATATAACGGAAGGAGCTAAAAGATGCCTTTTTAAACATTAGGAAGAACATGCACAGCTAACGTGAAAACTGACTAATTGGGTAATGAATTATATTAAGTTGATCACTGGACTTCAAGACTTAAGCGTTCGTTACTTAATTAACGGAAGAGCTCATCCCCTGACACAAAGCAGCTGCAATCTCAGTGTGACCGCGCAGTCAATTAACTAGTTTGAGGATTCAGCTGAATTGAGTTGGAATTGAACTTACCTTCGCTAAATGTTAAGACACGTTCCCAGTAGTTAGTTCTGTTAGTCTGCTGTGTATACAGTCCATTTGGCCATACAGAGAATCACAGGCAGCTCTTTGGCAGAACAACGCTGAATATTATCCAAGGGATGTACACTGAAAGTAAAGGGACTTTTGGGTTCCTTTACTTCCTACCGAAGCCAATTCCATACCACTATAAGCGCCTGCTGGTGACACCCGAACGCCTGGTCACAGAGCTGAAATCCGCGGTGAGTCTGTTGCTCTTCTCCTCTCCGCTGCCGTCAGCCATCCTGGCTCAGTGAATATGGCCCCACATGCAAGCTTTTCGACTCATTTACTCAGGAGCCTTATCGATCACCTGAGGTCCTGGGGGGTTCACGGCTGGTCAGGAACGGTGGCAAGGAGACCGCAGATCTGTGACAACAGGGACGGGGCCTTGCGTGACAGGGATTCTTGGGCCACATGTCCCCGGCGACACAGAATTACCTGCGGCTCGCGGCCAGGGTAAGCCGAGGGGAAGAGGCACCGCGCACAGACCCGGTAAGGGAGGGGTCAAAGGTCAGCCGTACGGCTCATCTCCTGCCATATCCAAAGAGATACGCAACATTGCTAACAAGCGGTCAGCTCTCAGAAATTCATCGGCAGTCCAGTCATGCTTGACTAGGATTAAAAAGAGGGAACCACAAGATCACCATCCAAGCCATTCGACAGACTTTTTTTCCCCGCTGTTTTGGGTTTTCCAGAATTTTCTGCAGTTTGTCTTTTTATTATATTCAGAGGGGAAACATAAAAAAACACATCAATCTGACGGTCAAAAGTAATGTTTATAATTATTAAAAATTAGATTATAAAGTAATCGTTAGGATTGTTTACAAAAGCAATGCGTTCGGCATTCCAGACACTGCTCCTGCAAACAGGAACCAGCAAGACGGCAACGTTTATGTATGACGCTCAAAACCGCCCATTATCTTCAGCATTGTGCTAGAAGGATGATGTCAGACCTTGTTTGGGAAACTTAAATGGTGCTATCCTGGGTAGAGAATTATCTTAGGATGAATATGGGGCTGTATAATGTGTCATCAGTAATCACTAGCAACAGATGTTTAACAGCTTTTCAAAACAGACGGCCAGACGCACACCGTCACCCGTCCCCGATGTAACTGGATCGATGGATTTCATCATTACAGTCCCATCCCATTGAAGGAAATTAATTCCAGAACAAAAAAAAAAGATAAATATGCTGCGGTGACATCACCATTCCAAAAAAAATAAAAATTAGTAAAGTAACTAAATACTACTGTGATTAACAATAAAGAGCTTGGTCGAAATCTGATGTTTCACCATTCCCCATTTTAACTGTATGCATGTTTTAATGTTACCCACGGAAAGGTTTCTAGAAACATTATTAAAAACATAAAACTAAAAATTGTCTTTGAAGAGACCAACTTACACTGAGGCATGAACAGAAAATGAAATAATCAAAGCAGAGAGAGAGAGATGGTGAGACAGTTTTATTGAATACCATGGAGTAGGGAAGGGAAAGACGTTACCGCTCACCTCCTTATAATGAAATTCTGTAAAATGACATATTAAAATCAGGCAATTCAGTTCTACTTTGTACCAGCAGGAATCCTCCATAAATAAATGTTTCTAATAATTTAAAATACAATAAAATCATTTCAAATATTTCATATCTGAATTGAATGCAACTTGTAGTGAAGCAATTGTTTTTTTTTTTACTCAATATTCTGTTCACACAACAGTTATTTAGTGCAGAGGGCTAGAGCTCATTTTAAACTTGTTTTATATGGATTTTTATTTAGGATTTTTCCATATACCTTATGCATGATTTCGGTTCACAAGCATGCCCAGAATATGTAAATATTGGCCACGGATGCATATGAACATGAATATATATGAATTCACGCTACATCAAAACACCATCTGTGTTCTACACATTTTTAATGTTGGTCGGATGGAATTTATATATGATTTGCAGATCCCCCCTCCCCCCCCTCCAAATTAAGGCCATTAAGATTCCCATAAGCAAAACGGCGGTTTGTGCCGCAGTTAGACTCTTTGATCTGCCAGTCTGCAATTACAGCAGAAAGACAGGTTTTTCCAGTTTTCCCTTGAGTGTTCCTACCCCCATTCCCAGTTTCCTCCAGTGCTGGAAGGGATTATGCCCAGTGTGCCGCAGAGCTCTATGAGCATCACTGCTGCGGCCACACCGACGTAACGGCTGGACATGCAACCCGAGTGCCCCCCCCCCCCCACGGAGACCCATCGGAACATTAGCGGCGGTCGTCACGGCCGCGCCATGGCAACCGGATCTCCCCAGCGTGTCACGCTGCCCCTGCTGCATGAATGCGTTAAGTACGCGAGGTACGTTTCCCAGGGGGCGGCGAGGGTCTCACCAGCGCGTAGGAGACAGGATGAGTTTATTTAAATGAGAACCTTTGGCTGCCCACCGAGAGGATCCAGATACTAGCCCATTTAGAAGCTCCTCACAGATTTAATCAAATAAATATACAAAACAAACACAAACAAAAAAAGTACCTTTAATGGATCAACACGTGCACATACTTGGTAAAAAGTGTATATAGTAATGTACGTGGGAGTAATATATATATATATATATAGTAGAGATATTAAGAAAAATCTATGTGTGTTTATACAGCTTCCATACATTCTCATGTCTCGATTGATGTGGCTGTTGCAAATAAATTTGTTTATATACTTTTAATGTGCTTATGTGTTCTTTTTTCTTGATCACAACTATTATTCAGAATACTTGTGATGGCACTTTTTCCATTTGTATGTCTCTTTCTTCATACGTTTAGTTATACGTTTATACAAGTATTTGAATTTTTTTCTTTGAAAACCACTGCACCACAGCGGTAAGCTTTGACAGTAAATGTGAAACAGGATAAATGCATTAATATACATTTATGAATCCGTTTATTTAAAAAACAATCAATTTCAGAAATTTAATACTGAATCCTTAAGCCTACTCCTCTGATTTGAACAGCCTGCATTTGGTCACAAACACTGAAATAATCCCAATTTAGTTTGTTCACCCGGGAGAGTCGTGTTCTTTGTTTCGCTTTTTCAAGGGGAAACAATCTGACAATTAGGCAGACGTTTCAATATCATGCCCCTTTTCAAACGAAAAATAAGCTTGCAGAGTAACCACATCACTGCTGTGGCCTTGAGCAAAGCCCTTATCCTCTCGTGCTCCAGAGATGCCGACCCCGTTCTCTGAATCCTCACACGCACGTCGCTGTGGACAAAAGCACCTGCTAATTGAATCCAAATGAAACGTATGAAGGGGGGAGAAAGAGCGACGCTCTGGGGGCAGACGTAAACACGCCTTGCCGCGTTTGCTCGGCGTGAAATTTTTGCATAAACGCGAGTTCTCTGGAGCTGACAGAGGGAAGGAAATAAGGAGAGGCCACGGTCTTCGGCTTCCGTAATGTGCCGGTAAACAGTGACATCTGCAATCCTTCAGCTCCCCGGCGGCCCGCAGATGGTTAAGGATAATGAGGTTTACGAAACACAAAAATAACAGGGCTAGCTGAAGGCCTGTGTTAAATTTCTTCACCGAATCTCGCTGGCGTCTCGCATGTCAGCCATCTTCCTCCATATGCTTCTACTTCCAAAAAGCAACACGTTAAGTGCAATAAAGTGGGATTATCTCAACGCCTGCAAGAGTACAGGAATTTCCAGTATGCTTCCAGTACAGACTTAGCATTCTCTGGGTAATTTATAGACGTACATACTGGAGGACGGCTCTGGGTATTCAGAAGTTTTTAGGGTATTTCGTAAGTATAATTCCAGTGTGATTACTTTGACATCCGAAATAAAACAGCACTGCATCCAATAATACAGAGACCAATTCTAAGTAATACAAGAAGATGGAAATGATGGCTAAAGTCTAGAATAAACAGTGCCCACTGGCAGCACTGCACTACTAAGTACAGCTTAGGAATGGAGAGTACTTCTGGCAGTCTGACTCCAGTACGAAGCATTTACATCCTCAGCCCCATGCCAGCACAGGCCCCCCGGCATCAGTGGAGGCCGAGCTAAAAACCCAGATTCGCTCACTCGATCCGTGAGACCACTGCATGCCTCTAAGGTGTCACTGCACTCCCGGGCAAACAGAAATGTATTTATGATTACTGCTCCGCTTTGTCGCAGCTTTGCTGTTCTGCTTTGTTGCGGAATAATAATTCATCCAATTTCATGTTTTATTGTTTTTCCTCAGCTTTTGTTTAATACCATTTATTTAAAATTTTCTCGTAAGTAGTGGAAGTTAAGTACACTATCATCTGATATTAGTATTACAGGTTATCTTAAGATGGGGAGGGTGAAGGGGGGTGGGGAGCATGGGGGGGTGGGGGGTGGCCCCGGGTTTAGCGGGGCAGTGCCGGGTTTCCCCCCGGGTGGGGCGCGACCACGAAAGTACGGTATTTTGAAATTTTTATAAACACGATTAAACACAA
>JAODKC010000049.1:1399277-1413012 GCA_026777985.1 Mormyrops attenuatus | reverse complement strand
GGTGGGCCCCCCCCCCCCCCCCCCCAAAAAAAAAAAAAAAAAAAAAAAAAAAAAAAACTGTACCACAACGTAACCAGAGCTCAGACTCCCCAGGATCCTGAGATTTTTCAGGAGACGAGAGGTGTGGTGGTATCTGGGGGGATTTAGCCAAAGAGAGATGGCTGGCACATTCTCTTAGTTAACCAAAATCATCATCGCATTTGGCATTCCCCCCCCCCACCCCTAACACAGACCCCCACCATGCTTACAGCATTGCCCACCGTTCACATCGTCCATCAGCTTCAGGCCGTGCCAATAACATTCAAAAGGCTCAACTGTAAAAATGACAAAATCTTTGCGTTCACTTCTTATATTGGAAAAACAAAATAAAAATCAAATTAAAAATATATCCGAACAAAAAGTTTTTTTTCCTCTCCTGAGATGAGGAAGCAGTCGATGGCGGACTGGGTACATATCCAAATGCACCCAGCAGACCAAAGAAGCACAGTATTATACACCCTAGACCTCTCGCAACATGTAGCAAACTCTACACGTTTCTGCAAAACCCTCTCCCTAGCTGACCTTAGGGGGGTCACTTCATAAAACAAGCTAAACCGGGTGCCTTCTAACCAATCAGGAGTGAGGCTGCCCCCCTCGGGGCCAAGAGTGCCTTTGTCAAGCCAGAGGTAACAACCTCCTGCCTCGCACGGTAACCAAGCAACCGAACGGCGGAAGGCGTCCAAAAATTCACTGCAAATCGGCATTATTCTAAAGCGGGCCTCTTTTGCACAACAAAGCAAACTGTTGTGAGCTTGAATCCTTGCCACTTTGCTAAACAAGGTAAGAACCTTAGGTAACGATTAGGTAAGAACCTTAGGTAACGATTAGGTAATAACCTTAATAGTTTGTTTCTACCTGGAGAGGATCAGAGAAGCTCTGAAGGTGCTGTGAGAAAGACACAGGAAAAAGGCCATCGTCTCAATCGTCCCTTTGGATAACAAGGGCCCTCTTAAATAGGAACTATCCATGCACCATCCATACTGCCCCACAGGGCAAAACACAGAGCTAGGCTGACAGTGAAACTGAGACTGAAAGCTTCAGAGATTTTTGACTGCCCGCCCATTTGTGTAGTAGGTAAGTAAATGATAGTGTTTTCTTCAAAACCGTGCACAGCTGATATTTTGTAACAAGATAAAACAGAGCCTATGATATCAATTTTGGCCATAACAGTTATATGCTTATCCAGTATCACAATGTTTCCCAATCTGGTCCTCGGGGACCCATAGTCGGTCCATGTTTTTGCTCCCTCCCTGCCAGACAGTACACGTTTGTGCTCCCTTGGGTTGAGTTGGGAGGGAGCAAAAACGTGGACCGACTATGGGTCCCCAAGGATCGGATTGGGAAACACTGCAGTGTAGGGTCACTGACTGAATTTTACATTTTACATATTTAGCAGATGTTTTTATCCAAAAAGACGTGCAAGTGAGGTAAACAGCACACTGGAAACATTCATGCTGTTCATGAGTCAGTAGGTATATAAGTATAGCTAGGCTAAGCTTCCATTGAATGCCTGGGTACAAGTGTAAGCAGTTTAGGAGCAGGAGCTACTCAACAGCTATACAAAACTACACACATAACTATTAAAGTAAGAACATAATAAAACAGTTCAGGTGCCAGTATGTGCAACATAAGAGCATTCAAAGTACGTGAACAGGCGTCAGGTTAGTAGAGTAATTCATGCAACAGATTCAGTTTCTAGAAGGTGGAGAGGGAGTCTGATGATGTGGTTCGGCAGCTTATTCCACCATCAGGGAACCACAGAGGAGAACCATCTGGAGAGCCACTCCTCACGTGGTGGAGGGAGCTCTGAGCAGCACTGGTTTGCTGACAGAAGGAGGCGAGATTGAACTGAATACTGTCTAGCTGGTTTAAAAAGGGCTCTGTGTTCACTGACGTGAGCAGCGGGCTAGCATGTCCTCATCTCACACAGGAGAATTCCTTCTGAGATTGGAAAACTTTTATCATACAGGAATGGAAAAAAACACAGCCGAGATGACTTTAAAGGATGCCCCGATCGATCTCGATAGAAACACACATACACAGGCCTGTGTATGTGTGTCTGTGTATACCTTTGTGGGGACTCTCCATTCATTTCTATGGGGAAAACTCTAATCACAATATGACGACCTTAACCCCTGCCTAGCCCTAACCTTAACCATAGGTAACCAAACAAAATACGAGACTTTTCACATTATTACCTTTTTCATAGCACAGATCTTTGTGGGGATCTGAAACCTTTGGGGTCCCCACAATGCAATATAAACCTAATCCACACACACACACACACACACACACACACACACACACACACACACACACACACACACACACACACACACACACACACGAAGTGAGAGCAGGTATTCAAGCCCTGTAAATGTGACGCTTCAGTGCTGTGCAGACAGCCACCACACACAGCCAATCAGATCTAGCGTTGCATAAGTATGTCATCAGGTATGAGCAGCAGCCACTTATCGGACGAAACGTTGTCCGGAGGACCGGCATGGCGTCACTCGCATATTTCTGTCGTTCTCGATCCGAAACGCTCAGAAAGTCATAATTCATGCTCAACTCCACAATTCACAAGATGGCTTCTGGGTTTTGGGTACATTTCATAGTAAAGACCATGCAATTTTTGACGACTTTGTATGTAATTTTCAGTCCTGGCATAAGAACACGAATCGTAAATTTAAAAAAATAACAACAACATTTTAACCCAGAAAATAGAACATCAGGTCAACGGAAAAAAAACATATATATAGATATAGACTATATATGTACATATATATACACATATTATTTTGAGACAAAATCAGTTCAATGCCACAGCAAACCAAGCCAGTTTTGGCCTGGCTTAGGTGACATTATACTGTAACAGGAGAGGGCAGGACAGGAACCACCGATAGCCAGTCTGAACAATCCTCGAATGTGAGCGAGCGGCCGAGTAGAACGGTGCCGATACACTCTCCTGACCGCACGCGCCAGTGACAGAAAGAGGACGCCACTGGGTCAGCCGCCAGCCCACAGTGCGCGGCCGGGAGGGCACAGGGCATGGCCCGCTCTGGAATAAATGGGCCTCTGGAAGCTTGCCGGGTGACACTCCCGCGACAGGAATTTTCCCCGTGTCATACAGGTTCTCCAGACCGTCAGGCTGTTACTCAACAGTGCGACGTTCCAGCGGGGCCATGGAAGACGAGCGAAGTTCGGCCTCGCATCCCCAGCAACAAATATGTGTCCCGTCCAGGGTGTCGCCCCGCTCACGGCACAGACACAGGTATCTGTGTGGGAAGAGCTGTCCATCAAGGGAGGGCAGAGTCAGGTGACCCTCATAGTTTGTTTTGATTCATTTCACCCGTTGCTAAATTAGTTTTGTAACAAAAACAAAAAGCAATTACTGCACCCTCTGACGCAACTGGTGGACCTGAGAAACTCACAAGCCACATGCCACAATGGATTCTGTCTTGATGAGGCCAGAACTTTCTTTCTTTAACACAAAAAAAACAAGACCCTAAGCCATTAACCCAGAGCGTGAAGTGGAAGATCACTGGCATGCCTGTGTTGCTGGACCTTTTTTTTTTTCATGGAGCTACAAGCATATCAAGCCAGCTGTGGCTTCCAGGTGCGCAGGCCTCGGTTCCGACAGGCTGTTATAAAACGGGCCCATGGGCCTCAGAGGTCCTGCTTTTCTACCTGCCCTCCCGGCTGGGGCTAACATCCACTACAGCCCTTTTCACCGCAGCATCTGCCAAACCCTCATCAATAATCACGACCACCCCACATTCTGCAAATCCACCACCTCCGGCAGGTCCAGTGCGGCCCCCTCGCTTGCATGGTTATCGCTGGGGCCAGATCTGAAGTTCTCATGCTCCAGTCACGCGTGTTTGTACATCTGCATGCTAAATTGCCGTGAACATGCCAGACCCCAGGCTATTTGGTGGAAAAAAAAGAGATTAAAAAAAACATAAACTCCTGCAAATATGCATATAGTTTAGCCCTCCTCCCCTACTCCAAAGACAATAAACACCACAGAAAACAGATCTCAAACGATTCGGGTAGTTTGTTAGGTTCCACGGTAGACCGTGACTGGGCTCAACTGTGGCGGGGAGGAAGATGAAGGCCACAAGACTCAAAGGTTCTCTCTTTCCTGGGCCTGGACAGACAGAGCCTGACCCAGAGGTGGGGAGATCCTGACGTGGGCGAACTGAGGAGGGTCGCAGCCCTGACTCTGTCAGGATGTCAGCAGGAAACACACAGCCACCGCTGATAACCGGCATGAAAGCAGGGAAAAAAGACCCTGCAGTGAAGGGCCTTCCTGACACGCCGCCCACAGAGGCAGAGAGACTCACTGAGCATGTGCAAAGCATCACATCCGAGGTGGGGGGGGAGGGAATCCTGTGCTAAATCTTGCCGGCTTTATGTCAAGCTCAATTAAAGCTCGAAAAAAAAAGAAAAAAAAACGGTAGCTAACAAAAGTGGAGGGGTCGAGGTTCCAGTCCCGGAGTCCGATTAAGTCTTGATGCTTTTCAGACGCAGCCTGAAATGTCTGATGCCGCAACGTGAGATACTGCACCGCTGCGAATCCCCTTGGCTCTGTCCATTGTTGACGGCAGGAAGCACGAGCGCTGTGCGACCGGGAGTCCAGGAGAAGCAGCTGTCTCGGACAGCTGCGAGTGGGCCGAGCCAGCCAGCCGGCCCGGCCGTCTCCCTGCATCCCGGCACCGCTAACAAACCTACACAGGGAAGGAACACAGGACCTCGGCCATACCGCTCCAGCCACCTTACCGTGCATTAATAGCACCGACTAAATGCTACCCGGCTGCTTTAAAAAGGTCTCTGCAGTCACTGATGACCGAACTCCCCGCTAAACACCATTTGCTAACTTTTGTTGGCCCCTTTTCTCCACTATCATTTCACTCATGGGCTTATTGTTCCAGTTAGCCAGCGCTAACCGAACTCAGACAATTTTGACAGAAGACGACGCGTGCCATAGATGTTTCTGGAACCCCAGAGCTCATACGTGGCTCTAAGGATTGGCCGGCTGCCTGGTACAACAGTCAGCTCAGCCATTGGGATGAATCGTATGCGGAAATTTTGCTCTTCTGCTACATGCAGCCGCTAATCAGCAGGGAAACTCTCGAACACTAACGGACGCTAAATAAAGGCTTACCTACGAACACCCTCCTAAAGTTTTAAGTCCAGGAGATTCCAATTTTACCTCATACAGGCTTTAAATCACTCGAGGTCCGACCTGTAGCAGCACGTCTGCGATATTTCCGCCTTGCATCCCGTGCAAATCCTCTCTGCTTCTGGAAGGCCGGATAAGGCATGCCTCTAAAACATTTAATTACATGGAACACCCACAAAAACATGCAGAAATTCACACTTGGCACATGAGTAAAAACCTCAGCACTGCGACTGATTGCCTTGAACTCGAGGAACTCAGAACCATGATTAAGGGCAAGATCCAGGACCAGTTGTGAGCGCAGCAGGACTCGGCTTCTCGCACCACGAAGACCGTGCAGGGCCTGGTACCAAATCATGAGAATGCCTGTCTCTCAGCACCTCTTGCAGGAATTTCTTTAATTACTGGAAAAAACAATCTTCCAAACCTTTGTGTAATCTTCACTCTACCGACATGCGACCTGCGAACTATTTAAAAGTACTGAATGCGCACGATTTTTCAATTTCACTCCACCGGATTACATGTGTCTCTATATTACTAACATGATCTCAACCTCCCCCGCCCCCGGAGGGGAGAAATATCACGCCGCGAGGAAGATGTCCAACGTCGTAAATGAGCACAAGTGGTAATACGTCTAATGCCACGATAATCACGGGCAACGCGGTGGTATTTAACAGCAACGTCAGCCCAAAAGAGGGGGCAGAATCTGGCAAAGATGCAGTAATAAGTTACAGATGTACGTTCACGAAAGCGGGCCGCTCACATGCTCGGCCTGTTGCAGTTTAACGGCGAATGCACCGACGGCCCATGGAAACGAACAAAATAAACAGTCCTGGCACCAGGATAAGAGGGAGGAAAAAAAACAAACGAATGGGCTAAAGAGCAAATAGATGGATGCTGTGGAAATACAAAGCTGCTACCTGCCAGCACCGCGTGTGCAGGTCGCGGATCGATCCAAGCTCCTTCCTTCTTCGTCCCGATACTGACGGGATGCTCCTTGTGGCTTTGGGATGAAAAGTGGCAAGGGTGGAGGAGCCGTTTGAAGGGAAAGTGGCAGGAGATTTCTGAGAGCAGCCCTGGTGTTCGAACCCGGGCCAGTGGCGATGTCTAACATTTCGGCCGCAGGAGCGTCCATAGCTTACCGAGAAAAACAAAACAAAAAAACGTAGACCTCCCGTGCGCACCAAGGCCGGCACACATTTCTGCCGCTGGCGTTTTTCCGAAATACCAGCAACCTGTAGCAGCCGATGTCAAGAAGACATAAAATGGAGCTATATAGAGAACATATGGGCCGCGAGAAAGGCGACGTCCTCCTGAGCAGCCGGCTGTGGGAGTAAAAGGAAAAAAGCCCGTTGAACAGGAAGACCCAAGTCCCAAGCGCCAACAGCCAGAAACACTGCTGCCGGTCACGAAGTTGGCAAGACACACAACTAATCGTTTCAATAATGCTTATCAGCCGCTCGCCCCAGACCGCAGAAGGTTGGCAAGAAACAAATTTAGGTGTTAAAGGTCTTATCTGGACATTCTCCAGCTGAGTAATGTTCTATTCCCCACCAGCAGAGCGTAGCAGGAATCGCTGGACGAGTCCAGTCATGGGGTCTATATGATTTGATCCAGGTGTGTGATCGTACATCCATGATACTCCATAAACAAACCATTACAAACTAAATCTCGTAGAAGACAGGGATGCTGATGACACCCAGGGAAAACCCAGCAGTCTTGTCTAACTTGGAAAAATCCAGAATCCTTCTGGAACGTTTTTGCTGTTTAGAGTGTGTCAATCGGAATGAGTCAGGGTGGTTTGATGTCACCCAAGAGACATAACAATGCCAGTAAATACCGCAGGGAACCTACAACCATCACATTTAACCTACAAAAATAGTCTATACCTTTAAAAGGCCTTCGTTCCATTTATCTCCCCCCACATTAAAATACTTCATCATTTGTGCCCTAAAGGTTTCTAGGCTCAATCTTGGTAACGGGGGGGTATTCCATGAAGGAGGATTTCTTGCTTAGCCAGATAACTTCTTGGATTTAAGGTACTCTGGGCTAAATGGACTTTATTTTCGTCCCCTTGCATTTAGCCCAGACTACCTTAACTCGGAAAGAAATCCTGCTTCGTGGAACAGCCCTCAGGACTGCGGACAGATCAAGAACAGCAGTTCGCTTTGTTTTCTAACTAGCATTACGCTAAAACATCATATTTGCTGAATGCATCTCTATTACCGAGCGCAATGACACTATACTGCAAAAATGACCCCTGCAAATTCAATAAAGGTGACTAAGTTACTGCCTTACGGCCTAAGAAGGTTAGCCTACCACCAAACGGCAAACGCGGAGATGTTCTGCATGACAGCCATCGATGTAGATATTTACTCATTTAGAGAGACTTAGTTACTAGTGATAAATATTAAGCTAGTCATAATGGCAGCAATATGCAAGGAAGTGTTCGGGTCAAAGTACTGAGTTGATCTGAGATACTATTTGATCATAGTACAAAAAGGTCTTTGTTTGTGTGTTCAAAAACTACTTGAGGCTGTGTACACCCCCCCCTCACAAGCAATTTGAAAACGCAGGCCGGCCCAACATGAGCTAACAGGACCTTAGCCACCCAGACTGTCATACGCAAACAGAACAGCAGGTGGGTTCAAACCCAGATGCATTCAGAGCGCGTCCTTCAAAGGCACGATTGATTGATTTTCCTCAGTTGTGCCATTTTCTTCACTGTGATGACATAATTGAACTTTCAAGGCCTACATGACCGAAAATCAAATTAAACTCCCAGTTGCTTGTATGTGACGACAGGGTAATATTCAACAAAAATATTGCTCTAATTAGCGCACAAACCACATTGTCTGCTATGAAAATGCCTCAGCTTTGCAGTACAGGGGCTGCCAATCTTAGCCTAAAAATCTGACAATCCTTTGATTAAAACAGCAACTGATTCACACCTGTAACATTACATAAGATCAACTCACCATGTAAGCATTAATATTATATAATGAAAATAGCCATGTCAATTTTTAATCTTATGATTAATACCCTCCGTATGTTTACGAAAATGGGAGAAGGGCAAGATCTGACATTAGACATATGCAGGGGCCCCCCCGCTAAAAAAGGACCTCGACTAACCTTGCATAATAAAATTTTAACCCCCCTCAACCCTGGGCCACATCATTTACCACTGATTTACAACAACACCCTCGCAGAAAATATAGCGGGGGTGGCTGACAACTCAAATTTCCCGGGGGCCTCTGACCAGGCGAATGTGCATCTGGTCATACCAACGTAGGTCCGTCATTTTTAAAAAATCGTTAAAATATTTACTTTGAGAGTCTCTTTAGGCGTCTTAGTGAGTCTGGCAGTCCACTGAAACGCTTCTTTAATTTTGTCTACGTAATTAAAAAAAATATTATTATTATTAATAATAATAATAATAATAATAATAATAATAATAATAATAACAACAACAACAACAAAACAATAGGGATCCCGCACCGTTGGCGTTTGGACCCCTAATATTATTATTTTATTTTAGTTTTAACAACAACAACAACAATACTTATAATAATAAATACGGTGTCACAAAAAAACTTTTTATTCTGCATACAGCTACGATTCTGACTGCTAAATAGCACAAAACGACTGACAGCTGTCAGCTTGCAATCAGCGCTTCTATTCAGCGGCTCGTCGCGCAATAAAGTAATACGCGAGCATAAGCAATGTATTACAAACGTGCAGACTGCTGCCAAACTGCAGTCTAATGAAACATAAGCGAAAATGAACTTTCTGCATATGAAAGCCGGAAATAAATCGTTCTTCAACGTCATCTGCCCCTCTGCAACGACCAGAAGCTTGTTCCGAAACCCTTATATTTTTATTTGACTGCATGTATTTTTTTTCCACAAATGCTTACTGCTAATTACGGTACTTACAGGATCGGTTAATGATCGCCAGGGTCGATTAATGTAACGTAGTTACGGAGTGGTCTCAGCTGTTGATCTCGCCGTGCAGCTGCCCCGGACCCCGTTTGACCTGGAATGACCCTCAGCAGAATCTCCGATCGTCCAAAATTCTGATACATCGCATGTAGCGAAATCTTTTTTTTCCCTCTACGGCAGCTCCAGAGGGACAATCATATCCACGTGGCTCTCTTGACATTTCAGGTACAGTAACGAAATTAATAATAATAATAGTAAAACAGCCGTAAATCAAAGTGAATGAGCGACTGGTTTCCTTTTGTTCTGGGTTAATATATAGCAATAATTAATAACATTATAGCTTATACTACTGTTAATATAAATCATTCTCCAGATCGCTTTTTTATTTGTTCAATATGCGTAAAGACAGTCGAGTAATAAAAACCAAATGCGCCTGAAGACAAGTGTGGAATGGTATACACTTGAATGGTATAGAAGTTTAGGTACTTATTACTGTAATCTCTACTTCACGTAGGCCTACACTGAAATAATATAGTAGGAGTTTTTATTGTTATTAAAGTTCTCATATCGAGCAAATTAAAGTTAATATCTTGACCATGAAAGACATACAAATCGTTACAAATGCCAGCTGCAACTATTCCTTCAAATGTACATGCGCTACTAATAACTGGTATAAAACTATAGCTGGCAGTGACGTAAGCGGGACCTGTGGTAGACTATGTACGGTGTGCAGAGAATAAAGCTCTACAAAGTAACACTGCAAGTCAACGTGTACGTCAATGTGAATTAATTAAACTGGTGCAATTGGATAAGTTATAGATATTACGGTGAAGTGTGGCGTACAGTATGAAGGAATGGACGCGAAATCGCCTGTGATGTTCCGTAAAGAGTTAAAAACCTCAACGTCGCTTACACGACAAATAGATTTCAACAGGCAGATGTTAAATACATAAACGGCTGGCAAACAATTAAATAGAAGACGCTCAGACAGACATAAAAAGTTGGAAAGTATCGCAAACGCCTAATTCACTCCGTTTGGACTCAAGAATTTTATGTGCACGAAATGAAACCTACGGCTGTTACTGAGAAAATAAAATCGATTTTCATAAGCTAATGCAAATGACACCTGTTCTTTTGCTTACAGACCAGCTCTTGTCACTTCAGATAATGTATAAGTAAACGCTCCAAACGTGCAGGTTTTAATTCTTAAAATCGATTTTAAATCCGCCCACATATAATCTGAATATCAGACGGCCATTAAACTAACACTTCCTCGGAGTAGTCGACATAAAAAAAAAAACCACTGACGAAGAATATTAGAAACGGTAGATGGCCGATAAAAGTAAGCATTTCGCGTTGTATAAAATATTTTAGAAATAGTTGGCATAATTTCGCTCGACTGTATTTTGGGGGACGCCACTTTTTCCGCCACAATTTTTCCACTGGCCGGAATATTGACAGGGTTTCTCAAACAAAATGCCAAACCTTTCTACGCAGCTCGAAAAGAGAAATGATGTGTATGATTTATTATTATTTTTTTATTATTATTTTGCTGCGGATCGTAAAGGTGTGCCCCCGATTCTTTGCACCCCGAACCGGACCCGACACCGGGCTCTTACCTGCAAGAATTGGAGGTGTGCGGATGCCGTGCGTGCCCTGAAATGACCCAGGCGAAGCGAAAGAGTCCGGACACATCAACTTCAACATGGACCCGGGGATAAGACGCCGATCCGACACTGCAGAGCCCGGATTGATCGCTGTGGGGAATCAGAGAGCTGCTGGCTTTTCTGTCGGCGGCCGTCGGCGGCAGCCTCGCCCCTTCGCCTCGCCGCTTCGCTCACGGCCTGCGCTTTAACTCCGCTCGCTTAACATTTTGCTCACGCTTCAAGGGCTGCAGAAGAAAAATTTCTGTATGTGAACCGCAAATTTCCCCTATATACCCAACCCCCTTTTCTTGCGGTGGCGTTCGTCGCACCTTTTCTATTTCCCCCCCCCCCTCAAACGTGTGTTTTTATCCCCTAAAAGCGATTTTTAGTCTGTGTGCACCAAAATCAAACTGTTAATGTAGCGTTGCACGGCGCTGCTATCAAATTGAAAAAGTCTTTCAGAAATTTATTTGGGTGTCAGACTGTTATACAACACGGGCATAAATGTAACTTGAAACGCCGATTTGAGAGGCTGAGTTGCGCAGCAACTGTATGTTACATGATAGCGACTATAGTGCTTGACAGGAGCGATGGTTTTTGACTTGTATTTCTGTTTTTAGTGCCGTTTAAATTCCTTTGAGGATAAAAGTTGCAATGCAATACTGTGAGACGGCTTTATCATGGTGATTCGTGTGAAAAGGAAATTAAGAAAACTGAAAGAAGACTGCGCGCTCGCAGGAAGCTTCAGCAAAACTTGGTTTAGAAGTTGATTTCTATTCGTTCTTAAAACCATTCTTATGAAACAATGAATGACACCGTTACCGAAACCCGCCGCCGGGCTTTTAAGAAAGTTAAACGCAATTTCCAATTAAATACCTTTGGTTCTTCTATGCAATAATTCACGCGATCCAGATTTCAGTTAGAAAAATTAACACTCGCCTACTTTGGCTTTGATTTTCTATCAGGCGGCTTAAAAATCCATTGAAACGCTCTTCAGCGACCATCCATCACCTGGCCAGCTGGAATCTTGCACTTTTCTGGGGATCAGAGTTCACGGGACCGGCGTGTGATTATAAGCCGCCGGTTTCTCAGCCTGTCGATCGGTGCGCACGTTTGATTCTGTCCCCCTTGGTGCAGCATTAGCGCCGGTACATAAATGCTCGTAAATTGCCGTGTGTCTGCGGGGACATTCACATCATCAGATAACGAGGCTGGCAGACTACGGGGAAAACAGGAAAGGTAACCGAACGAGGACAGATATGACACTTACACAGACTCCCCCTCCCCCCCCCCAAAAAAGATACATGGCGGCATATGGCGTTGATATAAGACATGGACCCGTAACAAGACGCGTTTCCAGTTCAAATCCCGGGAGGGGCCCGGCGTAGTACCCTTCAGCGAGGTTACTTAACTGCGGAAAAGTATCCAAGGTTATAAATGGGTAAAATTGTAAGTCACTCTGGATAAAAGCCTGTACGAAAGCAGCTGTGTGTAAGATTAGCCCCTCTGGGGTGACTTCTTCCTCTTGTGTTCCGATTTCGGAGTATGTGGTGATAAATTATATTGGATTTGCCGGGGTATTTCTAAAGAGGAAAAAAAAAAACTTTCCGGCAGACCGTGAATACAGGGAGTTCATAGGATGATGGTAGAGATGAGTTAGATGGATGAAAACCACATACGTCTACATGGATATGTGGTCGACGTGCTACATAAAGGTATGCGTGGTGTGTAAATTCTGCATAATGTCTTTCATAAGTTCTTAGATTCTTTATGTACATTTCTGCCTTACAGTAATATGATGGGATCCTAAAAGATATCCATTCTATTTAAATAAATCACTGTTTCCCTGAAGTTTGCTCTTCATTGCTCTGTTACTGGGATTATCTTTATAACAGACATTGTGAGGAGAGGGTGTATAAGGTTATCCTCCAGGTTAATGTGGACCCCAAGTGGTACAGAGATCTTGTAATATTAGCTGTGACAGTGCTATTTCACGCTACATCGGGGAATTATTGACTTCTGTGTCCAATAAAAAAGCTGGAAAATCCCTGCAAAATTATCCAGCACAGCCCCGTTAGACTGGAACTCATAGAGGCTATATGTTTGAGTGGGCTGGGGTGGGGTATCAAGGATATCAAAGCCGAAACGTCCACCAGGTGCACAGATTTAGTAACGTAACACTGAGATCGCGATTATGGGGGAATACGGGTTTGCTGTGGGTCTTCTAGGCACTAAAACCGAGACGGGCTGTTTATTCGCGTTTCTTTACTTTGATGACACTCCTGGTCTGGACTTTGGAGTTTTTTTTTTTCTTGGAGGGGGTGGGGGTTTCGACACCTCAACATGTTCTCACATGTATGAAGGGCTATCATTCCAGGTGTGCACTGCATGCTTTTTATATAGGAGAATTTTATCAAGCCATCTATCACAATGTACAATGCGGTAGCAATGCGATGGAAAAGAAAATGGCCTTTGGCAGCATTATAATTGATGCCCAGTGGGTTACTTTCTGTTCCATTGCTATGAGAAGTAACTGACAATTTGGGCATCAGTGTGGGAAATAATCCGATACTTGGTTTTCTTGACTGGGGGGGCAGGGGAATCAGATCTGTTTTTTAGACTTCAGCACTTCTTCATCTGATGCTTTATCATGGGCAATATAATTCTTATAATCTTATATATTTTTAAAAGATACACTATATGGATAAAAGTATCGGGACACCTGGCCATTACACCTGCAGGAACTTTTATGACATCACATTCTAAATCCATAGGCATCAATATGGAGTTGGTCCCCCCTTTGCAGCTGTAACTGCTGCCACTCTTCCACAAGATTTTGGAGTGTGTCTCTGGGAATTTTTGCCTATTCATCCAGAAGAGCATTGCTGAGGTCAGGCACTGATGTTGGAGGTGAAGGCCTGGCTCGC
>JAODKC010000049.1:1353735-1398746 GCA_026777985.1 Mormyrops attenuatus | reverse complement strand
ATATCTTGGTATGCTGAAGCATTAAGAGTTCCCTTCACTGGAACTAAGAGGCCTAGCCCAGCCCCTGAAAACCAACCCCATACCATTATCCCTCTTCCACCAAACTTTACAGTTGGCACAATGCAGTCAGGCAGGTAACGATCTCCTGGCATCCGCCAAACCCAGACTCATCCATCAGACTGCCTGATAGAGAAGCATGATTCGTCACTCCACAGAACATGTCTCCACTGCTCCAGAGTCCAGTGGCAGCGTGCTTTACACCATCCGAAGCTTGGCATCACGCTTGGTGACGTGATGTTTGCATGCAGCTGCTCGGCCATGGAAGCCCATTCCATGAAGCTCCCGGCGCACAGGTTTTGGTGCTGGGGTTAATGCCAGAGGAAGTTTGAAACTCTGCAGTTGAGTCAACAGAGCGTTGGTATTGGCACTATGTGTCTCAGCACTCAGTGACCCCCCCCCGTCATAAAAATGATTAGGTAATAGCCGAACAAAACCAGAGGTATGCTACTGCAGCGTGATACATGTGGCTGTAACCACAGAACGAACTGCTGCACTTCCCAGCTTTCCACCATGAAAGGCCTTCAAACCCCAGAGAGGCACTCAGCCTCAAGAGCTGAGGGCCGTCATGTGACCGTCCTGCCGCTTCATCATCCTATAGGTTGAAATGCATTCTTTATGGAGGTCGTTTAATCGGAAATGTATGTAAGACATGTTATGTAAGACGAGAGATCATATTTAACAGCCAATAACACAATAATGAAACTAGCACAATGTATACTATAATATTTAAAGTGAGGCTGGAGGGGGGGCGCAACACGACTTTAATATCCTGAATTAGCAGTGCTGGTTAGTAGCCATCAGCTAATATTGTACATCTGAAATAAGAGACGGCGTGTAAACCGATCTCTTACCGTGAAGCGACAGGGCAGGACATGGAGAGAATCTGACCCATCAAAAATCCCGATATGGCCTGACACAAAAATCACAGCGAAACACAATGATCGACGCGGCCAGACGTGGTTTAAACAGGTGCCGATTCACCCCATCGGAAAACTTAATGCTTGAAGCGCAACGAGGAGGCGTCGTGGAATCTTGACAGGGTGAGAGAAGGCAAAAAGTGGAGAAATGAGTAGGAGAGGGGTAAAAAACGACCAAAAATCTAAATTCAGTGCCAGAAAAACAAATGGGACAATGTTCTTCTGATAGCAGCAGGGAACTGTGTTAAGACACAAAAAGAGAGCAACACGGACAAAGTAAATCTAATATGACTTTACTCTCTCCTGGAGCTGACAGCAATCTTCTCAGGAGAACCATTTCACCGAGTCGTCTGCCAGCGCAAGGCAAATCCGATCTTTCGTAACAAACTCCCACTCCGCTGTCACCATTTTTCAACCGAAATGCATTCGACAGCAGTGTCTGCGGCCTCCGGTGCTGTGGTTGCAGACGGAGATGATGGTCGCTAATAAGCATTTCTGAGGTACAAATTACTTTACAATTTATTTTCTTTATTGGTCGTGCGGAAAGAGAAGGAAACTGCGTCCGGGCCTTAAAGTGCGAGATGGGATTGCGGCTAAAGGTCAAAGCAAAGAGTGTAGGAAATGTCTGTCCTCGAATCGTTATTTTATTTCTCAGAGAGGCTGCATTTGAGAAATTAGAGGCATCCCGTCACATTATATGCTGTGTAGGGTGGGGGGAGCCTGGGGAATTACTTTAATCTGCGATGCTGGAGCTCTTTGCGGAAATGGGGACGGCCTCGAAAGCAGAACAAAATATGGTTCACAGCATCATTATTGGTGTGACTGGTGGGACTGGTGCCAGATAAATTGGGTAGGGAGAGAACAACTGGATGTGCTACTTCATCTAATATAGGATACGTGTTTTTTTATATATATATATGTTTTCATTATATACTTATTCCATGATTCCCTGCTGGAATACACTGGTCTCTGTGATGCATCCCAAATAATTGCAAGCAGTCCCCATATTTTTTCTAGCAAGATTAGTATTTCGGCTTATTAGCTCTGCCGAACACCGCGCTCAGCGTACGTGGGACAGCACGTCCAGCATATGCGTGGATGGAACAGGAAGCGGTGGAAACGAAGCCCATTCTCTTACTTTATATAGAGGCACCTCCCACCCGGAACTGCCTGTAATGAAGAGCTGCTGTTTGTAAACACTGTTGCCTGTTTGTTTACGGAATCCCTCCAGTCAATTAAGCCTATAGCTTGCCATCAATGTCTTAGTGGTATCAGGGTGTCCTAAGGGAAAAAAGCCATCTTACATACTTTGTATATGAGCTAGCATTTCTCTTTAAAAATATACCTTTATATAAACGTCTTTCTTTCACACATTTAATTGCACATATATGAGGTCATTAGCAACTACTGGGACGTTCCTAAAGTCTGTAGTTCTACGTATTTAAAAAAAATACAGGGACTTGCTAGTTGATAATATAAAACGGTACCTCGCCTAACCTCATTTGAACTGTGCATTCTACACATAAACAGCAGGGGGCAGCACCGTTAAAGCTTTGCCGCTGAGCCCTGGCTGGCGGAAGGAGATTCCCCGTGTTTCCGATGTAGAGTGATGTCTATAATCAAGACCGTGCTGAATGAAATGAGAGGAAAATTAGAAGGTTTGTACGTCATGACGAGGGCGGCCTGGAGAGCATTTTGGATGGATGTGATGAAATGAAAACTCTGCCACCAGTTTGTCGGATAACTTAACTCTGTAACCGTGTAACAGACAGCATGTATGTTTAAATTAACCAAGTAGTATGGGTGTGTCATATTGTAATGCTTAACTGGCATGTTTAACTTATAATGGTTAATTGGCATTCAGACCATTGAAGTTGTTTTGACAGGTAGTATTTACATTGAAACTTTGCCTCACGTAACAGAATTATATTGCCAAGCATATCAGTGTTTTGGAAAATAAGTATATATTACGTACCAACTATCAGCCGAGATGTAACACGAACGTTAATTGAACTCAGATTTTTATTGGAACTTGAGAAAGTCTTTGGGCTGGCACGGAGTAGGCCGACTAAGCATACATAGACTGAAAGTGGTCTTTCCAGATAAAACGATCACTTTCTCTAAACACGTATGCAGATAATGTTTAAAAACCGACTTTTATGTTTATGTCGAATTGTCTCTTTCTACAAAAGAAATTTTAAAGAAGGTTATTTTCGAAATTCTGGGAGGATTCAATTAGGAATCCAGCGAGCAGCAAACAGAGAGTTAGGGCACTTCAGGGTCGGATCCATGAGCGATCAGGATGAAGCGTCAAGCCCTACAGTCCGGATAATAACAGATGACCCACCCCCCTACTTGTCCCGAGGCCAAACGTAATGACAGGAGTACACAGAAGGCGGCATCTCCATGCCCCACCCTCATCGAGAATATCTGAGACCCACGCCCTCGTCCTAAACTTGTGCTTAGTGTCATGGGGCGATTTATAGGCTAATTGAATGTTATTTTGTCGCTGTCTTGGACGGTGATCTGCGGGGCTGTTTCGGTTCAAACTCTGAAATGAAAAAAGAGACACATCAGCAGGAAGGAGGAGGGCTCTCACAAAGCAAGTTTTGAGTCATCGGTATCTATAAATAAGTATATTTTTACAGGACAGGACCCTGTTTTCAGGGCACGGGCGCATGCTTTTCTAAAGGCTGTTGGACCGCAATGGAGTCATAATGGAAGATTTACGATCTCTTATCACACTGATATTCATAGTAAAAATATTTTCTCAACGTATTACTGATCCGAAATACAGCTTATAATCAAACCGGTTTTTATAATAATAAATCATCGCAAATGATAAACATTTTAAAATGCGGAAACTATATATATATATACATCGGCAAAATATACGGAGCAAAAAATATATTTAAAAAACCTAGAATCTCCTCTAAGATGAGGGATCAGCGAGTGCTCAGCTTTGTTAACGTCGTATTGTGTATACGAATTGTGTATCTCGTCACTTAAGCAGGATTTCCATCTATCCTTCAAGGCCGACTCCCCTTGGCTTCGGTTATTGTTATTAAATGCGGACTCGTACGCCATATTATATGCTGGTGCGTAAGGAAAGCCCCTGGAAGCATGGCGCTCATCCCAGACCAGACTTTGACATTGGATTTTGGCTTTGACTCAAGCCAACAACATGGATATCGTTGGTTTATTTTACAGCTATCCGTCCCTGTGCTCAATAAGACATTATGACTAGATAAGATATGATTTACAGAAACTTTTGAAGACCTTGGTGCCCTTTTGGCTTAATCGAAAATATAAATAACATTTAGACTTGCAAAACAATATATTATTTCCAGACCATTAACAATGCACTAAAAATTTATATGGCCACTAGCAATAATACGTTAAACTCAAAAGTAGCCTAAATAAACTTATGTTGATCTCACGCGTTTCTCTGACCATAAACTCTAAGTTTTATAACATAAGTTTTATAACATATTCTATTCCTATTAGTCATTCAGATTATCAGCGGGGTCAATCAGTTTACAGCTTGCTTGACATCAGACTTAGTTAATTATCTCACGTTGTTCACGTTTGTTCTTTGCCAGTAATCGGAAAACTAGTCAGTTGTAAATTTTAAGAGGCCAGTCGATTTTCCACGTAACCCTTTACTGCCATCGTGTGGCAGTAGATCGGAACTGAAGAAAAACAACCTTCCCATTAAGTAATACGCATTTTCAGGGAAAGAACATTATATTCACTTAAATTTAATGGAATGACGTGAATTCAACTTGCATTTTAAAAACATAACAGTAGGTGGTCATATATTATGAAATTAATCTTGGCAATATGTTGTCTTGACGGACAGCTGTGTGGCATCACACCTCCGGGCCTTTGGTTTTGTTGCTGCTGCTCCTTTAGGTAAAAAATATCGGAATGTGATCATTGTTACTGTATAAATACTCACTTGAAGTTTATTTTTAAATGGGGGCTAGTTGGGTGGTACAATGGCTGAGCGCATAGCATTCCAGCAGCCCCAGCTCTCGGGTTGTGGGTTCGAATTTCTTCCTCAGCTGTGTTTGTGTGCATGTGGTCCAAATTCTCTTTGCGTTTGTGGTCTCCTCGGTTTTCTTGCTATGCTTTTCTCCCCGTAGGTTAAAGGCGTTGTTGATGTAAGTTGCTGTCTCTAAATTACCCGTGGGATGTGAATTTATACGCTGCTATGTACTGGCACAAATTTCCCCTGCTTCCCGGGGTACATTCCCGGCTGACCGTGACATTCTCCTTGGATAAGCAGTTATGGATAAACATCACTTTGCAAGAGAAACACTGCTAGTTCTAGTTAACTGGGCTGGGATTTAAATGCCTTCACATTTTCTGCCATGTTTCTGTTATGAGAAAATGAAGACATATACCTGCATATAATATTTACAGACACATTAAGTGTAGGACTGTAGCACCCTCTATTGGTCGGTTACTTCCAGTGATCCCTACAGGTTGTTGGGTGTAGTATTGATGGCCCATCCAGTCAGGCAGGCTGCTGTACCCCTCACTGAGCAGCCCTGGAGGCCTCCTTGCACTTTAACATTCACGCCAGTACACCGCTTACACTGACCAATCAGGGGCCAGACAGTCAGGCGCAAGTTTAGTACGTGCTAGCATTTTTCACAACCATTAAGAGCCACGTCCAAGCGCCAGGAAATGCACTTATCTGGAAAATAAAGAATTCTGTGTATTATTCTGTGTATTAGATTAACCAGTATGTTAGTATCCTGATCATGCTCTGTATATGAGGAGTTTCCATGTCCTGCATATTTCCTGCCTCCTCCTGTGATTAAGTGAAATGTGTCTGTAAATACTGTGTATTTCGCAATGGATTTGGAAGAATGATGGATGGATGGATGGATGGGTAAGTGGTGTCATACAGCAACTCAAAGGAATTCCTCCATGCACAAATGGTCCTTGATCAGCACCACTCAAATGGACAGCAACACGGTTGTCTGGGAAACTGTTCATGAGGAAGGTTAACAAGTTGTGTCTGGCAGCTGCTAATAGGGACAGTCTTCCTCAGTGCATCTTGTACCCAGCAGGGAGCAGCAGGGAGACAGCCTGTGGATGACTGACACGAGGGTACCACCGCCTCCAGAACCTGACACCAATGGCCTGCCTTGATGGATGGATGGATGGATGGATGGATGGATGGATGGACTGTGGAGCCAGCAAGGGCCACCTGGGCAGGTGCCTCGGTGATATTTGAAGCATCATTAAGAGTGCAGTGATGAACAATCATGAAAAAAACACCTACAAGTACTGTGATGCAAAACAATTGTACTTTAATTAATAAACGCCTGAATTATGTGAACGTTTTTAAAACAAAAGGTTATATTTAAGTTTTTCAAAAGGAAACAGACAAGCGCATATGACCTTATGCCCCCCTCGTTCAGATGTCACAGTCCATGGATGGATGGATGGATGGATGATAAACACCTGGTAAAGAGATACCTGCCCAACATACAGATTACCGCTAAAGGTAATAGATTTAGCCTGTCAACTACTGCTCTTTATACCTGCTGTTCGTTCATACCTGAGCCATATCACAATTTTCACGGTTCTCGCACAAACGTCCCGCGTCGACCCAAGGTAAACCCGAGATGGACCGTACCCGCTGGGAATACTCTCACAACTGGGCCGTATGAGCTCCAGTGCATCACAGGGTTGGAGTGAACCGCGCGGAAGCATTCTTGACGTTGCCGTTGGCGGCGAGTGTCAGTCGAGCAGTCATCCGTCACAGAGCGTACGCACAGACACATCCATCTGAAACGGGACTTTCTGCTGTCAGCAAAAACTGGAAGAAAATGCTTTAAGCACATGGTTGGGTTCCGATAGAGAATACCGGGGAGTCGCGGACTGTCAGGGAATGGCTCTGGGATGAGCCTGGATAATGACTGTACAGCATGTGATGTGCTTGGAGGGGGTGGGTCCACATGATAGATGCTGAGTTTGCGAGGAGCCATCCTGGCTAGCATTTCCATTGTTACCGGGCCGCAGGTTTGCGGGGCGGGGGGGGGGGCAACACCATCACCCTCATTTCCCAACCTCCTCTCCCCCAGCTCTTAGTAACTTTATCCTCCACTGGGCTGGATCGGTGATGTCAGTGGCAGAACTGTTCCAAACAAAAGGTCCCAATTATCTCCACACCTGCCTATCCACAGGAGCTTTATTCCAGCACCAGAATGTAAACAGAATACAAGTGTCCTTTTAAGCACAATTAACTGTTCAATACTGGGAACAAAAAATGCATGATGCACTATTTTAAGGCAAATAACCAGAACGCTCACGAAACACTTACATAGCCATTAGCGGAAAAAAACACGATTATTTGTAATTTGCAGATTGCACAGCCCCTAATGACAGCCAGAAAAGCTAATCATGCCCTTTTATTAGACAATTTCTTACTGCATTTCTCATTATTTTCAGCCTCCTATCCACTTTGTGCCCTGCTCCACATTTTGCCACTAGTTGGGTTTACAGTTATCTGTACAGGCAGATCAGTAAGGTATTGTCAGGGCCTTTGGGGGGACATGATGAAGCGGCTGTCGACAGGGTGTAGGAAGTGAGTATGTTAATGACATGTCCCCCCCTGGTTTGATTGGTGGATGCATATGCCAGGATGATCAATCAACCACAGAACCCAAAGAGATCTAGTGTGGTGATGCATTCATCACTACAGGTGTGTAGTACAGGTGTGTCACACAGATAATGATAACACACACGCACAGGCACCCTCTATCTAACTAACACAATTATTTATAAATCTAAGAACAGACACAAACCTACTCTCCAGATTAAACAAACACCATGAACATGTAGCTGCACATTTTAATATTTGTATAATATATTCATTTTAGTACTTTAATTTAATCTGAAGCTGTACTATTTCTCTATTTTTAACCGATATTTACATGTGATGGCACCGTAAGGAATGTTACTCAACTTCGTTGTACTCTGTGCAACGGCAATAAAGGAATCTTAATCCTAACACTGATAATCACAAACCCCAGTACACACACATCCAGATACAGACCCCACCCCAATCAAGCGTACTCACAGACACACACACACACACACACAACCCCCAACCAACTGTTTTTACATGGAATTCCTCTGAGCTCTTCAGCTTCCTCCCATACGCTAGGAACATGCATCCAGGTGAATTGGTGCCTTGAAATTGCCCTCGGTGCGAGATTACTCTTGGTACTTTTTAGCTCCGACTGGCATCCCGTCCAGGCTGTCCACTGCCTAGTGCCCTGTTTTTCCTGCAATGGGCTCCAGGCGCACCGTGACCCTATACTGCATACACAGTTAATGGAATATGCATGGGTAGATTTATACACTGCTTGTATTGTATAATAAAACTACAAGTCGGTGGACTCTTACTACAGTACAAACCAAATGCCCCCACTTTAAATTATTGCCCCCCCAATTGCCCAGAATGACCTCTGTAATCATACACATGCAGTCACCTGTCACACACTAACCACCATTGTAATTACACCCGTGTAGTCAGTTGTTACATATTAATATCCTCTGCAATGGTGTGGCTGTTACGTATTAATGACCTCTACAGCCATATGCGTACATTCAATAACATATTAATACCCACTGTCAAGGCACAGTTACACATTAAATACCACTGTAGTTCTCATTTGCTACATATGCCTCTACAACCATTATACATGTATTATTGAATCACACTCAAAATCTGTTTTTTACACCATCAGGGGCACCATAAAGGGGGGCGGGGGGGTATGATTATTCCAAGGCCCCTGAGTGACGGGGCCCAAAAATATGTGAAATATAATTGGATCGGTCTGGGTTGGGGGCCCAATATGATATGCTTTCATGGGGCCTGCGGACACTGTGCACATCGATTTTTTGTATTTCATCCATCCATCCATCCATCCACTTTCTGAAACTGCTTTTCCTGTTCAGGGTTGCGGGGGGGAGCCTATCCCGGAATCCATGGACACAAGGCAGGGAATAACTCAGCACTGGGAACCAACCCATCGCAGGATTTAACAACCACAATCAAAATAATGAAGCTTGATAAAATAAATGGTAACTTTTTTCTTTCAGTCAGTATTTAGATTTAGAGCTACACAAGCAACGTAACTTAATGTAAGTTCATGCCTTTTCAAGAAAAACTCCAGCATTCGTCAAAAGAAACTCTGTCGGATCGTTCAGGTCTACGGAGGAAACCTCACATCCTACTACAAATATGCACAATCTTACTCTATTTGCAGTTACCCCAAAACATTACTCTCCCCCTTGAGACCTAAAAACAGACATTTACCTTTATTTTAAACATATTTCTCCCAAGAAAGATTTATATGGGTTTTATCTTAGTGACCTCTCAACCGATTTCGTCATTTTTTATTTCTGTTTTCGGTAACCGTGATAACTCCGTCACGAAGGACTCCGCGCGGATCTACGCGTGGCGGGGCAGCCGTTGGGGGCGTGTCCGCACGGATCCTACCTCAATCAGTCTCCCAACGCTTCTGAAATATAAATGGTACTACGGCAGGTTTGCTGACTTCACCTTCAGGGAGGAAAATAATAGTAATGCCACAGGCTTGTAAATATATGCAGCGGAGGGTGGGAAAAGAAGGGAAACAGAACAGATGAGCTCAGAGTGATGGGTTAGTATTTCCTGCTCGCATTTATAACGGAGAAAAAAAAATTGCTGTGCAGGCATTCGTCAGAGCCGCCCAAGCGACTGCGCCTTTCCCCATCCATCAGTCCTGTGCGGTTTGGTACGGTACCTCTCTCTTTGAAATAAACAAATAAATAAAAACCGTTTCGCCGGTTGCTTCCGCACCGCCGCTCAAGAGCGACTGCGTGAATTGGCATTGGGTGCATGGGAGGGATGTGTTAATGCCTGGCCACAGAGAGAGAGGTGTTGCAGTGGAAGAGCAAGGCCTGAGGGCGAACGTGGAACCTGCAAGTAAGGTACTGCAATGAAGATAAGGCAGACAATGAAGAGGTGCAATACATATTGATAAACAGACTACAATAAAGTTACTACATGGCATGAGCTGTGGGAGGCACAGTGATATTCAAGTGACGTAAAGCTGTGTGGATCCACCACATTCCAGGTGGCTATGCACAAGGTCAGTAGGGTTCCCCACGTTCAGCTACCATAAAGTCAAGTCTGGACAGATTGGCTTGGGCTGAAATTCACACAGCGTAGGAGATCACAGCCACCAGCTGCTTAAACCTGCGTCATCTGCATCATCCCCAATTAGTGCAACCTAATCTGCAAATACTACAGCTTAGATCCCAGGGTTGCTAACTTTGGTCACCTGGCTGGAGTGAGATTTTCAATTTCAAGTCTGCACACGCATGCACACGCATTTACATGTATATAAGAGTTTTATTACCTTGTAAATAGTCTGTGGGGTTTGCAAATTGCATCAAACACTTTTGACGTAACTAATTTTAGGCTTGGAATAACATTTTTAGGTAATGGAATAATATAGATTAGCCGTAGGATTTCTTACATGAGTGTGAGTGTCTGAAACCGTGAGTGTGGCGCCAGACGCATGAGCACACATGGTGGGTACTTACAGAACGGCTAGAGACACACGAGGATCATACAGGATTTCACAAATGATAAAGGGCCCACACAAGTGCTAAGCATTAATAACCAACAGGGGCTATTGACAATTACTCACCAGGCATGCTGGGACATGCACTATGGTTGTCCAATATTACCGGAACCAGCTAGCTGTTCCATGTGGTTGTTCAGTTTGGGTAATACATAGCTAGCTGTTTCTTTTCTCTGCATTTGTGAGAATAATTTCAACCACAGCTGTAATAGAAATCCGTAATGTGGCCTGAGCATGCCGAACCATGGGGGGATCCATACGGACCACAGATCAGCTACGATCTGTTACACCACTAGTATGTTTATCAAATTTGTGGTAAAGTTAGACATTTGTTGTAGGTGCTTGACAGTTGTTCTGCTACATGAGATGCTCGAGCTCAAGGAAAACAAACAGGGTTCAGGTGTAACAAACAACTGCAGGGCAACGAATTTTTCTGGCTTGCCAACTAACCAGCTAGAATGGCAACCACTCCCATGTGCAGAAGATCGTTTGTCGGGAGGTGGGACACTGTCAGGAAAAAGTACCAGATTGTTTGAGGGTACAGTTACTAGTCACTGGGGCTGTACCCTCAAGGGTCTGCCAATTGTACCGTAGCTGTAGGTAAATGTACCTTTTAGTGTAATTTATGGTGCAGAAATGGACTCTGAGGAACATTTTTATACCATTGAGGTACATTCATGATTTTTGTACCTTGGAGGACAAAACCGTACCAGGGCTGCAAATTTTTTTTCGACAGTGGCGAACCTTCTCCTGACCCTGTATTTCACTTATCTTTGGCATTACAAAATATAAACCCTTCACACAGACCACACCCATTACTAGTGCGGGGGGGGGGCTGGGCAGTATGAGCCAGTGCTCAGTTTATGGAAAAGCAGCGAATTCTCCTAAGCTTCCACCTTTGGTGTCACAGCTTGTGGGAGCATTTGAATGAACACCCCAGAACCAGAAGCAGAAAAAGAGCATAGATTATGAATGCGACAGTTATAGCTTTGCACAGAGGAGATTTGTGTGGTGCTGGGAGACCGCCAGCAGACTGACGGTCTGGTTCTTCTGTCATCAGTCCAATGGCCTACTGCTTTTTTTCCACAGGATCAAACAGATGTTGGCCTTAAACGATTTGCTGACCGCGTGTTGTAGTGGGTCCTGTCCAGAGTGTCCCCTGCGCCGCCTGATCCGTCAAAGGGCATAGACTGCAGAAGATTGAGGAAAATAAATACCCTGCTGACCAGTCAAACCTGAACAGGGGAAACTGCCACGTGGGACGAGATTACAGGGACTGCCACTGGTGCCAGACTGGTTTCTGGGTTAATGGAGGTGAGAAGAAGAATTTATGCATATTCATCAGGCTTAAACTGGAGGCAACCAATCAATACAAACCAACGCGGTCACCTGACTCGATATATGTTTTATGCTCCTATCCTGCTGGGCTATGGACGCGATACCATCCAAACAACTGATGAGAAAAAGTGTTGAAAATGACAGCAATTTAAGCAAGGAAATAATCGCGCTAATAACTTTTTTAAATGGGCCACATACCATAAAAGCCAAATGCGGCATCTGCGTTACAAAAAGTAATTTCTCTCCTGGGGGAAGAAAAAAACAACAAAATAGATTCCGGAATGTGTCCCTTATGATGCATTTGCTCCGTAATTCATCCCTCGTTGTTTTTTTTCTGTATGCTAAAGCGAGTCCGGTCTTTATCTTATTACTGCGACAAATGATGGGGCGCGTTAATTACCCTCCCCCCTCGCGAGCAGACTGGGAACGGCCGCGTCTCCCTCTCTCACCGCTCGCTGTCAATTCACTGTGAACCGAGGGGAGCGGATTTCGGCTGAGAAGATAATAGCGAGAGAGGTCCTTATTATAACATAATGGAGTGCGCCATGCTCTCGCCTTTCAAATACGACCTTAGCAGGATCATCCCGGCTGCGCAGCCGATTCTCCGACCTCCCTTGGGCTAATGAACCTGTGGTGCATCTGCCGCATATCCACCCCAACGAGGGCTGACAGAGCGGACGAGACTAATTGAGTGTCGGACCTTAGTGAATAAAGTCGCTCCGGTAATTGCCTAGTTCAGGAGCAAATAGGATAGATAAGGGGCGGTGCGCTAATATGCCCTGTCAGAATCCAGCATTTTTTTTACCCCCTACCACAGCACCCCACAACCCCCATCCACCCGTCTCTTCCCTAGAGAAGGCGAGGAAAGGCAGTATCACTGAAAAGAGGACGGCACACTGCCGCAGTCACCCCCGGCGCTGATAAAAACATCATTTCCTGGCACCGCATGATCGGCGGGAATCCCCGTGACGGTGGGAGTACAGGAGTTAGCGGGGGTATTAACAAGGCAACGGGGCGCGCATTTCTACTGCACTCATTTATCCATAATGCAGCGCTGACTCATGCTCTGCAAAGGCTGTCCAGCGGTTATTACTATAACGGAATGCTATGCGTTCAATGTAAAACATTTTGCTACTGTCTGGATTACTGAAAATTAATATAAAAAAATGACCACACAGTAACTAAGTCACCGTTTATAATTAGTAATCTGTCAGTGTATTTTGCTCGTTCAGTAGTTATCTTCTTCTAATTCTTACCTTGGAAATAAAATAGCATATATACGTGTATATATGTGTATATACTTGTGTGTCAGTGTGTGTAGCCTATAAAATAACAAAAAAAACATGTTTTCTTAAAAGTTTTATAAAGTAATTTCGAAGCAACTTAAGTGTACATTTAATGTATAAGTGTTTATGTAGCTGGACATGTGCAAATCCACAGCTTAGTCGATAGGATGATGAATTACATAAAAATGCGTTAGGATGCCTGTCTGTTGCGTACTGTGTGGTGTATGGTACCAAATCCCTGACTTGTAACTTAGGAATGACTATGCACTGCTTTTGGACACACAACTGATGAAGAAGTTCTTAAGTTTTTTTGTGATGATCATTTGCACAGCCATTTTATCCCAATCGCATTGCTCAAATTTTCCTTGATACCATCCGGATGGCTTATTCACAAACCTTCGGATCAGATTTTTATCATTGGGAGAACATGTGATATGAGAGTTAATGGTTTTGCGTAGTTACAATTAGGCGGTGACTGCTGGTGCAACGGTGTAAGCATTATATCTATCACTATTTGTACTTGGCAGCGATCGCTTCTGCTTGGTGTCCAACCTGGCCGTGTTGTGCGGCAGCAGTTTCCGCAAAAAACTCGCAAATCGTCCAAAAATAGAAGCCGGTGGCAATCAAAACGACAGGGAGGCACAACCTCCCTGAAGCCGCGCCGTCTAGGTCTGTACCCGACCTGCTGAGTTTACTGCACTCCTGTGCTCCTCCTCCACCTCCAAGTCAGAGGCTTTTTAAGGCTCTTTTAAAATAGGCTAGCGGGCAAACGTCGTTTGTGGGGTCTCTGTCTTTCACCAAGGACGTGCGCAAAGTGGATGAATAACATAGCGGAGGGGAAACACCAAGCGCACGGTGTGACGGTGTCCATGCAATAGTGCACGAATCGCGTGGTGGCTTCGATCGCGACATATCGACACGCCGCTTCCTCGCCCACCTGCCGAGATCTGAGAAACTCCTGCCGCCCTGGAGTCGATAGGTCGCCGTTCCGCGTGTCACAGGATGGAAAGTGAGCTGTCTCACTATAGCCGGTATTAAAGGACACGATTTGCCGTTTCGTGCAAAATGGTTGCATTTGAACATCGGAGATATTGATAAGAAGAAGAGAAAAATACTAACACCGTCGTAAAATAAAACCTGGGATTCGGATTTAGACGTCAGAAGCAGGTGAGTTTCATGCGCTTTTTTCAGATGGCTTTAATTTCTACTATATAAGTGAGATCACATTTGTTTTAAAACCTAGCCGTGTATTAATCAGACTGACCTACCAAATGAGTGATTTCTTCCTTTCCGCATATTTTTTTTTACCATAAAATAAAAAAAAAAAAAAACACAAACATTTTAAATCAGCCTAAAAGTGTCACTGGAGCTACACTGCAAAATATAGCCTAAAATATGATGCATAGAATGACACGAATCATTTAGATGCGTAGATTGTAATAGCAGGCTGGCATTATAACCTGTTATATATATATATGCTTCTCACGGGTGCTCCGTCGTCGCGTTTATTCAGTGTCGGCAGTTTAATCTATGAATCGGATTATAAACTAAAAGCCAAATCGAAATCTCCCAGCAATCCTAAACTTACACCTTAACTTAGATTACCAACCTAAACTTACACCTTAACTTAGATTACCAACCGTCTAATCAATGTGACACAGTTCATCAGTGTGCGGTATTTCCCCCAGAGAAGCACTTATTAATTCAACTCTTAATTTCACTTACAATGTCCACTTATGTAGCTCTGACTAATGATAACTGCAGCCAAAAGCATCTTCTAACTCTAAGATGGAACACGGTTATAGTGTGTTTTTTGTTTGCCCCGGGTTTATTGGCGAAATAACGTATACGAGCATTAAGTAAATTTCAAAGTACTCAATGACCTTGATGTTGCTACACAGTATTGGATTTGCCAAGGCCAGAACGTTGGATGTAAGACCTGTCGTCGAATTCTTAAAACCTATACAATGTTTTTGGTTCAGCCTATAAATCGTAACGCCATTATAATGATCATTAAATTGTTATTGATATGAATATTTATTTAAGCCAAGCTGTGGGGCAGGGGCTTGGCCAGGTCTCTGAAGCGTCTCCCAAGACCTGAAAACCCGAATTTGAAACGTACCTGTGTCAGACATACCCACCATAACAGCTCCTCCTGGAGGGCGCGCGATAGCTTCCTTTTGAATGCTCATTTCCAGTGGCTTTCATGCCTCGCACTGCACCCTTTGATGTCGCTCCCAACGAGGCTCTTATGTAAGAACACCCCTTGGAATATGCTAATGCCTACAGATTGACTTTGGAGCCTGTTAATTAACACAGTTGCATTTAAAAAGTACATTATCTCAGTGCTCACCAAATTTTGCGTTATTTAACTAGGAATTCATGAAAATTTAATTTGGAAAGGGTGGATATAACGAAGTCACGTTTGGTCTTGTCAATAATAAACATATTGTTCAAACCAAAGTATTTAGGATATTCTTTGTATAATATTACTGAGTCCCCGAGTATGAGACACGGGACTGTGGTAATACATTAATAATGGTGTTTCAATTAGACCTTCTGAAGGGCAACACAATTTTATTAACCATATTTTTTTTAATCATAATGTGTATGTTTTTGTTTTTCTGATCTCTTTGTGTAATTTCACATCATCAGGTTCGATCAGAAAAGTATTTTATGGTAATCATGCGTTTGTGAGTCAAGTAAAAATAGTTTAAATACTATTTGCGCGCAACTTTGTACAGTTTTACGTCACAGACGGCCAGCTAAAAGTTATATTTTACAGAGGCATGGGAAGGTGGCCAAAAATAGCTGGAGAGAACATTCTAGAAGACCTGTATCTGAATCAAGTGTGAGTTATTAATTTCTTAATAGATAGTTCACCTGCTTACTGCTAAGTTGGGTAGACTTATCCGGATGAGGAAACGACGTCATTCCTCAATGATCGTAATGTTTAGAGTAAATTGGATTTCTTAATTGCCTATGCGGTGTTTGTCGGCTGGATCCCTGCCACGTGCCCTATGCTTCCAAGGAAAGGCACCAAGGCTAAGCAGTTTTATGGAATATATATAGGCCTTCGTGAACATTTATACGGGTTAGTTCAATATTACCTCGTGGTCAAATTATGTAGGCTGCTCACGCAAATTTTTTAGCCACAGGTGTTTATGGAAACAATTTTCAGAAACGTGTTGAAGTCCTGCGAGACTCACATCTAATTCCATTTTGTCCAGTAATAATAAATCTTGTTTTGCGGATACAGACCGTCACGGGGGCAGTTTCACACGATGCAGTTACAAGATCCTGTCAGTAGGTGGCAAAACACTATCGGCAAAAAAGGCAAATGCATCAACGTTAATAGGTTCCTTGACAGCCAGGCACAAAAAAGGCACTTTTCCACCTGTACCTGTCTGTCTGGGAAACACGGCTGAGATCCCGTTTCTCCTGATATCTCTCTTTGTAGAAATTTATACTGATGCAAAAATGTGACACCCCACCCCCCAATTGTTAGATAGTTAAGGGCAGGATCTACATAGTAATTTTATTCTCAAACAGACTTTCTCTTGTATTCTAATAAGGATCAATTATTAGAGGACAAGGTTGAAAGGAGGGCACGCTGTGATGCATTATTTAAAAATCATATTTCTTGTGGTTAACCTATTTCATACATCTTCCCCGCACGCGCAACCCCAGCAATGCACCGCAGTCTCGACGAGGTACGGATTCTCCCTCCACCCCGGCTGTGGCTTCTGATGCTGTGCAGCCATTCATAATAAGCTGCTTCTGAGGGAGTGTCTGAACAAGGCCAACAGCCCCCCCCCCGGATTGAGCTGTCGGGAATATGCTCTTGACGGCCCGCATTGAGCAAAGGCAACGTATGTTAATCATCTGTACAAAGAGCGCATCTACATGCGCAGGGAAAGCCTCGTGTAATTCCCGTCTGAGAAGCAGTGGAATGTTTGTTGGATTTGCTCAGAAAACGGATCCTATCCCTACAGCGATATGCATGCAGCATATAGCGTTATGTGCGTTTCTCCTGGATGATTGTGGCTGGGTTTACAGAACGTGTAACGCCTATCTAGAGACAGGTGGCAGGGAAGTCTGTTGTTTTTACTAGGATTGCGAAGTGTTATGTCTGATGCATCATTAGAAGGGAACGATGTAACCGTATCCTCACCCTCAGCTCAGTAGTTGGACTCCGAGGTGCGATGTACACGCCGCTTGTTAGCATTAGAATGCCGGTACCGCTTCGGTGGCGTTGCAGAACCGCACCTGGGTGTTGCTCACCTGCCGAGGGAAATGGCTCTCAAAAAGACTCCCTGCTACCAAGTGCATGAGATGATTTTAAGTCACATGCCTCATATGGTATCAGTATTTGATCAGAACATAAACGAATGGTGATAAATCCGCATTTAAACAACATAGCAGTCAGTGTTTATATGTCAATTTTTATTTGAGAAAATGGATAGATGGATGGACGAATAGCCTTTGTAGCTTGCTATTTTAGTAGCACATGTAGTTATATAGTAGCCTATAGTATTTATAGTATGTAGTATGGCAAAGTAGTACTATATAGTATTTATGTATGTAGGTTTTTGTTTGTTAGTCAAGTGTGTTTTATTTTTAAGTACAGAGATCCCGGTACAAAGGATGCTCAGAGTACACAATACACTGTAAGCTATATAGATAGACAAATATAAACCGAGAAATGAAACAGCACAGTGTTCCTGTAAGTATGTTAATTGAAACGTGGGTTACATATAATTTGGACAGTTTTGCTAATTTATTAAATAATCTAATCATGTTATGGAAATGGGTGGAGATTCGCAACAATAACAGACATAATCAGAGCTCACTCTGCTCGCAGTGTTGTGATGAAGGGAAAAGGCAGGATTACTGAGACGTCTTTGAGGCTTAGCTCTTGGGATCAGGACGTGGCTTCGGGGGAGAAACTCCTCTCACACAACATCAATAATGAATGAACGATATCTTGTTCAGTGGAGGACTAAACTTTACCAGCATACCGATTTTCTTAACCTTTCTGCAAAAAATAAATGTTGGGCTGTGTATCTGAGAAGCATTTGAGTTTGGGAGCTTGGCACGAAGGCAGATGTGGCGTGGAAATAAAGGCTATTATCTAAAGCATATATGCATCTAAAATATGAATCGGCATTTATATAGGCCTATTATCTAGTCTCTGTTTCAGACTGGGTCCGACTAACGAGAACAATGAGCCGTTACCCGACCAGATGTATGACAGGCAGCTTCGCAAAAACAGTAAAACCAAGAAGTGTCAACCTGTCTGTACTTGGGCAAACATGACCGTGGCAAGACTCGTTTGTGTCTGTGGCAAAATCTTTTGACAGAGAAAAAAACTGTAGGCTACCTTCTTAAATACCACGTCCATCCAAAAAAAGAAAAGAAAATGAGTCAAAATACCCATCAGAATTTGCCACGGTCTTCACCTCAAGGACGTAATTACAATAGGCCTATATATTTGTGTGTGTGTGTGTGGGGGGGGGTGTCCCCCCGGTATTCAGATGTGCTCACAATGCCCCCCCCCCCCAATATGTATTATAATTACGGCCTTGGTCCCCCCAATGCATGACTCAATGGCTATGGTCTTGGTTCACCCCCTAATAAAACGGTAAAAGAAAATGTGGTCACAGTGGTCACGTACAAAAATCATTTTGACATACAACTGCAAAAGATCATTGATGCCCTTTTTTAAAAATATTAAATGCCACTATTTAAAAATGAACGCAGGACTGTTTTATTACCAAAGCTCAAAAGACACGTGTGAACTTCAACAAAATAATCTGTTAAACATTTGTGACACGCGTGACGTGGAATAACAGAGACGAGACGAGTCGAACGCCAGATTGGGGGTGATCGTTATTCACCGCTTGAAATCCTCCCTCCTCCCTGCCGCCTCTTACTATGCCCACCCCCCTCTCGCTTTATAACACTTTTATCAAGGAGAGAAGTGGGATTTCTCTTCTGCAGATGTTATTTGAAGGGCATGTTGTTCTGTTTTAAAATACCGTTTCAATTTGCAATGCAAATGGGCCCATTCTCATCTGAATAATCCTCTCGGTTACCTAACACTCTGGCACCGTCGGCTGCTTTCATATCCCGGTTGCGCGCCACTGCGGAACACCGGCGGGACTTGCTATGGGTTTCTCGCCGGTACTTTTTTTAATTCCCACCCCCCTACCCCAATTCACAAGTTGCACCATAGGGGGGCGTTCGGAGATCTTTCTGCGAGCTGTCCTCGCCTTCTCCTCTTCGAACAAGGGGGATGCCGTCTTGTCTGTCCCCCATGTTTCAGGCACAGCTGGGACCAGCACAGCTCAGTTGCACGGTTATGAAAAACAACAATAAATCTTTCTGCTAATGTTGAAATAAACTTTTAAACCACCGCGACGAGTCTCCGGCTTTCGGAAGAAGGGGGACGTAGTATCTAGAGGTGCCGTAGCAAAGTTATAAACAAAATTGTATGTAATTCTTCTGCATCCAGAAGACCCTCCAGAAATATTGATTTGCAATTCTAGAATTTATTAAAGTGTCTGTGAGTTTTTTTGCTTTTTTTAGTCACGCAAGTAACATCAAGTGCCAGTAGTCTGCTACTTGAGTTTCAGGCCCTTGCTGGTTTGGATTTTCGTTGGCCAATTCCTCTTTTCTTAGCGACGAGGAGTTCAAAGTCAAGTGAAACTTCCAGTACTTTCAGACCAGAATTCTCCAAAGCATTTGCAGTATTCTAATGTCGTCCATGGTGTCACGGTGGTTCCTGGGAAGGCTTCAGGCTGACTGCGACCCTGTAATGGACAAGCAGCCAGGGCAAAATGAATGGAAAGATTTGCAATTCTATATGTTGACCTAGAACATCTACCCTGTTCTCTTGAGTTGTATGAATGTTCAGTTTTTAGTAGGTCTAACATTTCGGGTCTGTCAGTAGCGACTCAGGAACAGAAAATTAAATAAGTGAATAAAAACGACAAAACAGTGGCAGACGATCCGTAGCTACCTTGACAAGGACTCATCGAAAATTCCGCTTGTCTAAGACCCAAACCTTCAACCAGTCAGGCACAGAAAAAAGATGCGAACTGCCCCCTGCCAGCGCTCGCCTCGGCCCCACGATCGGATCGGCAGCTCACACCAGCTCTGAAGCGCGGCCTCGCCGGTTGGCGGTGTGAACATTATTCTTGGAACGGCAGTGCGTGATTGGTCGCTCACCTCTCCCTGAACCCTAGAAGGAGGTGGGTGCCGGGCTGGGCTCTGGCACGTCACTCATCGGCCCGCGCCAAACGTTTGTCCTCACCCGTTGCGCCTGGCCAGGGTCGTCCCTGGCAACCTTCCGGCACTTCTCTCCCATACCTTGATCCGGAGCAGCTGAGCGTTTGTGATTTCAACTTACCGTGCTTCTCATTCCCACAGTCCCTGTCATTATTTTCTTCTAATTAATTTTTTATATTAGCCTTATCCAAAGAAACCATTAAGCTCCTTGTTTCCAGCTCGCCTCCCTCCCCCCAAACAAATCCGTTCTTCTGGCAGTTCCCAAGGTTTTCCATGACGCGTGGGCCATTCTCACAAGTACATTTGGAGCCCCTGAAACATTCTAGTCGGGGAATCCGTTGTGCAAAAACATTTCAATTTCGTCATTTTAATTTAAATTTCGTAACATCGATTTCACGACATCTCTACGAAGCGCCGACTCCGTCCTTCAGAAGACCTTTCTCGTTGCGCCCATCGTATGTCATCTGCCGGCTGAGGCAAACGGATAAGGGTCGATCGGCGCCAAACTCTTCGAGGCCGGCCAAATAATCAGCGGAGGCAGAGCTGGGGTGGGGGCGGAGGGGTTGGGGGGGCAACAACAAAAAGCGCTTTGGTGAGGTGCCGCCACGGACCAGGCGGATTCATTAATTGGTAGTGATGGATAGCACGGCCCCGAACCCCGACTTGTCCTCGATGAACTTTCTTCCATTCGCTTCATTTGTCAAGCATAGCTGGACATACGGCCGGAATTTTGCATCTGGCATGAATCTATAGGCCGCCTACTGACATCTTCATTTTTAATGGGCACGCAAAGCGTGCGTAATGGAGCACCTCACCCTGGCCCACATTCATTAATTTGCTTCATTTGAATAATTCGTGATGCGGCGATTCAGGTGTGGCACGCAGGACCACGGTGGCATGTGCATATAGTGGGATGAGATGGGCGAATGTTGCTTTAGCAGTAAAACTTGTTAAAATAAAATACACAACACTACATAGGATCTTTCAGGCATAAATATACAGCAGAATAAATTTAAAGATTGAGATTTCATTGCGTGGATAAAACCCCTCCAGAGATGGATTCAGTCTCATAGAACCGGCCAGGTTATTCCTCTGATGGGAAGGGGCTGGATCTCACCTCGATTCCCTTGGACCTCGGGGGGGAGGGGATGTTACTCTGGCTGCCAGGAGAGGTGATGAGGTTCTGAGTCATATCACATCATGGCTTCGCTTTTGGGATAGATGATTTTAATTTGTGGCCGTCGTGCTGATGGTGCGTGCCGCAGATCCCAGACATAACTGCCGTTATCTCTGAAATCGCCCCAGGACGGGACCACTAAATGCAATCTGCCTTTAAAAAGAGCAAAGAGGATTGTCTCAGGTTCACAAAGCTACCTGCATTGCGCTGTACTAAAATAAAACCAGATTTGCGCGGTCAGTGGGCGATTTGTTTATCTGGGCTGCCATTGGGTCGTTCAGGAACCTGGAGATGAAAGTGAAGATGTTCAGTTTAACTGCCTGAGATGGGAAAGCGCAAGGCTTTGGGGGGGGGGGGGGGGGGTCGTCCTGGACCCGCGAGTAATTTTTTAACAGCAACGCCCACCGTGGGGAGAACTGGTGGTGCCCGCAAAAAGTAGCCAAAGTGGATTTTGCGGCCACTGGACCCCCGACCCACCCCGTCCTGGACCCGCTCTTAATTTTGTACCTGCAGCTCCCAGCGTGGAGATCACTTCTGGTGCCCTCTAACTGTCGCCTCAGAGGAGTTTGCGGCCACTGGAACCCGGAGCCTCGCCGGGGCGGCAGCCTGGGATTTTGCATTCCACTCAGGCGCGCCGGGACCCAAAACGGACGGCAAGCGCATCTGGCGTGATCCTCTTTGATCTCACACTCGGAACCCCGAGAACGGCACGGACGTCTCAACGGGGTGAATCCACGCCAGAGCTTCCACTTCACAGTGCCGGGGATCTCGCAGTGATATCCCACCATGAGAACTCTCTTAAGCTGCCGGTTTGATTTCCCGTCTTCAGAGGGCGTGTTTGCGGAGCAGTTAAGGAGTTCGCGCAGTCAGGGGAGCCTGATGACTGTGGACGACTGCTCCAGGCAGAGATTTCACTGCAAAGCTGGTTGCCAGCCGAGGCTCTTGATTATAGAGCTATGCGAGGCAGATTGGTTATTTTACAGTAGCTCTTTTAGAGTTATAATGCGTGTAACGTAGGTTAATCCTAGACTATCTGCTCTCTCCCCCCAGGTACACTCAAACACACAGAAGCACTCACTATAAGGAGTTCTTATTAGCTTGTCTTCAGCACTGATGGGTACTGGTGCAAAGTCTTTCTCAGTGTGTAGCACTCAGAGGCTGGTGATTGATTCTAACCTTACAGTTCCCCTTCCGTGTTACCGTCGTCCCGCCCCAGGACCGATGGGCGTGAACACACAAACCAATGATCCTGTGAGAAGCCGTTGAATCTGAATCATTCAATTTGTTTCTGTCGAAGCTGCATTTTTCTCACTGTCGGTGGATATTTCCCCTAATGCTCCTGGTCTGCTGGATGTCAGGCCAGTCCTTTGTTTGACTGCTTCATATGGCCTTTGTCTTCAGAGATTAATGGTCCTGTGATTAGATCAGGAAGCATGTATTTTGGACAGAAACGCACAGACATAAAGGTTTATACATGTCACAGTTCATTGGTTTTGCAGTAACAATGCAATAGTCCATTAATTATATGTACTGTATTTTCACACTTGGTTTTCTTTATGAAGTACTTTTTTAAAGCTATTTGAAAATAGTATGTAGGTTAGAAATGTCACTTCAATGGGCAGCATCCGCAAATCTATGCTGTTTAGCATATCTATGGATACACATGGCACTGGTTTTAAATGGGGTACAATGAGGAACAGCCGAGCCAGACACTGGGAATGCTTGCTCTGTGCTGTTTTAAATTTCTGCTTCTCTATATACGGGTAATAAATGACTTCTCTGTCACCTGGTGTGAATAGGGTCAAGGTGCATGGTAATTTTTTTAGTGACAGTTTAGAAGGGCTGCAGTTAATTAATGGCATACAGACACACCGTATGGCTGAGCTGCTCACCGCTGACACAGTGCGTTAGGGTAAAACATGCGTTTATTCCAAACACGGCCATGCTAGACAAATGGATGAATCACAGGCCTGCCCAGAGGCATGGTGTGGGAATTCAAGAAAAATATCAGAGCACAGGGCTCCACACACACACACACACACACACACACAGACCTGTATTCATATCTTTGTGGGGACTCTCCATTCATCTCTATGGGAAAAGATTCCAGTCCCAACACCTTTAACCCCTCCCCAGCCCTAACCTTACCCATAAGTAATCAAACAAAATACAAGACTTTTGGCATTTTTTGTTTTTTTCTTTGCAGTCACATATTTTTTATAAAATTGAATTCCCCCTGTGAAGACTGAAAAAATGGTCCCCACAACGTCAAAATAACAAGTTTTTATTACATTGTCGGGACTTTTGGTCTCCACAATATAATATATCCCCAGAACACACATACACACACAGACACACACACAGACACACACACACACACACAGACACACACACACATACACACACAGACACACACAGACACACACACACACACACACACACACACACACACACACACACAGACACACACACAGACACACACACACAGACACACACAGACACACACACACACACAGACACACACACAGACACACACACAGACATACACACACACAGACACACACACACACAGACACACACAGACACACACACACACAGACACACACACATACACACACACAGACACACACACACACAGACACACACACAGACACACACACACATACACACACACAGACACACACACACACACAGACACACACACACCTGCTTTTTGTAGTTTCCTACTGTCATGCTGTCAGGTTTTGTTTTTCGTCTCTCTCCCACTGCAGACTCATGTCGTCAGACACGTTTTAGGAAATTAAAGTTGCTCTTTTTGAAGCTCACAAGAGTTTTCATGAAAACACAGAGTTTACAGCTGCCCACCCCCCGCCGCCCACGTGTCTATGTGACGTCCCCTTCACTTCGGGGTGTCACATTGCCAGCATTTCCGTTTATGCAGCTGGAGCCACAGGGGGGCGTCAGGGAGAAAGCTAGGGATGAAGTCTGCTTTGAGTGTGCGGGCGCACACCGTAGCAGTACCGGAAAAAACTGCTAAAGGTCAGCCGCTAATGAAGCATCCTCAACCTTCTCATCTGCAGACCTGGACAACTGGAGAACACGATTAAACTCAATAAAAATGGTAGCCTGCCCTGCTTTACCCCTTTGTCCAGCTGACCTGTCGAACGGCCCCGGCGATGTCCTTCAACAGCATGAGGTTTTGCACGAGCTGCGTCCGTTGACTTGAGACGGCACAGCGTTTAATCTGTTTAGCAGATGCTTTTATTCAAAGTGATGTAGCGGATCAGGGTCAGGGTCAGACGATGCCTCGAGACATTTAGGGTTAGCGCCCAGTGGAAAAATCATTCAGCCAAGCCTGGGATTCGAGCCTGCAACCTTCTGGTCACAGGTTCTTAACCAGCCAAGCGACACATTGGTACAACAAGCTCAGGACCCAGGGACTTTTCCCTGAACCTCCTTCTCTTCTGTTTATCTCTGGCCAACCTCGTCTCATAACTCTCCGGGCGAGGATCTTTATGTGATGACCGGTTGGACGCTCTGCCTCGTGTAATGATTTGTTTCCATTTTAAACGACTGTTTAGCCAAGTTGGTTTGACAGGAGGGTGATGAGTAGTGCCCCAGGGACGAGGCAGCAAGTACTCCCTGGCTTTGTCAATATGAGAAGATTGTCAGATTGGATCGATGGAGGGGGAGAGGTCTTGTTGTGTTCTGTTGACTGTTTTATGATAAATTCAATAGTCCCATGTTATTTAATCGCACAGTTCTCTCTCTCTCTGGATCTATCCTTTTCCACCCTTGTATAAACATGTCATTTGAATGCAGTAAATGAAATCCCACAAAAGCTAAAGGGAATAAGTTGTAAGTGTCCGAACATTTTACAGCACATCTGACGAGTGAGTGTGGCTGCCATCTCACTGTGTTTTTTTGAGTCGTTATTGTCATTTTCAATCCGTTCCTTTGCTCAAGGCACCGTGTAAGTGGGAGAAGCAGGGTGTCTGTGGATCTCACTGATGTGTGTGTGCTGATCTGAGAAACAAGCAGGCTCCTGGTTGGAAGCCGAGGAACCATGTTTATGGGAATTATTGCAGCTTTGTTCAGCATGTTTGGAGGTGGCAGGGGTGATCTGTGGTCCTGGGGGATAAAGTGGGTTGGGTCATCGGGTTAACAGTGAGACGGAAGGAGGTGTTTATTGGACCGAGTAGGGCACCGAAAACTCTCTAGCTGTGTTATGACCTGAACTCTTGGTCACTCTATGCCCTGAATTCTCTAACCGGACCAGAGCAGCCTACACATCCGACCCAGTTACGGGACTCTCCCAGGGATCAGCGGTTCTGAGGCTAAGCGACACGCGCAGGGTGACCGGTGCGCTCGAGGCCTATCCCGTTTTGGCCCGCTCGGAGCCCGCTGGACGGAGCCGGGTTGGAATGACTTTGATCTGCGCCTTGCACATATGGAAGCAATTTCTGGCATTCCAGCGAGATTAAAGCATGTTTTGAGAAGCCTTTAGATGGCCTCATTTTCTGGGCACGGTGAGTAAAGTTTCAAAGAAGGTATAGATTTGGTTACTGTTAATATGGTCGGCTGGTGGAGTGAAACGCAGGTCACGGGACAGGCAGAAGCTTCTGGAAAGCCCCTGTCATTTTCTCTCACCAACTGTGTGGAACTTATCTTGTTTCTTTTGAAAGCATAATGAATTGCTTCTGAAAAGTTAATAGCATTTGGGGAGCGATACAATCACCTCTCCTATCCACCATCATGTAAGAAAAAAATATTTGGCCGTCAAATGATTTAGACTTAGTTTACCAGATTGTTTTTGCATGCTATCGTCACCTGACATGCTTGAATTCATGTGAGTTCAACTTCTGGGGTAATTCCAAGTTCACGTAAATTTCCCGTTGTGGAGTAACAAGTTTTTTTCCCCCAACGTATGAATTTTTTCACTAGGAATGTTGGGTAGAATGTTGTGCACTCTTTGCTGCAGCTGAAACAACCCTTAAAGAAAGTCCCTTTGCCCAGAAACGGCCCAGCACCCGTGTGACTCTCCCTGAGGTATTCCATAATTAATCGGCTCTGATAAAATAAAATAAACCCAGCAAGTTTGGACATTTCCTCGTCACACTCTGATCGTGAACCCGCGTCCAGTCTGCCTAGGGGTGCTGCTAAATCGGTGTGTAACAGCAACGGGGCTCTTTCTAAGTGCCGTTTTCGGGTGGGGGAGGGGGAGTTGACATGACTGTCATGTCCTCGGCGTGACTCCTAGAGGAATTCTGCGATTATTTCCTTCCCACATCGTTCGGATGCGGGCGGTCACTAAAATCCAAGCCCTGGAGGACCAGCAGGAGGCTAGACAGAGAGTAACGCTGTTTTCTATCTCTCCTCATAATCAGTCTGTTTACTTCACCACACCACTGCCCTTCATGCCACAGGTATTGTTTTTCTCTACAGCATGTTCCACCATTGTAAATTACTCCAGTCTGTTTGGTGCACTTTCCTGTGAATGTTCTGGAGATCGTATTTAACGGCAGAGTCCTTCCTAACAAGTGAGGGGAAGTCGTAGCGGAGATCTCAGAACAAAGGATGTTCACAGGTGTTGGCTCATGTTCCTGCAGTTATTCATGTTTGAATCAGACTTATTCTGCTCATCTTAGTTACCTGTCTGAATCACAGTGGCTCCTTACACATCACTATGAAATTAATGATTTGTAGAAGTGCAGTGGATTTGGGTAGTTTTCACATATCCTGCTCTCCTTTTTTTAATATACATCCATCCATTTCCCATACCCATATAGAAACTGTGACTTTTGTCCTGTGGTGGGTCCAGAGCAGAACCTATCCTGCATGCAACAGGGCCATAAGACCCATATGTGCACATATAGAAGTGACAGGGGACAGAGTGCCAGAAGAAATCCTAACTGCACAAGAGTTCGTCCGGGATTTGAACCCGGGACTTCTCACACCATAAGCCAGTATTTCCCAACCCAGTCCTCAGAGACCCCCAATCCACATTTTTCTCCCTCCCACCTCCCAACACGCCAGGTGTTTGGTGCTCCTGATTGGCTAGCAGCTGGGAGGGAGCAAAAATGTGGCACCCCGAGGACTGGACTGGGAAATACAGCTCTAGACCAACAAGCATGCAGTAGATTTACATCCCCAGGGTTGAGGGTTTGACTCCTATCGTCATGTTTGTGTGAACCATTTTCATGTCATCATCATAAGCTGATAACTGGGAAAACACGTATTTATTTTAACACAGGAATGGCATTGTGATACAGCCATATCCACCACAGCAGAAATTAAGCCAAAACCTCTGCCGCGAGGTCCAGTGTTTGGAAAGGAGGAGTCAACTCAGGCCTGGTCTGGATGGCAGGGTCCGGCCGCCTCAGGGTGGCGCTGAAGCGGTATCTGAGTGCGATTTGGACCCATTTGTCCTGCCAGGACCAGGACGCAGGTGACAAAACCCAGAGTGGTTGTACAAATCTGAGCACTGATGAGAATCAGTCTCCCGCTTCATTAATACCTGTGCTCCCCTAGGAATGTCAGGAATGTGAAGACGAAAAGAAACAGCATGGCGACAGGCCCTGCCAATGTTTCCGCGGAAACGTTTGTGCTTGATGTAGGTACACTAATGTCCTGTTTGTGACCACAGGCTTAGATTAAAACCCTAGGAATACATCAGTGATAGCAGAAATTGTCTTTCAAAATATCTCTGCCTTATTCATCTTATTGCGGTGCTGAATATAGAATACTTTAGTAATATCACTGCCACACTTAAGATAATGACACTCTTTGTTGTATCAATGTCTTTAAAACATAATTTTATTCATAAGCGTATTGTTATGAAAAAAACCCCTTTTATATAGAGAAAAATTATCATTGTAATATAAGGCTCGGTCCTTCATTTTAATGACAATGGCTATAGTAATGAAGAGTCGAAATAATGTATATAGATAAGAAGATTAGTGTCGCTTTCCCGCTGCATTTGAAAGTCCCCGCGCTATCAGAATGGGTTAACCAGAAAGTGTGAAATTAGGTAAATCTGATTGCGAGCTGGTAAGCTGTACATTCTAGGATGTGTAGCTGATGTTCTCGAGCATATAGAGTTGACCTTTTACCTCAATGCAGAATTATACTGTTATTCGTTTTATGCGAAACTCAGTTACTTAGTTGAGTCTTTCATGGCGTGGCATCTCCGTGCCGTTGATTACGATAAAATAGTTTGATTTCTGATGCTTGAGCAGTGTCCCTAGAAAAAAAAATATATTCATGATCGCACTTTTTTCCGTCTCGGAAACCTTTTTTTAAATTTTGAAAGTGCGGTTTCTTCCCCGAAGCCGTGTAATAATTCGTGACACGGGTGGAGGTGTTGGCAGGAACGGAGAGAGACTTGCTGAGCAGCAGGAAATGAGAGCCGGGCGCAGCGTCCCGGACCTGTTCGCTTTCGGGGGGGTGGGTGGCCACGCTATTCAGTCCTTTGTCCGCTAAAACAAAGAGAGCGATCTCTCTCTCTCGCTTTTGTTTCTGGCCTCACAAGAGGGCTGAAAGATTCATTACAGCCATTTCCCAGCCTGCGTGTACTCCGCACTGTTCTGCCTGTTACTTAACGTTACAGCAATCCCCCCCGGATCCACGCCGATTACGTTATGGGAATGGGCGCCGTGTTAAGATTTAGATCTGCGTCGGAGTGCCGGCAGATTTCATTACGCCCCGACGCCGGGGCCGCGCTCCGCAACTCATTCTGTTTCTCGCCCAGCGATCAATAATTTCTCAGTCTTGCTGGAAAAAAAAAATCATTAACACAGAATATTCAGAGATATGCTGAGAAAATTCCAGAGAATCCATATAATTTTCTTTCGAGTGTGGCCAATATGTTTGGCATATAAATTATACATTCCCTATTACTTATAAATGATAAAGTCATAATATTACTTATATTCTGAAGGACTGCATTAAATGATTAACGTCTTATATTAAAGAAACTGTTTATTTGAATGTGCGCCCTTTATCTGGTTAACGTCCATCCATCCTCCATATTTTTCAGTAGCTTTGCAGTGGGAAAAAAAGGATAATTTCCCCCCTAATGTGATTTAATTATCTTTGTTTAAAAGCTGAATGTAGCCGTGTTTACTGCGTCTGCTCCCGTCGTTTAACTCTCATCCTTCAATGACAAGGATTTCCTGTAATTTTTTCCCGTGTAGTCCAGTTGCTGTTTGTGCTTGTTTGAAAAAAAAAAACTGCGATTAGCTGGCGAAGGCGCAGAGAGGATTTGTGACTGTGGAAGCATTACTCAGAAATATTAGCTACTTTTATACAGCTCCAGTGGCATGCAGAGTTGTGTTGTTGCGAATAAGGTGTGATTTACGGTAGTTATTCGTTTTAGGGTAACGTTTTTCAGAGAGAGTTTGGTTTTTTGTAGGACATCTTGACAGGGGACGATTTGACAATCTAATTAAAAAACACATCCATGTCCCCCCCCCAATGGTGGCACAGCAGACATGACTGTTACCTCACACCTTCAGGGTTCTGGGGGTAGACTCCCTCCCCAGCTCTGTGCTAGTTGTGCTGGTTTCCCCCTGGTTACTCTGCGTATTTCCAGCCCTCCATAGACATGCAGCTGGGCTAACTCGCATCTTTGTGGGATGGACCAGCATCCCATCCAGGGGCTGCTTACTGGGACAAGCTTCAGGCTCCCTTCGACCCCATACTGGATATGCAGTATGCAAAATGGATGCTGTTTTTCCTAATCGACAAGATGTTGCAAATTTCATGGTAGCAGCGAAACAGCCCACAAGTGTCACGCTGTAAAACAATAGCAGTTACCTTTAAATTGAAATTCGAATGTAAATGGGACGCCTTCTGGAACATGGTTCCTTGTTATCGTCGTAATACTGCTGATTTTATATCTCCAGCTCTTTGCAGTCTATTGTTGTTATTGGCACCCATACTTTTTTCCCTACTTGGGGGTAGTGATTGTAGCATCATCTAAATGTAAAATATTATGAGTCGGAGCAGTAATGACCGTGACAAAACAAACGACTGTCTATAACGAAATGATATGTTGTTGATTTAAAAAGGTCAATTTCGCTTTGAATTAAAAAAAAATGTCCCTTGAGTTATGACACATCATGTGAGGCAGAATCGTAGGTGGTAAATAAGAATGGATCGAGTCTCGGGTTTGGTCACACGTGTTTGTGTCGAGCTGTTTAATGACTACAGGATGCGTACTTTACCAGCTCCCTTACAGTGTCCATTAGTGTGCAGTGAGATTATGAGAAGCGTTGCAGTAACTGATTGATGTTGTGCATCTTACAAAAATAAATAATTGCACAGTAGAGATGTCATAAAATTATCCTTGCCGCTTCTCACACTTGTCTGTTTTTTGCTGGAAAGCCTTCTGGGGTGTAGAGGATGTCTTATGCACAGTGTTATATTAGACAAAGTGCTCCTGATGGTTCCTGATTCTTCTGTTGATGGTGATTTTTGAAGTTCACTTGGGTTCTGGTCTCTGAAGGAGATCATACAGTCGGGGGGAGGGGGGGCTTGGGAATGGCGGAGGGGGGAACGCTGCCTTTCGCTTCCTGAAAGATAATTTGCTTGTTTTTAGTTCCTAACTTGAGTCTTATGCATTTTTTTGCTGGGTTTACTTTGCCTTTTTCACGGTTTATCTAGAATCTTCTGAATGCTGAACGGGAGAGTCTTCATACCTGACAGTTTGCCTTAAAATCCTTAGGATATGGTCTGAATCAAACCGCTGAGATGAGATTGGTCTTGTTCTACAGCCGATAGGGTCAGTCTGCATGGTTGCCTTCAGGTGTCATGTTAGCATTCCAAGAGGCCTACATGGTATGTCCTCCTAAAAAATGTGAAGCACTTCCTTTTTAGAAGCTGTCCATGAATGAATGAGGACATAAGACGTAAGGCGGTAAATGAAATGAACAGCACCTCCAGTCAGAGGTAGAAATTTCAGGTCCAGAAAGTACAAATCCAGACCAGGATTTTGTTTCAACCAACCAGTTGCGTACTCTGTAATTGTGACTCTTTATGCTCAACTGGTTGGTTGAAACTAAATCACGGCCTGGATTTGTACTTTCTGGACCTGAAATTTCCACCTCTGCCTCCATGTGTCCATGTGTGAGTAAGCATGGAGTGGAAATTTAGTAAAATAGCGACATGTTATTCATCCCCATGGGATAATTCCCTTTTGCTTATCCCCTCCAGCCTTGCGTGAGACACACACACAGGTGAGTGTGAGCCTAGGAATAGCAGCTAGGTCAGCCACAGTTCACCCTACAGCAACTGAGGTCAGAGGCCTGGTTCAAGGAATCAGCGTCTGCTGTGGATTTGATATGGAATTCGAACCAGCAACCTTCTGATGGTGGGCACACAGTCCCGACCCTCTGAGCCACACAACACCTAATTTAATAGGATCAGTGGTGTTGAGAACCGGTGAATCCATCAGTCATCTCCACTTGTACCTATTAAGGGACACACTATGTTAGTAATAGTCATTTTAAAACATAATAATAATGATGATGATGATGATGATGATTATTATTATTATTATTATTATTATTATTATTGCTCATCCTTCCATCCATAACAGCTCACCTTGTTTGGGGTTACTGTGTCCCCAGAGGAAACACATAGTATGAGGCAGGGAACACCCTGGACGGGATGCTAACCCAGCACAACACATATTATTGTTATTATTGTAAAATTTAGATAAAACTGGAAGCATGCTAGGCATTCTATAATAAATGGCAATGTTTTTGTCCTGCTATTTTTAGTTTTTAAAACCAGCATAGGAAAATTTCATGTAATAAAATTCATATTTATTTATCATCTTGCTGCCTACATTGCAGGAAATGTATTCCCCGCGTGGGAGATTTCAGGTCATGGCGACATCAGGCTGGAACATATGTTTTTTTTTCATTTGATTAAAATAAAGTTTTCATGGGAAAAATAATTCACTCACCTTTTTTTACTGTTTGCTTTCAAACCGAGACAATCGCTGTTATATATTTATCCGTTTTAATTTGCAACCACAAAAGCTGTAGTGTGAGTCTGTCGGATGCGCCTGCATTGTGGGGGAGATTACAGGCAAAGGGGGCTTGAATCAATTATTTAGGCTGAAACGAAGAGTACAAAGGCGGCGCCTCGTTTGCCTGCGGAGAGAGAGGGAGGGAAATTAGGTCAGTTTCATAATATTCTGCTGGGATCTGAATACTGCTGCTCAGTGAGATGGACATTCTAAAACAGGCAGACGCAGGACTGTCCTATTCTAAAAAGAACCACTGCATTGTGGGGAAAAAACACTGCATACACACCGTGTATGGAAACACTGTCACGCCTCCTTGGGTCTGTTTGTGCATTTGCAGAAATTTTATCTGATTTTATCTTAAATTTTAATCTCGCACTTTGAATTTTGTTGAGTTTTTCCATTTCCGTTTAAAGGCAGCCCTCGGATCAGCCGTACGTTTTCAATGAGGCGGAGGAAATAAAATCTGAGGCCTGGGTTTGTGGAAGGAGTTCACCCAGACGGCAGGACGCGAGAGGCCAAGAGGTCCCCGGGAGTTCAGAGAAATTGATGGCGTCTCCATGTGGCGAGTAATGTTTCAGCCGTACACCTAATTACATCATCACCAGCATGTGCTTTCAATAAGCACCCTTGAAAAAATCCTGCAGGAGACCTGTCCAGTATTTGGTGATGGTGCAAAGTTAGTGAGTGTCCGGTGATCCCCCTTCCAGCGCAGTCAAAGGCTGGTAGGCCCCAGGGCTTTTGAGCACGATAGGTAAAGACAAGGAGCATGGAACTGAGGAGGGCGCACAAGGTATCCTTTAGGGTATTAATAATAATACAGTGGTGAGCAATCACAGAAAAAATTACCAACCAAAAATTTAACGCAAACCAATAAAATTTTATTCATAAAAGCATGAATTATATCCATGTTTTTTAAAAGAAAAGTTTATATCTGACTTTTTAAAAAGCAAACAGACACGTGGGCATGACTTTTTGCCCCTACGTCCGGATGTGTTCCTTGCATTCCATTTGTCCATCGACTGCACACTTTTGTGCAGTCGATGGACAAATGTGCAGGTCTTTTGTGTTCAGGCATCTGCTAGTCAGCCCAGCCCAGTCCCAGTCAGGACCCCGGTTAGGACCCAATTTTAACGGTAATGAGCAGATTCAATTCAGCATCGAGTCTAGATATTTCTGTGGGGACCTGTTTTGCAACCCCAACATACCCTCGAGGGACACTGACACAGTGTTGACGGTATCCTATTGTGGGCCGGTGGCGTGATCTTATGCAAGAGTCATCCGTACACTCATCACTGGTATGAAGGAGCACTTCTGCTCGCATGCAGATAAACACCCATCCAGTCCGTTCCACTGGAGCAGACAAAGCAGAATTTCCGTAACGGAAACACTTCACCTTCACAAAATGTTTTGTGCATTGAAAAACAGAACGTCACACGCAATAACGTGTTCTCGGCATTTTGTCTGGGACGTTTTCTCAGCGTCCATCCTGATATTTCATTTCTTGAAGTTATTCGGATATCGGCCGTTCACGGATGTGCCCTACTAGAGAATTTCAAAACTGATTTTGAGAGACATCAACAAAAACATTCAGCCAGAGCAGAGCATTGCCTATAGAAGAGGAAATCTAAAAATATGTATCCCAGGCTGAAAGTTCATCCTGGGCAGTAATTTGCTATAAGACAGTAATTACTCTCAGTTTAGGTTAAGGAAGTTCACATCTTTGTTTTCTTCTTCTAATTTTTTTTTCCTTTTGCAACTGACCTTCTGAATAAATCACACGACCCCGGGGACTGTTTTAAATATGTCAACACGAGCACAATCGTCAGTCTCCACCAAGGCTGGAGAGGCAGACGACATTGTTGAGGTGTTTTTCCAGGCAGCGAGGGCAGCCCATGAAACAGGAAACCGCTCCGTACTCCAGCCTCCGCAACTGCTTGAAATCTGCTTTACGTTTTATCGATCGCTTAATGGCTTCGAACCTCTTACCATTTTAAACTCCTGCTGTTTTGTATCTCATCCCCTCCGTCAGGGTTCATTCACCGCTGCCCTTAATCATCGGTCTTGTTCCCACCCTTCTCTGTCTGTCATTTTTGGTGGAAAACTGCTCAAATAGCTTGGGGTGCGGGAGGGGGAAAGCAAGGCTGGTCCTGCGAGAGCTAGCCAAACGGAATACTGTGGAAAATATGTTCAACCAAAAAAGTCAATACAATTTAAGAATAACTGTTGACTTTTTGCAGAGAATGCACAACTAATGCCGGGCTCCAGTTAAGCATCCTGTAATGTGTAATTATAAGGTCAAGTACCATTCAGGAAACTAGTGGTCTTTAAAGCTTTCCATTAAAAAAAAAAAAACATTTTTATGGTTGCTTGGAGCCGCCCTGTACCGGCAGTCAGTAATGTTACCCATATTGCATCATTCTATAATGACCTGACATCTAAGATCTGGGCGGGTAATGCATTTTTCTCTGGACCATATATTCTGCTATATTCTGCTCTTCTTCAGCTTCTCCCATTGGCTGATTTTAACTAAAGTGTGTTACAGACCACATGGGCTTTTATATATGTATTATATTTAGCCTATTATATGTGTTAAGGTTTTAGTTCAGCCATTTTTCCTTCTCAGACACATCCTGCAGAGATTTAGGCTTTGTTTGTTTCTGTTGCCTTTTCCCCCTCTGGATTCTAAATCTACCCTAAAAACCAGTGAAGTCAGAGGTTCACGGTGCGAGACAGGAAAGAAACACTATTTTCCCCCATTCTTATTCTCGCCCTGTCGCTGTTACTAACAAGTGTGACAAAACTGATTGATTCTGGGCCATTTTTGGGGAGGACAGATTGTTTAATCCGCGAGCTGAATTTTGGCAGATGAAATAAAGTCAACCTTGATGCCCACGCCCCATTGACTGGCTTCTGTCATTATACCGCGCCTGAACGGCAGAGGGATGGGAGACGGCTGGGTGCTTATCTCACCACGCCTGAATGACAATGGGATGGGAGTCAGCTGACGCTTCAGATTAATGGCTTTTATCCTTCTCTGTTGCAGAGCGATCGATGGGGGCGCAGGGCAGTCAGGTGACGCTCGTCCATTTGACCGCAGACCTGAGTTTGGGTTGGGGTAATGCCGGTCGAAGCCAGGATCTCGTATCCCTGAATAAACCAGTATCAAGTTATGGCAGTGGTGGTGGTGTGGAGGCGTGGACCAGCGATGAGCGGCAGGCACAGGGGATAAACGAAGGGAGTTCATCCCATCAAGCGGCAGAGTGGGGGGGGGGCTTATGAGCTCAGCTCAGTGTTACTCAAATGGTGCCTCTGACATTCATCAATCAGTCATTGGGGGGCATACCTCATATGCCCTTGGATCGTTTCGCTTAAAAAGAATAGACTTCTCATGGGTTTGAGCAAAGGCGTATCAATCAGCCAGTTGGGTGTCCTTGGTACAGCCAGCCCAGGCCCCTGGTCTGCCATCCGAACATCTCTTCAGCCCCATGCTTCCTGGGAAGTTTCATTTCAGGGCTCGATGACGCGTTTAACGCAAATGCACAAATGTTCTGCGTGTTTTTCGGCCGTCGTTCGGCATAAGGGCACAGCATAGTGCAAAGTCCCGCGTGACCATTGGCATGGCTCCGTGGGTGGGGCAGGTTTCGGCATGCCAGATGGCCAAAATTTCAGTTGGTCGGGACAGGAACATACAGTGACGGTGCGGTAACCATGATGTAGTCGCAGGCTTGGGGAGGGATGACTGGGAAGTCCATGTAGAGAGGTGAGCCCCAGGTGTGCCCAACCTTCTGCGTCGCTCTTGAGTGTGACTCAAGAGGGTCTTTGTTTGACCTTCAGAGCGCTGTTTACGGGCAGGCTAATGAAAAAATGCTAATAGGGCCAGGTGTCACTGTACCTGCATTCTGTATCTCTGTCTGGAGTGGTGGTTCCAGATGGCCGAAATCATAAACATGATCATTGTGTTATTGTCGTGCACCTGATGCGTCTCTTCTGTAGTCATGTGACATGGGCTTTGGGGAATTAACCCGGGTCCATCTCTTAAAGTGACCCCGCTCTCATTTTAAGGATCAGCGCCACACTGTGTAAATTCATGCCACGTTTTTAAGGCCTTTTTTCTCGCCTCTGTCGAGACATTTGTTAATTGAGTTTTTGAGTCGGCCTGTGACATCTCGCCAGGGGAGAGAGAGAGAGACGCGCGGCTGGGAGCTGAAGCCTCGGGGACAGTGCAGGGATGGGAAACCAGGGACCGTCACGGTCGAGGCTCGTCGCTCGGCATCCTGGGATGCCGCGGGGTCCTGTGATGGGGGGGGGGGGGCAAAAGGCTGGACTACGGGATGAAGGCTTTGATCGGCTCACCGATTTCCATTTCATAATGAGCCCGGAGAGATGGCATGGCTGATTAGGCGGGGGCCCAACACAGCACCATTTTTAACAGAAATGAACAGAAGATTCACCCTTTTCTGCCCAGTCATCAAGTCCGAGGGCCACTTACTGAAACGATTTACTCCTTAACAGTTATAATGACAGTCAGCTTCTGCATTCCTTAGATCCAAAACTGTTACATATTGTTATTTGTGGCATCGTTCCGGTTCACCTGAAACACATGTTCTATAATCTCGGAAATTCGGTTTCATGGATTCAGTATTTTTAGATTATAGTGATTCAACATTATTGTCATTTATGGTGCTGGGTACAGATACAGAGCTAATGACATGCATCTAAAATGCTTCTAAAAAGCAGGTGCAAATAAAATATATACAAATACAAAAATATATAAATATAGATAATAATGTATATAATTTTCACATCATAGCATGCCGCGTTCCCTGCCCTATCAGAGTCTGGACGAGGAGCTCAGATTATGATACCACAACCATGTGACTTCAGAGACCGTAAATACAGTTTGCAATATAAACTGAGGCTCTGAACTCGCATCCTCTTTGTATTTCCACTTAGACTCCACGTTAAAATGGCCCCTTCTAACTGGCGTGGATCACACTGCCTCTCCAGTGCGAGTTCAGTCACCATCACTGCTCATATTCGAATTCATGCTGCTTTCCCCCGCAGCCACGAAAACACTGGTGTATGTGTGTGTTTTTCCTAAATGGGAACACAGCTCAGTCTGTCTTATTTACGCCTAGCAGTGCTCCGCAGCCATGTATGCATCACGCCGGCCCGGCGCCCCCTTTCTGTTCAAGAACGCAGGATCTCCCTCTTTCTGTAGTATCATGCTAATGCCCAGCCTGCTCCTTGTGTTAGTTTTTGGCACGCTGGCAGACACGCTGCCCCCCAGAGGCCTGCACAGCCATTGTCTTATTAATGGGGGAAGATAGAGAAAGACGAGAACAGAATTGCATGATAAACAGCCCTGTTTGCCGGCCCGATGTTTGACTGACCTTGGGGGTAAAAGGTCAAGTGGCGGTTGCCAGCTATGCTTTTCCATGGGCCCCCTTGGCCTGTTCTTGATTCTCTCTCTTTCTCCTCAGGGTGCAATGCGTGTCGGTATTGATTTGGAGCAGTGTTACCCAATCCGATCCTTGGGGACCCACAGCCGGTCCATGTTTTTGCTCTCTCTGAGCTTCACATTTTTGCTCGGGAGCTAGAAGGGAGCAAAAATGTGGACTTTCTGTGGGTCCCCAAGGTCACAAACAGACTCATATGGCTTTTTCTAATGCTAACTGCTACACAGCTCTACAGTACTGTGCAAATGTCTTGCGCAGTCAATGAAAAAGATGTTTAAAAAGATGTTTAAATGTTTCATATTGGTATAAAACTAAGATATGAAGTGTGTCAAAGTGTGACAGCTTAGCCATTTCAAAACCTCTCCTAAAGTCTTCCTAGTGTTATTGTTTATTTCCATGTATTTGAATAATAAATTGTTTTGTTTTCTGAGCAAATAAACATTTACTACCCAAATAGCTTGAAACAATTATTTTTTGACTGCCTTTTTTTGACTTGCATGCAGTGCGGTATATCGGAAAACCCCAGTGGACCTAACTGAAGATTCGCGTATTTTCATGCAGCACAAATGCCAATTACATTCCTATGCCGTTTTGCCGCCATTGCGGGATTCTGTGTGACGTGTCCTCAGTGCTTCAGGGGCGTCTCTTCACCACACGTCTCCTCGTTTGCTTCCCCAAGTTTCCCGTTCATTCACTTTTCAGTTCAGGTTCCCAGCCCTAATTGTCCGATCCCACTGCAGTTTTTTCTCCTCCAGTTTTATTGATCTTTTTTTTTTCTTCATCCACTTCCCATTGCCGGTCTTCCCTCTGTCCTCTCTTTTTCTTCCACCTTCCTCCTCATCCACTTGTCCGTTGCGAGCTTTTTCTCCCGAAATTACAATCGGATCCCGAATCAGCGTCCTGACAGGTAGCCCAGGGCTGCGGACATTCAGCAGCTGAGCTGTTGTTGTCATGGAGGGTCACGCAGCCTCTCCCCCAATCCCATAAGTGGAGGGCTTAGTCGATTTAAGGAGTATGTCTCCGGAGGGGGGGAGCTTAAGGGAGGGTACCTTCAGGTACTCATTCCTCCCCCTCTCTCCAGTGCTGGCAAAGATGAAAACCCCTCATCCTGTGGTTGAGGGAAGAATAGGAGATTCCTTTACCCTGTCAGAGTGATCAAAGCATTGCTTTCAGATCATGCTGGAGCATCATGAATGATTTATAGGGGCTGTGCATCCATGCCCCATGTGTCTGCTTGGACTGCGTCGGCGGCCTCTAAACGCTCGCCGTGGGGAATCAGGATCACTGCGACTCACCACTGCCTCACAAAGGCCCTCGTAATGCATTTTCTTTGGCCGGCTGTTCTTCCCCCTTCTCGTTCTGTGTCTTGGACCTGAGAGACTAGTAAACAAACAGCATTTAGCACATGTAGTGTCACTGTAAGCAAATTGAGCATACGACAAAATAAAAGTAAGAGGAGTTTAGGGGTCAGATGAAAGGATTCGAGGGAGCAGTCTTGTTTTTCCATGGAAAATGGAGGGAAAATATTGCAAATGGCGGAAGCTGATAAAAAGACTTCTCTTGTTTCCCTTCAAGTAAAATCTCATTGAAAGATATAAGAATGAAGAGGAAGGGTAGGTGGGGAGGGAATGGGTGGTGGGGGGTGCGTAGACACTAGAGACGCTATTTTTTCTTTACTGTGGAGCACACCCTGGACACGTGTCCGTGTATATGTGCGTCGAGGTGGCCGGAGGCAAGGGGTTCATTGTTTCTGGGACTCTACTCAAAAAGTCACCCCCCAGATGTTTCAAAAACTAGGTAGCTAGTGAGTAGAGTCAGAATATTGTATCTGCCTAGGTGGTAAGCAGAACATGGTGATTCAGCATCTCCTAAATGAGGAAGATGTTTATTTAATATTTAATGTAGTGACTGTTTGTGGCCCCCAAACTTTAGGGGCCCCAGACAAATGCGTGGTATGCATGCTGGGTGGTGTAGCAAGGACACACAGATTCGCGTCTTCTCGATGTGCAGCTGTCCAGAAGATGCTTGTTAGCGAGCTGTGGCCCGTTGCCGCCCCTCCTCTGCCTTCCACACGTTTGCTCATGGTGATGAATGCGGCCGAGGTGTGCTATTCCTCTCAACGCGGGCCGTCGTTGCCCACCGTGACCGTGAGGGAAATGCACGGCAGACAGATGTCCTCTGTGCTGTGAAGTGAGAAGGTGAGCAGTATGCCTCAGGATTCCGCAAGAGTCACCTGACCACATCATTATAGAAAGCCAGGTTTTTGTTAGACAGATAGACTTATCTAGTGACTGCCTCAAGCATGTTCACCAGGTACTCTGATGAAGTACCTCATATCTTCAAAAAGAAACTAGTCCATTTTTAGGGCAGTGTTTAATGATAGAGTCATTGAACCTTCTCTGCACCAATTTTTTTCCTCAAAAGTAAGCTGGACAAGCCTTCAGTGCATTGAATCAGATAGGCTGTCAATGCTGTGAAATAGATGTGGGCATATATATATATATATTCTGATGAAATGATCTGCTCACATTTTTTCAGTCATGCCACAATGACCCAAAGATTTCTTGACGGCAACCTGTATCACTTGCAGGACGTCTGGAGGATGGAGTTATGTAAAAGTGGTCAGTGAAGCTGTCCGCTCGAGAAAGAAGCGGCATGTTCTATATCTGAGATATCCGAGATGCCTGGTGTCCATGTGTTTTTCCCAGAATAACGGAAACAGAGGGCTTTTCTAAATGAAATGGATTGATGAGAAAAGTCAGAAACTTTGCTTCTCGCTGCAGGAAGTCTGCCGCGCCCTCAGACACCTGGGAGCGAGCAGCACGGACACACCTGCCGTGTGACCAGAGTGTGACCCACAAATTCTATTCAATCTGACCTCAGACACCATGCAGTGGAAAAACTGTTCCCAGGTCAACACTTTGCAGGACCCTTGATTCAGGCAAAAAAAGAAAACATTTTCATAGAGTTCTGCTTCCCGTCGTAGCCGCTCAGAGAAACAGTGCAATATGTTGTATGGCTAGATTCCAAGTGCTATGCGAGAGTGCTCAGCACAGATAAAAGTTTATGAAAACAGTTCACAGTGGTTGGATCTCTGATGGGTTGTCTTTTAGTGCCTCTTTTTGTGCTCAGACATTTTACCCGTCCCTTTATTTGTGCTGTCCTGATTGTTTTTTTTTTCAGAACAGGCTGAGCTAATCGCTCTGTGACACGGTAACCCCTGCATCGGGGACCGCAAACCATGCCGCACTCCTGGTTCCCGATGTGACCGTCATGTGGGAATCTTTTCTGGCTCATCTTTCTGACAACAGATGAAAATCGTCAGTCGATATAGTTTTTTATATGATATATGTGATATTAAATTGCCATAATGATGATGAAATAAAAATAGAGAGGTGAATCTTCTGAAAGGAAAGCATGAAACGTGTAAATGGGAAAACAATTATTCCGGTACTGGGGGAGGGATTCAAAAGATAAACAGCCAGGCTTGATATTTAGTGCTGGACAAATCGGTGTTCGATCGTTGGCTGCGGTGTGAGTGTCGCAGTGGGACATGCGGTCGGCTGCGTGATGGGCCCCTGCAGATGCAGGTGAGTGTTATCAGAGCGCATTGATTACACTGTCGGGATGGGCCCCCCACCCCTCCCCCGTGCAGTGTGTGTCGCCATCCGTGTCATCCATCATCATCTATCCTGAATTGTTCCCGTTGCCGGGGGCGTCAGTTGTGAATCACGGCAATGCCTTTTTGGGTCTCAGTCTCTAGGGGGCGCCACACGTGCTGTTTAGCGACAGTTGGCCCCTTTACGCTGTAGGTACAGTAGATCCAGTGCCGCGATGGGCTGCTGTGTAAATTAGCAGAGTAACCCCCCCTCCCCAACAAGGAAAAAAGCCCCCAGAGTCATGTGCCCGCTCCTGCATGAGGTTCTGCCTATGCATGTCCTCACGGCCTCACGCGCAGGGGTGGGTATGTATATGTGTGCATGCATTTGCCTTTTTCTGTTTTTTCTGTATCCTGGCCCATGTGTTAAGGTGTGATGAGTAAGCTGTGTGTGAATTACTTACGGGGGCGTGAATGTTATGTGCGTTGGCTCCTAAGGTTTTCAGTGGCTTGGGGGGCAGCAATGTAGGCTGACACCTCCAGGGTTGTGGGTTCGATTCCTGTCCTGGCTCTAGATGTGTTTGTGGAGTTTACATGTTTTGTCCATGTTTATACTGGTTTCCACCCACAAATATGTAAATCGGATGAATTATATGTGTGTTTGCGTGGGGGGGTTATATTTACTACGTTTGTTACTTTTTAGTTTGTGGGGAAGTTTTTCAGGTCCCCATAATATAAAAATTCGTTTTATAAAAATGCAATTAAAAAGCTGAAATAGCCAAAATTCTGGTATTTAGCTTGATTACTTACGGTAAAGGTTAGGGCTGGGTAGAGGTTAAGGGGTTGTCATAGCTGGGATTAAAGTTTTTCCCCTAGAAATTAATAGAGAGTCCCCACAAAGGTATGAATACAGACGTGCGTGCGTGTGTGCACTCGTGATTTGTGTGTGTGTGTGTGTGTGTGTGTGTGTGTGTGTGCGTGAGAGAGACCTACGACGGCGTGCCTGTCCCTCCAGGGTGTCCCCTTGGATTTTCTGGAAGAGCTTCCATAATCAATGTGACCCCATACAGCAGAAGTGGTTATGAGGAATAGATGGATGTTTACGGTTTTTGAGCCAAGATCCGAGACTGCGGCGTCCCCTCGGATCGTACAAGGCGTTCCGTCGGTGCACGCCATTGTGATGTTGAAAGGAGGCTGTAATTGATTGTTTGAGATTAATCCCTGATCAGTCACAGTCATACAGCTTCCCAGCTCCCGGCCCTTGATCGATTGCCCGTAATTCCATACAGTAATATTGACCTTTCTAACACTCCTCATTCATTCATTATGCGTCGGCTTCCTGCACTGAATCTCAGCCGAGGGGCTCCGGCCGGGGATCGAGGCCAGACTGATTATATAGAAAAATGACAAAGGAGGCTGTTTGTTTACTTCTTGTTTTCAGCAGCAGCCGTTTGTTAATGCAAAGATTGTTACGAATACATTAAGTCCAATAGGTTTCGTCATATTTCAGAATCATGGTTACAGCTTCCACCTGCATGCATCTGTTAGTTTGGCAGGGATTAACCCAGAGCATCACGAACTCATCCGTTTTGTGAGGATGTAAAATCACCAAGGGCCTCGACGTAAATAAATCTGTACTTTGGGTTTTTTTTTTCTCCTTCCCTAAAGGAGCTCATGCTTTTCTTCAGCTGTTAAAGTCACAAGTGTCATTCATCAGAATTAGCAGGAGCAGAAGTCTTAATAAAACCCTGTCATGGCGGCTGAATGAATTACACAGAACAGCTGGATCGGCCCGCCCACTTTGGCATGGGGCCGGAGGCCAGCGCTCGGAATTCTGTGTCAGAGTGTGTCTGTAGAACGCAGAATGTCGCTTTTGGAATCTTTAAACCACATTCTAGAATCCTTTCCAAGATACTTCAGCTCAGGCTGGACATTAATGAACTGTATATTTTCTAACGCCACTAATCTGCTTTTTTTTCAGTCTGCTAATGTCTCGTGGCTGGGAATAATTACCCAGGGAGTGATTTGCAGTGTCAATGCCAAAATGTGGCTGCGACTGTCTTTGTATCATGTCCAGCTGTTGGTCTTTGTGGACTTGGGATTGATATCCTGGTTTCTCACATCCCCCATCTGAAAATGTGCTTGTAACGAGGTAGAGCGGGAACGCCAACATCAATCTCGTCGCCTAACAGACTGAGTAGTCCCTGTGTGTCCATTGTCACCTGCAACTTCATGTCCCCAGCTGGGTTGGCTCACTGTAATTCTGATGTCTCAGCCAAGATGTGTGTGGGGGGGAGCAGCTATTGATCAGAGGTGCCACTGGGGATTTCGGGCCCCATAAAAGCATATCTTATTGGGCCCCCAACCCAGACCAATTTCATTATACAGACGCTCCTCTACTTATGAACGTTCAACTGACAAACTTTTAGACATATGAACGAGAAGGTCTCTAAGTCCAAATTCTGTTCACTGGGCTCCCGTTTCCTGTCGGCAACATCAATATTTTTTTCTGCTCTCCAGTTCCGTCTAGTACGACTTCTGGCCGCTACTCCCGCCACGCAGCAGCGTAGCGTGCGTACTCCCGGCATCCTAGTTCTTAGTACTTGTGTATACCCTTAAAATGATGTTGAATAACGACTTAAAAACATTTCAAGTTGCGAACGGCCGTTCGGAACGTATCTCATTCGTGAGTAGAGGAGCCTCTGTATTCCCAATTTTTTAGGGCCCTTATCACTCAGGGGCCCATGGAATCATCCTAACCAAACAGTAAACACATACCATGTCTTTGCCACACTCACAAACAAGGACGAGTCAGTGTCAGTCCCTTCCTGTGCAGGCAGCCCCTTCACTGAAGAAATCACAGTCCTTTTTACAAAAAAAGGACAGACGTGGGCTCCTGCGAGCCTCATCTCCCCGCCAAGCCAGCAGACTAAGTACAGCCAGAGTGAGTATTAACTCTGGGCCATTGATTATTCACTGTAGTTACTCATCACTTTAATAGCAGCCTAACTGCAGATTAGTGTATTATGACTGCAATTATCCTGATGCGGTTTATAATTTTGTTAACTGGGATTTACTGCGGGGCAGATAAAGCACCAGCCCCCAGTGGCCAGGGGGGGGGGGGGGGGGGGGGGGGGGGGGGGGGGGGGGGGGGGGGGGGGGGGGGGGGGGGGGGGGGGGGGG
>JAODKC010000049.1:1323882-1342491 GCA_026777985.1 Mormyrops attenuatus | reverse complement strand
CCAGGCCACATCCTCCTCAGCGGACCCCCCCCCCCCCCCCCCCCCGGCGGCCCGGGACTGCCACCACCCCCCCCCGCCCCCCGGCCTTACCCAATCAACGCTCGTCCCCACCCACGGGGGGGGGGGGGGCAAATGAGCAGCAGTCTGACAATAAGGGACTGAGAAAGTGGGAGGGGGGGATGGGAAAAAGAGAAAAAGAGAGAGAGGGCTGGGTGCGCCAGAGGGACGTGGGGTGGGGTGGGGGGGCACCCCTTCATCTGGGCATGGGTACGGGCTGCTGTTGGCCCAGAGGAAAGCCCTCCTACATTCCTGTCCTCTGGGTGACCCCTCCTTTCCTCGTGGGGGCCGACGAGTGATCAGGCAATCAGCCCCTGTCAGCACCTTGGTAATGCCGCATGGGCCCGATCCCGTAACGTGAACAGGGGCTCGTAATGGCACCTGATGAAAAGTACAGTTGCCGTGGAGAGAGTCCTACTGCCCCCCCCCCCATCCTGTCCTGTCCTCCCTGTTACTTTTCACTATCGTTCCTGTTCACACGCATCGCGTCATCAATCCCATCCACCCAGGGTGCAGTTGCCATTCCACCCCCCCCCCCCCAGCCCCCAGGCTCCCCGAAGCTCTTCGCCCTCTCCGACGTGTAGGACGGCCTTTCCGTATTTCCAGAACGATCTGTCTCCTTAAAAGAGCGGCAGGAATTGCGGCACCGGGGTGGCGTTTTCCCGGCCCACTCCCGATCTCGAAGCACAGACTCCCGAGATGTTGCCGCCGCGCCAGTTCACGTCAAGTTCACTCGTCATTTTGTTTAATTTGGAGAAGACGTAGCGGAAAAAAAAGGTAATCAAGAAGCAGCGCGGTGATGCGGTTAGACTTCCCTGGCCGGCCACGTTATCGAGTTAGCCGGCTGGGGCTGCTGTCACACACGGAGCTGCAGAAATCTCCACACTTAATGCAGACAGGCATATTACTGTTTTAAATGGGCAAATTCCGGAAGCCTTGACTCCGACCCGCTCCTGGATTAACTAATTAGCCTTCTCCGTAAGTGGTCTCACTGCCATTTATTCGCTAATTTAATTCCTTTAATTATTACAGTCCCCCCAGAACTCCGAGGCCTCCTCAGCTCCACTTCCATAAAGGCAGACGTAATTTCGCTTTAGCGGAAGAGGACTCGGCGTCGCGAGAGAGGCTGATTCGTGTGTGCGTGCGTGATGGTATGGCGTGGCGGTGCTAAGCTTGGCGCCAGCAGTCCATGTTGGCGAACTCGCCAGCGCGTGCATGCCCTGCCACAGGACCCGAAAGCGAGCGCCCCCCGATACCATCAGCGCTGAGGGAGGGATTAGGGCCGACTTTGTGCGCTAATCTCCGCAGGATCACGGGCTCTGGGGCCGGCGTGCTGAGATGGCTCTGATCTGGCAGGCGGGGCTCTCCGTGCAAAGCCGTCGGGAGCGGCTAATCCTCCCCAGCCACGGAACGGCTCTTTTGGACTCGTCCGGGGTTGGATTGGAGGTTTGGATGCTGGATCAGTTTCTGTGGCCCTGGGAGAAGGTTCGAGGTTAAGGGGGACAGCCAGGGCGGAGTGGGGGGGGGGGGCTGGCCGGATGAAAAGGAAAGCGAGAGCCCAGGCATCGATTGTGACAATCTGAAGATCCATATCCAAAGTGAACGTAAAATGCTGGTAGTATAGGGTAAATCATGTTTGCATTTAATTAGCCAAATAAGGTGCAGGGGTTAGTGATCCCCCCTTTGTGAGCCTATTGAGTGTGTGTGGAGGTTAAACAGATCCCGATGACCCCGCCCCCAGAATAAAGCACATGACCTAATCTCCAGGATTCCTGTTTTTCTCTCATGCTCTCCAGGGAAGGTGGTAGTGGTGCTGGCGGGGGGGGGGGCTGATATCCAGGGTCTGAAATTCACCAAGACAACCCTGGGGTGAGACTGTGTATGGAAAAAGGGCGGCTCATACACCCCCCAGCTTACAAATCACCCTAATGAGGCGCGAGCCTTCGCTATAATGGTATCCGAAACGTGCTGCAGAATTTGCATGTAATTACCAGCATCACACTGCCCCTGTTCTCATCACGCAGCCCGGAACATTCTCGTGATTTTAAAACACACCTCAAGTGTTTCCATGAACGTTAATATTTAATTCAAATGTACGTATATCACTAACATATACACCGTTCCCTTAGTTTTAAATATATATGAACATGACTTTTTTATGAGCTAAGGTCCCATTAGTGCCCTCCATCAATCTGCCAATTTCGCACGTCCCGTAGAGGCAGAATTCCGTGGTAACCGATGCATCCTCACGTAATGGGCTATACGCGACAGGGGGCCGGTGTGATCGCTCGCACTTAGAGCGAAAGTGTAATTATTCTGTCTATATTGACCCATGTTTACGGCAAGGGAGCAGTTGTCCCGAACTGTTATTGCTCCTTTCCCCCCCCCGAAACAATTACAGCCTCTCTGCCCACCCGTTCCTGCCAACCCTTCCTGAGTTGGGCTGCTCGCTCCCGCCTGCCTCAGATTGGCCGCGCTCCAGTTTCAGCTGGACTTCATGCATTTCCATGCCATCAGAACGCGTGTCTTCTGGAATGTTCTATATCTCACGCCGGCGGCCGCGTCCCGCTCCGATTCGCCCGGTCACTTGGCAGCTGCTCGGTTGCCACGGTTACCATGCCTCCTCCCCCTTGTGGCCCAGCAAGGCCAGCTTGTTGGTGTCATGTGGCGTTTTTGGGGTGATGCTGAAAGTACACGTGCGGTAGCCCGGTAAATCTCACGCATCTGGCTTGCCACTCCCCCAGAGTTCACAAACCCTTCGAGGACGGTCCCTGTGACTTCACGCTTGCAAATCGCCAAAGTCACCATCCTTGCGGTTTTCACCACTGCCATAAGCTGAACTTCGGTTGGAATCTCAATTTTCAAAATGCTCCTCAAGAAAAATACTGATGCAGAAAATACCAGTGGTTACGATTTTGTAAAATGCATTCGATCTTCCAATAACATGGCTAGTTTGCTATGTCTGCTCTCCCAGTGTCGCCTGATGGGTTGACCGGCATCGAGTGCCTTGCCCTCCCCCCAAAATCTAGTTAGATTAGGCAGAAGACAGCTAATCCACCAGTGTGAGGAGAAGGATAACTTCTGCTCCATTGCATAGCGGGATGCAGGAATGGTAACATTATACCCCAGTTTTAAAAAAAAACAACAATACTATAGAAATACTGGGCCTGAAGAAAAGCCCCTCACTAAAGCTGACAGCCCCCCTCCCCTCTCACGGTAAATTGATCCGGCCAACGCAGAAATAAACAAGTGAGCTTGTGTTTAGCTCTTTGTTACATTGCGCACAGCCTGGTGCACCTTCCGAGGAAAGCCTAGAATAAACAATACACAGCCCCCCCCCACCGCCCCGCACTCCCTCATGTGCCGCGGGCTTCCCTCATGCTGAAAGGGGCTTGTTTACCTGCAGACCCCAGGCATACTCTGCCAGGCGCCCTCCCGCTCAGCACCGATGCCTCGCGGCTCGCAGCACCCAGCTTTCCTGAAGACGCTCTTTAATAAATAATACAAATCAATAAAGTCGAATGCGTGCAGTTCCGTGATGTTATGGTTTACCTTTAAATATCCACCAATTCGATACACTCTGTGCTGTCATGGTCTACATGTTATTCTGCAATACTGTAGCATGGCTTAAAGAAAACTCAGCAATCCTCTACTGGTTTGAACATTCTCCCTGTGTCCACCCCCGCCCAGCCCAAAAACACAAGGTTACATGAGGACAGAGCAGCATCTCATCCACAGTGTTTCCTGTCTAGTGTCCCCTTCTTTCAGGAAAAAGCTTCATGTTCAAGACAAGCCTGTACCTGATAAGAGGTTATGGAAAATAGACTGATGGATTATATACAGTGTTGGTAAAGTTCTGCCTTCTAATATAAGCTGAATTCAACATCTTTCCTTAGCCTCACCAATTAAAGATTTAGAATTTAAGGAACAGGACTCGTCCGGTGATTCCGCAAACCCCCATGCGCGGCTCTGAGCATGAGGTCAAGGCGCAATGAAAGGTCACCGCAAACATGGGGTCACGGGGCCGGCAGAGACTTGAACTCACAGCCCACCCCCCTCCTGCCCGGCCAGGAATGTGTTTCCTACATTCCTGTCACTGGACGCCTTGCTAAAATCCGCCACTCAGGCGACCAGAGGAATTAAGGAAACTTAAAAAAGAAGCTGGCCGCTTAAAAAAATTAAATAAAGAAAGAAAGGAAGAAGGAGAATAAATAAATTTAACATTGTATGTTTTCTGTTTGTTCTGGGACTTCCTTTATGGCGGCCTTTCAGCGCATTTGCTGGTGGGAATGTCCGCCTCATGCTCTTAGCTGCACAGAAAGTGCTCGTTCGCCATGTCTTTGTTTACTCGTTTTACACGCAGGCCGGCCTCGCGTGCGATGTGCCGCGGTACCGCACGGCACCGGCAAACAGCCTGGACAGGACGTTCCGGGGACAGGATCGAGCGTGCCGCACGGATTCAGACGGTTTTCATAGCTTTAAAGTGTCCCACTTGGCTTGCTGTGTTATGAACTTCATTGAAGCATCAAGACAATATTTACAGGAACAAATTTTCTTCCATTTTCCCATATTAAGTTTCTGTTTTTATAGATAAGAAAAGCATTTCATTAGGAAGGATGATGGCTTTTAATGATTTTTTTTCTGGGAGTATTAAGTGTTGTAGCACAAAATATAGCCTATAAATAAGATGTAGTTACTGGGCAAGTGACCAGCTCCTCAAACTAAAGATGACAGATACCCAGCTATTACTTATTATAATGACTATAAATATGGTCCCGATAACAAGAGAGGAATTATAGCCTAACGGGCAACAGTGTGGCTGCCCGCGTCGTTGATGCTCAACGTTCTGGAAAGTTCTTGCATTTCATACATGTCATTGCCAAACGAATACCTAGAAATTTTGGATCCCCTGACAAAATATCACCTTGGGTCCCCCACCCACCCTGGGTCCCCCACCCACCCAGTTTTACATATACTTTGTATTCAAGGGCCTCTCTCATGTGCTGGGCCCCCTGAATCTGCCAGCATATCCAAGCCCCTCCCACATCCCTGCAATTTTTGTTCCATCCCAAATGTACATTCTGGGTTAATTATGACTCCTGTTAGCTAATTAGAATGTCTAGAACATCATCGTGAAAATATTGGAAGAACCTCTTATAAAACACTGAATGCTTTGACCCAGGGTGAGTGTATGGGAGACCCGTCTGTGACGTAACATTTTGTTCTAAGTCGATTAATATTAATTACCAAGGCAACCCTCGGTGCTGATGCTCGGTAATCCCTCATCTCTTTTTAAAAATCAATATTTAATGAACTCATAGTGTTATGACACAATTACTGTGAGCATGTACACATTCCTATCCAAACCGTTTAACAATCCGATTTAACAATACGTGTAAAATGAATCGTAAAAACGCACTCTACAAAACCATGACACGCAAATCGAGAAGAGTAACTGCAGGTATACACCGTATAAGTAGTCGTGCGGTTTAATTTCAATTTCGTTCAATGACAGTCTGTTTGTGATGGTCCTTCACTGGTTCTCACCTTTAAATGAAATGAAATTAAAAACAATCGAAGCCGCAGACCTTCTAGGGATCGCGCTTCGTTTTGACGGCTGGAACAAGACGGCCCCACGGGAAAGAGAATTAGACAAAATAGCTGCTTATCGCTACCTTGCCGGGAAGGGGTGTGTCTCTTCCACTCCGACGGGCACTCGCTGTCGTTTTGCCGGACCGGCTCGCCGCGGCGGCTGACCCCAGCCTTGGCAGAGCCCCCCGTAACCCGCGGCGTGGGCTGAGCGCAGCCACGGCAATGCCAAGACTGGGCTTATCCTGACGGACAGCTTTATTATCACCTCCTAATTACAGGTGGATTTCCAGGTGGATACATTACCTGCGGGTCGCTTAATGGTGCTTTGGGAGTGGGGGGTTAGTGTTACAGAGCGCAGGCTGCCGGGGGACAGGCTGCGGGGGTCTCTCGGAGCTCCTCTATCGCCCTGCTCCATTATTCACGAGCCCCTGGAGATCAGCCCGTCCCTGAAACTGAGCAGGCCCCTTGAAGTGTGTCCGTCCCCTGACCCAGGCCTGGGAGAGTGGATCCAGGACATGGGGCAGCCGTACAACCCCCCCTTCCTTCATTCACCCTCAGCAGCAGGAAAAATGCCACGTGGTTCCGCATGCCACACCCACCAACAACAAGCTATTTTATTTTTCAGATATTTAAATGTACCATATATAACAAGCACGCGAGCCCATGTGGTGTATAATGTAATATATATGTCGCAGCACATTGCCAAATAATTGCTAAATTCAGAATAAACGTTAATTTGCTTAAATAAAATATTTTTATATAGATGTTCAATTTTTAGTCTTTTGATCATCTCCTGTTTAAACAGTTAGACACTGGCAGAAGAGCCGGCAGTTAGCTTTAAAGCCATCTATCCACGCTTTTAATCGTCGGGGATGCTACAGATCTTACAGACTGATCCGATTTTTTCCCCAAGGTGCAGACACACAGTGCTTTAGCACTCCCGTCCTCATATCAGGTTAGCATATGCACTGTTTACACTACAGATAAGTGCCCTTATGAAATACAGCTCAAATAAATACAATCGAGTGCTGAAGATGTTACAGTGGGCTATTACAGCCTACCGATAATGCGCAGTCCCAAAATTGATAAAGTAGCCTGTACACATACGGGCAATGCTAAACATTTCATAAGGATAATAAGCTGCACGGCGGTGTTTAACGTGCGAAACTTTTGTAAAAGAACTGGCCAAAAGTAAACTTTAACTTTTCTGTGAAAGTTATGACTCCCGTGGTGAGGTGGCCACAAAAAGTTGAACACAAAAGCGTCCTATATATCATCTCACGGTCATTTAATAATTGTGCACCAGAAAAATATTATTACACAACCATAAAATTAATAATAGCATGAATAATAATAAATTCAGTAAAAAAAGCACTGTCTAAATTGGAATAATCATGTCGGTTTGTTTGAGTGGCCTCATAACACATTCTCTGAGGCCATAGGTGCGGGATTCTCCTGCTGGCTGGTTTTTGTGTCGTTGTCATAAATTTGCACATTAATTTCGTGGTGCAGAACAATCCACGGGATTCTTGTTTCCTTCCTAACATTGCTATACTTAAATAGTGCCTTAAATGAAAGTTAAAAACTTTGCGGGAACACAGCGCAGAAACGAATCACCTACATGCTCGAATCTTCAACTCGCTTGTCATTTATTTATTCAGCTATAAGAGCTACACCCGGTCTATATTAAAGTACACCATTTGTGCTGTAAAATATTTGTATAGGCCTATCACAATTGCAGAGATAACGCATAACGAGATTCTTATCTGTCCTGAATACAGAAAAGCCCAAACGACAGCAAGGCGCCATATACTGTGTTGTGTCGGGGATTTGTGTGAGCCAGGGAACTGCTGCAAGTTGGGTATTCCTCTCTTTTGCAAAATTTTTCAATGACGTGCTAAAATCCTAAGCTCAAAGCTTCGGCATTACACGTTTAGGTTACAGGGAGATAACAGACTGCATTTCTGTTTCCCACCGGTACTTGTTTGCTTATAATCATAGGACCTTAAATGGTGTCTAAGAAACTGTAACGCAGCTCAAATAAAGGATTTAAGTACAGTCAATAGCCGAACTTGAATACAGCCTCCTGGCGAGGAAATGGCAGCGTGTTAAGGGCTCGGAGGAGTCGGCAGTCTTCAGCGCTGTGCTTAACGATCTACAGCAGCATCTTCAGTGCTTCGCGTTGTCCTTGACGGGTCTCATCATCATCACCATCATTATCATCTTCACGTCTAAAGCGTTTATTGAGAAACCAGAAGAAGGTCTTTGAAACTGTTCTATTTATTTCTTTAAATGTGCCTCATATGTGTCATGGGCAGAACCGACCTAAACGAAACAGAAATTATAAACACGACACGACATGTTGTTCCTTTGCATATTTTGAAGGCGATACATTTAATTTCAAGCGCAAACCCATCTTTAAACTCGCGTCAATGCGAATATTTCAGAAACTGTGTAACAAATGGGCGTACATTACTAATATAAAATATACATTGCGTGGGCTATAATCCACGGTTATGCTTCCCTGTTGGATCTCACAGTAACATATTTTTGTCATACAATCATAATTACAACTGTAGCGCATTTATTAAAGAGTATTACCCTCCCCCCAGTTCACTGCCCAGCTGTGATCGCCAAGACCCTTCGCCCTGGAAGAAACATGACCCCCAACTTTCATAGAGGTTACACTCAACAGCGACATCAGTCCCTGCAAAAATACGCTCGGTGCCACAACGTAATAAATTATCACAGCCAGGTTTATTAAGCGGCTTAAGTGCCTCAGGATAGAGGAAAACAGGATATTTTAAGACCGGAGGCTTAAAGTAGCGAGTTAGTAGGCAAGAGCATACGCTAAGCTAGATGAACGGCTGCCCATAGCGCGGCGGGACGCGGGGGCGGTGAGTATGGGATGTTTAGATAGTCATGGTGGGATTCAGTATCCCACTGCGTTCACCCTCCGGCCAGGATAAAAAATGGTTAAAGTGAGTAGATATTCAGCCTCGCCATCGACCAGAGTCCCCTGAAAAGTTTGCAGCTTAATATTTCCGCATAATCATTAAGTACCTGCGAGGATTTTTTCTTAACGTTTCTAATCGCGTTTGCGGTTCCAAAAATCACCTTTGCCGGCGCGCAAAGCATGTCGAAGATATTGGTTTTTGGTAAATCGTGGATCACGGGCACGGCGGACACTAAAGCAGTAATGCAGGGACGTGCCCACGGCGAGCATGCTTACCACGCTAATACAGGTCTCTGCAGGTAACCCGTACAAGAGCGTGCAAACAATAAAGAAAAAAGTTTACTTTCAGAAAAAAGAGCCGTGGCACGGAAAGGCCGTATCAAAATACTGCGTCTTGTTTAACTTTCCCCATTTGTCCACTTTTATAAATATTTTTTTGTCAAAACCCCCGCATTTTCCATGCGCATTATTTTTAACAACCACGTCAAAACTGGTAGCGCGTTAAATCAGCCTGCCCTCGTAATATTTATTTTCATATGCATGTGTTGCTTTCAAAGACTGTTTTTTTCCCCTATTCATGCTTACGTGCGGATTTATAAAAAAAAAGCAAAACAGTAACGATAAAAGGAGAATATTTTGTCTTCTGCAAAGTAAAGGGAGAAGGGGCGCAGGAGCGACGGTCGGCGGAGCGGCGGCGCTTTTAAAGCCGTGCGGGAATGCCGGGACTCGGTGATGTCAGAGCGCTCGGGTCGTTTGAAGGTTAGCAGCCTGCGATGGGTTCACGCAAAGTTCACCCGCATATATTAGGCAGCCAGATCTTTCATTCCCTGTGACAAAACTAGTAGGAAATGAGCTGTATTGAGGCAGGATAAGCCATTCACCGTCGGAGGGGAGACGCGCTTTTAAATACACGGGGCCGCGGCATTTCTGAAACGTTTCAGCCCGCCGCGTTTGATTGAAGATCGGAGCTTTTGTGTCGGTAACGTTGCGGGACGGCGCCGCACGCCGCGTTTCTGGAGAACCGATTCGGAAATTTTACTTAGGGTATCGATCGCACTCCCCCCCCCCCCCCTTTTTTACCCCCTTCTTTGACTCTGGACTTAGTGGGAAATGGCAAGCGATCATTTGGATCAATTACAAGCTTTTAGCCGTGTTGTCTGTCACAATTCATGATCGTAGTCGGGGAGGGAAGACCAACATCGGACGTGCCAAAGAGAGGCAGAGTTTGATGGAGTTCGGTCCAGTGTAGCGGGCGATTTCCACCCTCCCATTAAGGAAAAAAAAAGCAGCAATTTGCAGTCTTCTGTAGAGGTGCATCATGTTTGACTGTATGGATGTGCTAGCCGTAAGCCCGGGACAGATGCTGGATTTTTACACCTCAAGTCCGTCTTCGTGCATGCTCCAGGAGAAAGCCCTGAAAGCGTGCTTCAGCGGGCTGGCGCAAAGGGACTGGCAGCATCGCCGGAGCGCACAGTGTAAGTCCCGCTTCGCCCGGGGATCTCTAAACCGCCTCTGCCTCTTTCGGTCCCCGTGAGATCCGATCCACCGTCACTAAATAAATGTAACGATGGCGGTAATATAGGTAGCGACTCTGCCCGGTTATCATACGAGCACGTAAGTTTCAGTTTCTGAACATAGTCCTTCTTTAGTTATAATCATATGTAATCTAGACATAATCATTGTTTTAACACGCAAGTTTGCAATAACTTAAAAAAACTGTTACACATTTAAGTCGTGTTCTGTATGAGCATGAAATATTGCATTGGCGTTTATAACATGTATAGGCCTATGTAAAATTTGAGAATAATTGCTGTACTCCCGGGTGTTGTGTGTGTGTGTGTGTGTGTGTGTATATATGTGTGTGTATATTTTCCTTATACACACACACACACACAAAAGACGTTCGTACTGTTATCTTGCAGTTACCTAACGGATGTCATTGCGTTTGGATACCGGAGCAGCATTGTGTGTGTGTGCGGTAGCGTGTCGGTACTCCGGCGGAGTGTGTGATCTGGACGGAGCGCGGTAATGCCAGAGGTGATTAGGTGTTGCCCCGGCACCGCAAATGACAAGGGGCAGGTTGCTGTGTCTCCGAGGGGTCGGAAATGTCAGCAAAAAAAAAAAAAAAAAAATGACACCGCTCCCCGGCTGTGATTTGGACAGATTGCCTGCCAACTCTCCAGCAAGGTTAAACGGGGGGGAAAATGTCATCTTTTGCATTTCCTACCGTCGGTGCTAAATATAGATTATATAAGATTAAAAAAAACGTACTATTCACGTTTTTAGGCGAGACCTCTTTGTTCGTTTTTCCCTTTATGTATATGCAGCTCTGAACTGCACATGCTTCTAAAGGATAATAGTTGTATGGTTTAGCTCTAATGTTGCACGTCAGAGATATATTTCCTTAATACCCGTAGTAAAATGTAAGCCTAAAAATTAGAACTGTTAAAAATACAAAAAGGCACTCAGCTGCATGACATGTTGAGCAGTGGTAATATGTTGCTTAATATGTTTAGGTGATATACTGACCACACTCAGATAACGGCGCTCCTTCCTGGCGTTTTACGGCATTTCTCCTATTCACAACACGAGTGTAAGGGGCTCTTATCTGTACGCCTAGCGTGTTAAAATTACGCAAAACAGTTCATTGCAAGTGCAATAAATTCGCCACTTCCAATGACTGCTGTAAAGTCCCACATAATGTCCGGGCCTCTTTATGCGCCTTGTCACGTTTTCAGATAGAGAACCTCTGGTGTCTAATGCTGGCCGCTATATCTTCCCCTCCCCTCTGACAAGATAACGCCGCTGCACTTTTCCTGCAGTCCGGATCTTCTTGCTTTGTATTGTTTATTATTTTTTTTTGTAATATTCCTGTTGGTCCCTGTTAAATTGGAGTTGGCCTGTTCCCGAAAGTAATAAAGCTGGACATAGCTGTTTTGGGCCTCAGTCTCACGTGTATTGTGTACACTGCTGGAATAACTAAGCTTAATTAAATTACAGTAAAACTAATCACCTTCAGTAATTGCTGCACCTAAGTGCCCCCTTTTTATTTTTAATTAGATTCGAAAAAAAACATTGTTCTAAAAGCCGAGAATACGCTTATGCGTTCAGTCATATGCAGAGTAATGAACTGAGGTCGGCCCTGTTTTCGTTTTTCTAAGGATGTCTCGATATAATCTCCCATTCATGGTTAAACAAAATATGGTTTATTATGATCATTTACAGGCTGCTCTCGAGGCTCCATAGAAACCCTTGATTCTCCCCTAATAAAAACGACGATGGTATAAACTGCCCAGAACGAGGGAAACTGGACCTGTTGTAATGTGGACTTTCGTCAAAAATGTTCAATAATAGACGTATTGAACTGGATCACGTGTACTTAAAAGTAATGATATTCTATTTTTGCATGCTATAAAACGTTTATGTTTTTTTTGAACAAATCTTTGTACCCTGAATATAAAACAGAGCAGTGGAAGAATAGTCGGTTATGGTTTTAATAACTTCTAATAAGCCTAAACTTTAATCTTGTAGATTTCATTGTTAAATCTTGTTTTAATTAGTAGGCCTGTTTTTTCGTAAGTATGCCTAACGCGTTAATATAAAATTCTATCCGTATTAGAAATAGACGTTTGAGTCCTGGACAGTTTTGTTTACGGATGTTTACTCTGAAAACATAACCCATAAATCAGTAGTGTTAAATATTTTGTATTTATTCTGTATTTATAAATCAAGTTATACTTGAAACTGAAACAATTTTAACCGCGGCTTATCTGATGACTTTTCTGCAGACTGCGCGTATTATTAGAAATACAGTCTAATGTGCATAATTTTTTAAATCCCCATCTAAATATGTATGCAAAACGGGGGGGGGCGCTCGGATTGCGGAGCCCGTCAACCGGGCCGTGACCTTGCAAGTGGATTTGATCGAGACCATGAGCTGAAAGTGAGATACAGGCGGCAGGCCTGTAATCGGCAGGGGCTGATCTCGGTGTCTGTTTGCTTTGAAGCGGAGCTGCGAAAAATCCCACAGCTGTTTTCCGTATTACTGCGTCTGGCTGCAATTCCGCGTCTTTCTCAACCTGCGCGCGGATAGACGAGTGAGTTTGGTCATTTTGGAGGTGCGGTGTTGCCTGCAGTCATTAAAACGCTTATTGGTGAAGAATTTAATTTTTTTTTTAAAATGTATGTTTAACGTTTTCAAAGACTGATAAATTTGTTAAACGTTAACTAGATAATTTCCAACAAAAGCCATTTTCGCTAAATGAAAACCCAGGATCTTTTATTCCCATTAGAATGAACCCACCCGCTACGTTACTGGATTCGATACGGAAGCATAAAACATGGAAAGGTTTTTTTGTGTGTGGATTGTTTCGTGTTAGTGTAAAATATTTCGGGTAGCCTAATTCTTGCACAGGCCCAAACAGGTAACTACGACGGATTTCATTACACAGACAAATTCGGTAAGCAAACACCAAAACGGTCTTATCATAAATGAATCACCTAAGCTGATGAGGACCGGATCCGTCGTTTAACAGACCCCGGCATGCTGTGCTGGGTTACAGATCGATATTCACACGCATATCCCTACACTAATACGCATGTGATCTGGTCTAATTACGCCCTCCACAAGCACTTCTGAAAGTGACATGAAAGGCCATTAGTACAGCTTGCACGACAAGCTAATTTTGTGGGCAAGAAGGAGCTGGGGGAGAGAGAAAAACGTGTAAGTCTTGATGAAAGGGAGCCGTCAGAGGCGGCCATGCTTAATCGAGTTTATTAAGAGTATCGGCGCCCCTGCTTTGAGCCGGAGGACATGACGGAGCGACAGTGTGAAGCGCGGCAGAACGGAGTCAGCCCCTTAAAACATTGCTATTGTCTTTTTAATTAATACTCTAATCGTCCTTGACACTCTTTATATTTAACGGTTTGTAATCTAGTATTTTGAAATATACTCATTTTCCATGAAAATGGCGTATTGCGAAACTGACGAGTGTAAATTCTGGCCTCTAATACACGGGTACATTTTTTTTTTCCATTTCTTGTGTTTAGGGTCTGACTGGTTGACTTAAAACAATCATGTCATTTGAGAAGAGGCGTTTGGACATGTTGGAGCAGTTCAAAACTCGGACGTCGGTATCAGAAGATTCCACACTGCTGGGCAGGAAATCACAACATTTGGGGATTCTAGGGGGAAACGTTCAGGGATGACTTGGCAGTGGGATCTTCGAGATTCTTCGTTGTGCATCTGTACTGATCCCCTTGTCTTAATGGTGGCTCGGTGCACGTGGGACTATCATTTTGGTGTAGTGTGCAGGAGAGCTAGGCTGGTATCTTGTGTGTGAGGTTAATCTCCCAGGTAACCCTATGATGTTGGGTTATTGGCGCACCTGTGTGCGTGCGTGCGTGTGTGTGCGTGTGTGTGCGTGTGTGTGTGTGTGTGTGTGTGTACATGCCCATAATGGATCTTTAACATGAAACAAGCAGACCTGTGATTCAAACCCAGAACCTTGGGTAGAAAACAGTGGTACTTTTGATTTAAGTTGAGTTGTGCTCTGCTTTCCTGGAGTGTTTTGTACACATTCTGCTGTGGATATGTTACGCAAAAAGGATGGATGGATGGATTTTTGATCCCTGTTTGGTGCTTCCCCTGTACCACTGCCATCCTTTAATTAAAAGCAGACCATATGTAGGTTTTGTATATAAGTTTCTCTCTGTGCGCGGCCGGACCGTTTTCTGCACTCTGTGTGAACTTTGACTGTCTCCTTTGTCCTCTGTACACCGGTTGTGTGTTTCATGCTGCTGTTTCAGGGGCGGGGGTGGGGGCAGGCAGGAAAAATAACGACAGTGATTTTTCAGAGGAGGAGTTGACTGTGTAGGACACCGGTCGCATCATATAATCGGTCAGATTCGCCAGACGTCTGCCCTCCCACGCCGTAACTACTCCACGCTCCCTTACTCCCCGTAGTCTTGCTGCTGATGAGACTCATTTGTGTGTATGCTGGATGTCAGTAGGGTCACCCGGAGGAAAGTGTCCCTGAGATCCAGCTCCGGTGAGGCGTAACGCTCACGCTGTGGGGGGGATTTTTGTGAAGACTGGTGGTGGAATTCGTGTTATGGGTTTAGTTCCCTTTGGGGATGGCTAAGGGAGGGGGGGTGAGTGTAGGGCTGGGCGATATCTAGGGCTGCCACTAATGACTATTTTTATATAGATTAATCTATCAACTATTTTATCGATTGGTCGATTAAGCGGTTAATTTTCCTCCCGAAAATTAACTTGAGCGTTTAATTTAAGTTTATTTTGACAACAGATTGTATGTCATTGCAGCGCTGTAGGTGATGTATGCCGGATTTTCGGCACCGTACAGACAATTTTTTTTTGCCCACAATTCGATAAGCAGATTAGTACTATGCCTAAAAATATGAATGAAATGCGTATTGTGATGCCCAAAAAGTCAGTAATCTGTATAAATTTGGCATATTCTCATGCTTAATGAAATCGGTTAGTGGAGCACGACGCATGCGACACGAGCGATAAGCACCGAAGTCGCAATGAAGGAAGTGACAGATCAGCAGCAACAACATTTTTTAAAGGAGGAGATACTGTGGTTAAACAAGGTAAAAAGTGGTGTGGCGGTACGTTTTTCAGATTAAAGTCCGACACTTTTTTTTATTTTTTATTTTTGGTAAATATGGTTTTCATTTTTATTTGTTTACTAGTTATTTTCTAAATAAGTGTCCGTTTTCATTTCAGTTTTAGTTTATGATAACGACAACTCTGGTCCCAACAAGCCAAACGAACACGCAGTCTGGCACCGTCAATCGACGTGGAATAAGGCCAGATTTTAGCGTAAGCATTTTCACAAACACTTATTCAATGGAGATGGTAATGTAGCAGGCAGATAACTTTATGGTTTTAATAATGAGTGTATTTAGCAGCTACAAGGACAAAAGATATTTAAAAGCTCTCTGTTTTAATGCTAATTTAATAAACATGAATAGACAACACTTCAGGTGGTTTTGCCTACTCTGGCGGTCCATCGTCTCGAATAGCTCCTGTACGTTTTCTATTCAGGTGCTCATGCATAGCGCTAGTACCCCTGAAGTATTACATATTACACATTGCACAGTGTAAAACCACCTTTTTGTTTTGTGATTATTTGAACTACTCCCATAATTACATAGTGATATTAAAGGAAAACATTTGTTATAATGGATTGAAGCGTTTTAGAAATCATAAAGGTAATTTTATTAGAATAATTAAGAAACAATGCTTAAATTTAAAATACTGATGTCCGCCCATTTTCAGCGCTGACGTCATCGACTAGCTCGACTGAGTCCGGCAGCCCTAGTGATGTGATATATCGATATTATATCGCGCATGCGCAATAATCACCAGGGCTTCTGATGACAGCCGAAGCATTTGGCTGGACACCAGCTTCTCAGTACTATACGGATACTATACTATACGGATGTTTATTTGCGCATAATTTGTTAAGCAGATTGGTATTACGGCTAAGATATTAATGAGGCATTTTATGACACCCAAAAGTTATCACTATAAATTTGACGTATCCTTATGCTTAATAATCATGTCAGTCTTTAAACTGCAAAAAGTACCGCCACACCGGTGTCACAAAACTCATCTCATTAGTATTTTAGCCGTACTACTAATCTGCTTTCCTAATTAGGTACGTAAATAAACGTCCATATAGTACTGAAAAGTTGGTGTCCAGCCAAATGCTTCGGCTGCCATCTGAAGCCCTGGTGATTATTGCCCATGCGCGACATAATATCGATATCGCCCAGCCCTAGTTGGGTGGGATTTGTCAGCGATTTTGGTGTGTTGGTTAGCGTTTGGGGGTGTGGCTTGGCCCAGATTATTCCAGATTATTTTCAATCTGACACCAGGGGTAACATTAGGTGGAGGCTGCAAGTCTGAGGGGATGAGAGAGGGGGCGTCTCTCCTTCTTTCTCCTCCTCTTCAGCATCCTCCACTTTTAGGTCAGCCATGAACACACAGTGAGGTTGCAGCTTTAATCATCTCCCGCGAAATACTCCGGGGCCTTCCGTACGCCTGCTCTTTGCTTGCGTCAGTGTGCTCCAGGGAAACCCCCTCATGTTGTTATGTGAGTAGGGAGACCCAAAAGTTGTATGTGACATGTTTACTAATAAGCATGATTTTGGCCATTTTGTTGGTCATCTCACACGTCCTGAAAATCTTTGGTCATCTCCCCTCCAACATGCGCCTCTTTAAAACGCAGTCAGAGGTCCTCTGAGTGACGTGTGAAGGGAGACCCTGGAGCTGTTTCTATGATAGAATTTAAGACCAGCAATTACCAGTTAATTTAAAAAAGCGCGAACCTACTCCCTGAACAAACACCACCGGAAGTGCAGGGTGATGTCATGAGAAGTGATGGGGGTAGACTTGGGCGGTATCTAATTTTCAGGCCATCTAGACATACCATATATGTTTTCTTTGGCGGTATTTCCGAAAGCAATGCTGTTCTGGGTATTTTTAAATCTCGGCGATAAAATTCGGTGGGGGTTAGGGTCCACCATGATAAATTTCGCCAAACAAAAATACCACGTTACACCCAAAACGCCACAGCACTATAATACCACTCAAGCTTAGATAGCTGTATGTGTCGGTAACCATAGAAACGGAACAGTAGCTAGTCAGTTTTTCCCTGAGACTTAATTCTATTAGGGTGAAGCAGGGGTAACAAGGTCATGTTTGTGTTTGGATTTATTTACGTTATAAGTGTATTGGGTAAGCTTAGACTCGCCCTGCCTCATGGGGACACGCTTATTAAAGCCTTTTTCCATGAATAAATTTACCAATACAGTGGCTTAAATTAAAGCAAAAAGAGTAACAATATCCCCCTTCCAGGCTAATTGTGTTGGATATACCATGAAGCCAAGCATTTAGTGTCTGTTCAACTGTCCAGTACAGGCTGAGCTTAGCAGCAAGTTCAGATTAAGGATGGATTTAATATGGTACCTTCTAGAAAAGCGGGACCCACAGAATGGTAATTCTGGGATCTAGTCATTGCTACTTCATAATGCACCACTTAACTGATGGTCTGCAAGTTCCAGCCTGATCTTGAAGAGGCAGAAGGAAACAACGCAGAAATGCTCCGGGGTACTACCTGTACCGGTTCTCGTCCTTGTACAAATAAAGCTCTATTTCTTCTTTCGGTTCTGGCGTTACTAATATCGGCAGGGCAGTGTTGAATTGTGTGCTAAATAAGTAGGTTGGTGCAAACTATTTCCGTCCATCTTCCACCAGCTTGTCCTGGTCGTGGGAGGGCCTGGAGCCTGTCCCGGGCAGCAGAGGGTACGAGGCAGGGGACACCCCGGACGGTAGTGCAGTCCGTCGCAGCGCCCACGCGCTTGCTGGCGCCCTTGCTTGTGCAGTCGTGCGCTATTAGCTTCTGCTGCTAAACTGTGCTTTTGAAAAGGCCGCCTTTTGTGTTGGCTCATAGTCAAAAATGTAATATTTGGTTTAAGGTCATGATTACGCTTAACTGTCCTTTTTAAAGCCTAATTCCCCCCACTGGCTTGAAGGCCACCCCTGACATTAAGTCTTTGGATGTTTTGTCTGCCCCCCCAAGAGCTAATTGGTCTCTGCCCAGGCATGGGGATTGTGTCAGAGGATGGGGTGGGGCGTCCAGATGATTTGACGAGTGCCGACAGCCCGGCATGGGGTGGGGGGTCCGGACGGCAGTGATTTGTGGAAGAGCTGAGGGCAGCGCCGACTTGGGGGGAGGCCCTCCAGCTAATTAGCCCCAATGGTGTCTCCCGCCTCCATCTGCATCCCTGTGCCAAATGTCAGCCACCCACGAGTCTGGGGTCTTGGCCTATGCGTAGGCATGGGGGGGGGGGGGGTGCGTTCCCCTCCTGCCCAGAGCCAAGAGGCAGCTGGGAGATAAAGCGCATTAATGTCTAGTAAGGCAAACACGCTGGGGTTTCCCGCTGGAATGAATCATATTGGCGACGGACAA
>JAODKC010000049.1:1275256-1301983 GCA_026777985.1 Mormyrops attenuatus | reverse complement strand
CCCCCCCCCCCCCCCCCCCCCCCCCCCCCCCCCCCCGCCCCCCCCCCCCCCCCCCCCCCGCCGGGCCGCCCCCCGAGAGAGAGTTTCGGTAGGACAAGGGCTCGGCTCGTGGTCTGATCACGTAGGACTGGGGTTTTGTGTGTGTTTGGCCCTGCAGTAGATGATGCTGAGTGAGTGTGTTGTCGTAAATGGCAAGTGTATAGTGTGTCCCAGCCCGCAGGATTATAATTGCATAAATGCAGTCTTTCAGTGGATGGGACAGGTAGTGTCCTTGAAGACGCGTCTTCAGTGTGACGGGTTTATACTTTCTTACAGGATGAAAGTGGAGCTGCAGATGTGAAGTGTCAAAGTCTGTCTCTTAGGAAATTGGGACTCTTTGTGAGGTTCCACTAGAGAATACCCTGAGTTTGAACTCTGTTTTTGGCATAAGAAGCAGACAAAAAAAAAGCAAGACTCCGTGTGAATTCAAATTGGGTTTGGCGTCGCCTATTGAATGGAGACAATGGCGTACATCTTGGAGGGGAAATTCTGTAGGGGATGGGAAATTAATGCCGGTGTCCAATTCAAGGTCCAGGTCCACTGAAGAGTGTGAAATCTGTCAAATATCACACAATGTTATGAAATCAAAGAGGAATTGAGTGAGAGACGCCAGTGTGTAGCCGGGACCCTCTTGATTTGCTGGGTGCAAACTTGCAGTCGCCGGATTGCAAGGACCCACAACACCATCTGTAGGCTGGCCAAGGAACTGCAGGGCCTCTGTTGATTTGAGGGGAAGAATGGGGGGGGGGGGGCTGAGATTGGGATTTTTCCCAGCTCCATAGTGCTTGGATGCAAGGCAGTGAGCATTTGTGATCCTCCGGTCCAGGCAGGACTTCTGTGGATGGTGGCAGTTTGCTGCTGGAAGTGGAACCTAAAGCGTGCGAGATGCCTTCAGTGGTTTCAGTTGGGTGATGCCCCTGTTGGTGTTTGTTTGCCTAGCAGGGCCCCTTTGTCCGGGACTGTTTACTTTGACATATTTTACATATTTGTTCAGCTGAACATAGACCGCAGGCATCCAGAATCGATGGCTTGCCGCTGGAAGTGTAACATCTTGGTTTTGGTCATGTAGGCGGCTCAGCCCTCGATCCCCATTTTCCGTGGGATCTGCTCACGTACGGCAGCGTTTCTTCCAGACCGCCAGGACCTGGAGGAGCCCTCGAAGGTGGACCAGCTCCAGGAGCCGCTCCTGGAGGCCTTGAAGATCTATGTGCGTAAGCGGCGGCCCAGCAAACCGCACATGTTCCCCAAGACGCTGATGAAGATCACCGACCTGCGCAGCATCAGTGCCAAAGGTGCCTGGCCCGCTCCCGGAGGGCTCGCCTCATCCTGGGGCCTCCCGCCCAGCGCAGGCTGTCCGATTCTGTGCCTGCTGGCTCCTTCCAGTCTGCAAGTGCAAAGCAGGGCCTTTAAATGCAGATATTATGTAAATTAAAAGCTAATTCCTGACCGCTCTGCGCTGAGGAGAAATGGCCGCAACAATAAAAAAACTCTTGGGCAGATTTCTGCTTCCATCAGTGGCTTTAGCTGCAGACAGCAGAAAAGGCTATTTTCCCCAAATAGCCCAGCCCTGGGAAGGGTCTGAATAGAGCTTCCTACAAATTACTGATCTATGCATGTTATTTATTAGAGACTGTTTCAGTTCCTGAAAGACCAGCAATGTAACCAGTGGCGGGTTTTACCGTCATACAAACCATGCATTTGTGTGGTGGCCCTGTGGTTTGGGGGGGCCCCCTGTTGGCCATAAACAAACAGTCACTACACAAGAAGGGGCCAGAAACTACAAACTCGCCCCTGAATATAGTCTGGATTTCATATCCCTGTGTTTCCTTGTATAGTCTTGGCTACTGAAGGGAAAGGATGAAGGCCATCTGAGATCACGGTCATGCAGCCTTCAGCCCAGTGTTTAAGCTCCCAGGCTGTGTGGTTAGCAGTTCCGGATTTCACCAGTCAGCACGTGACTGAAGGCAGTACTCTGTTCACAGGTGCGGAGCGGGTAATCTCGCTGAAGATGGAGATTCCGGGCTCCATGCCCCCGCTCATCCAGGAGATGCTGGAGAACTCTGAGGGCCAGGAAGCGCAGGGCGGCTCTGAGGACAAGGCTGGCCCCGAGGAGCCCGAACACGGGTCCCCGTCCCCGGAGTCCACCGATGGCGCCGCCCCTACGCCCGCCGATGACCCTTAGGAGGATCGGAGCGTGACCCAGCGACTCCTCCCCCACCCTGGCGAACTCTCGGACGTTAACTTTGCACAAAACCAGTTGGAAGGGCGGAGAGCGTGCTCAAAAGTACCCACCTTCGCCCCCACCCTCCACCCCAAGGCCTGAAAGGGACCACTGTTTCCTGTATAATTCTTACTGAGCTCTTATGGGCAACCTGCCCTTGGGACTTGCCATGCGCATCAGGACCCGAGGGCGTCCAGCCGGACGCCTGCACAGGTGAACTCCGCTCAGGTCACGCGTGCAAGTCCGTAGCTGCATGACGGGCTGCCAGGTCCCATAAAGGCACCATGCTCCGCGGCATACATTGTACATACCATCGTATGGTGAAGCCACTGATTGTTTTGATCTCATGGTGCTTCCTCATTGTCTTAAATACGCTAAATTTTAAGGCAAAGCTGTACAATAAGGTAACCTGACTTAAAAGTCCTTTAAAATAGAATGTCCTCATGTGTAGGTAGTGGGGGAATCTACTTTGTATTTGTTCGTAATTTAAAGCTTTTTGAAAAGAAAAAACAAAAAAAAAAAAAGCTAAGTCCCATTTCACTACACGTACGTTTCTCTGCACATGGGTAGAATGCAGGAAGCCCCTTTCTGCCCCCCGCGCCACATCTCTCCCGGCCTTAATGTGCACCAGGAAGGAGCTTCCAAAAGCATAGATCTAAAGTTACTAGAGCTGTCTAGAGCTGGGAAACCAGATTTTCAATGCTTCAATCTGAATGTATTGTTTAAACATAAAATATCTCTACGAGCATCTCAGCAATTCTGCAACTTTGGATGTTTTGTCGATGGTTGTTTATAGTGTCAGGATAACCTGTGGCTGGGTGTTTTGTTTACTAAGCGTGCTACACAACAGAAAGTGAACCAGAAAGTCCCCCCCCACCCTGTGTAGTCTATGATTAAGGTAATCGCATCAGCCCAAGTGAGCCTCATTCCCTAATGATGTTTGCTCTGCTTTGGGAACACGCTGTAGGGTAACTGGCTGTGTCTATATCAAACTCCACCCCCTCCAGCTACTGAGTCACACGCCATTGATTACCCAGCAACAGAAATAAAGAAACGAAATAGCAGCCCATTCTTCTTGCAGAGCAAAGTGAGAAGCCTCCGCAGTTACCCAACGGGCCCTCCGAGTTTTATTAGGAGCAGAAAACTGGCCGCGTACAGCGAGCAGGGGCGGCTTTGAAAACCACAGGGGTTCTGTGTAATTGGGGGCGTCGGCCACCACGGACCAAATGTAAACACATGGGGTCTGGGGGGGCACGGCAGCAGCGACGCTGCCTTTTTAATTAAAGGCTTCGTAATATGCCCGTGAAAAGATGGCACCTGCTAATGCCGGCGGTGAAAAACCATTGGGTGAGCGTGGGGGGGGTCTGCGCAGGCTTCAGAGTGAGCTCGTATACTCGTCCTGATGGTCCCTTTACTCCTAAGTGCTGTCAGAAGACACACATTCCTATTTAATTGGATACTTAAAAAAATTCTCGGGGGTGGGGGAGGGGGCCCTAAGGGCAGAGATTCGGTAGAGGTTACTGTAAACCAGGGAGCAATGATTTCTCTATTAGTACCACACAATCAACAAAAAAAAATCCTAATCAAGCCAGAGAAGACCATTTACTAAGATCCAGAAACTGGATTATGATTTGTTTTGTTTCCATCCTTTTAATGTGTTAAGCTGGGTCTTAGTACTCTCTAAAGCCCGCAGCTCTGCCTTGTGCATGCAGTCATTTACGCTGATTTGGATGGGACAGCATAACGCATAACAAAGGGGCGAAAGTAAGTCTGAAACCTTTCACCATCTAGTAGTAATGCTATATCTATGCTATATCTACGTATTTTCAGTCATTAGCAGGTGAGCCACTCAAGAAATGCACATTCCAGAGCTGACTTTGCATACAAGTTCAACGTGTTTCAGTATTGAGATTTGTGAAATCAAAGGAAGAGTGTATGAATGTCGTGGATTGTTTTCTGTGTAATTATGTAAAATGCGAAAGCTATCACTTTTGAGAATGATAAACGCAGGTACATCTCTCGAGCTGGTTCTATCGCACCAACTGAATGTCAGATGTGTCCATTAACTGGCAGAGTCCACCTGCAGGATGAGCTCTGGGGAAAATTTTGGAACGCCGGTTACTGTTTAAGAAAAAAGGAAAAAAAAAAAAAAAAACACCTTGCTGAATGTCGTATCCAACTTATTTTTTGATGTAAATATAGTCGCCATGGGGGCCACAGCGATGGCCCTAGAGGCCCCCCGGCCTCAGGTTGATATCTAGATGTGCAGGAACCTGACCTAGTCGCCAGTCTGTGGTTCCATGCACTGGACTGCACTGAAGATGGTCCTCGTCGTTGGGATGCCAGCCTAAATGAGTTAATTCTGTAATGACGGAGTGTGCAAACTATTGTGGATGAAAGTCTTGGATAATTGGAGGGGTGGGTACCACAATGAGAACACAGTGTGAGACTGCTCTGGTGCTCCCGCATCAAGTGCGGCAGCAAAAAGAGGAATGAGATCAGCGGCGAAAGCTGGAAAATATTTAACCGTGGAACGGCCATCGTCTGCAGAGGTTTAAAAAAGAAAGAAAAAAAGACCCATCTGACTGCTCTGGGTAGCGGACGTGTCGATGAGGCCTTAAGCTAGTACTGAGGCCACCAGTGTGCAGGCGGAACCCTCCAGCGCCGCACTAGAGGAACACTTCAGTGGTTTGTCCGTAGCTGCCTGCCCCCTCCAAGGACTGAGCTTAAGTGGGCGGGGCCTGTCTTATGCATCTCTGTCCGTTCCATTTGTTCCACTGGCTCCTGTTTGTACATTAAACAATGCTTTTTATGTTCATATACTGTTTACCATGAAATCTGGCTAAATAAAAATATATTTATTTTAAAATACAAATGGGTATGTTTTTTGTTTTAATCCATTGGTTTGCTCATTCCACCCCAGCTATACAGTCTTACACTGGAATCCTTCTCCATCAGTCCTTTTCTGCTTGCCATTCTTTTCACTCAATACACAGGTTGATATTTCAGGTCCAGAAAGTAAAAAATTCAGACCAAGATTTTATTTCAACCAGCTAGTTTAAAGAGTCACTTGTCAGAGTACTCAACTGGTTGGTTGAGAATGTCTTGGTCTACATTTACACTTTTTGGACCTAAACTGTCCCACTGATTCAATCACCCAAAGTGAATTCAAGTTTTACCTTTGGCCAAATTGGGCAGAGTGGTGGCTCTGAGGATAGGGATGTGTGCTGGAAATCAGAAGGTTGCCGGTTCGCATCCTGTAAATGCCAGGAGTGATCCTACTCCATTGGGCCCTTGAGCAAGGCCCTTAACCTGCACTTTCATCCTCCTGGGTATGATGTTAACCTACATCCATCCCTGCAAGCAGGTCCTCCAACTTCTGGGTGAATTTGTGTGACACTACAGCCACCAGAAAAAAAACTTCACACTATTCCATTCCATTTGAACTAGCGTAGCGCTGAGGTGTCACCTGCCACATGGCTGCACTCTCATCACTGAGGTAGCTTGTGTGGTTGGAGCGGCAACACGCTGTATCAGCGTCTGGTGCTTACCTCTAAATTCGATTGCGTAAAACCCCATTACGGTCATCTTGTACAAACCAGTCATTTCACATCTATTGATGAAGACACAAATGGCCAAAAGTAATTTACAGTTTGTTTACTTCCAACTTCATTTCAAAAAGGAACATAGGTCTCTTACTTTTAACAATTAAAATATGTGCTTAGGCACCGCGATCTAAACCTCTAAAAGCTGCTTGGAACAAATACATAACATTTCAATGATAAAAAACAAAACTGTTTATGTATAATAAAAACTGTGAAACACCTACACAGTAGAAAGCATTTAACATCACCAAAAGAAAAAAAATCAAAAAGGAAAAAAAGTACAAAAGTTGCAGGACTAAGGACGGGAGTTGTTTCACGAGCATGTGTGTGTTACGGGGATCCCACTGAGCACCTAGTCAAACATGTCGTACTGGTCGTTGTCGTCCTCGTCCGATTCTGCAAAGTATTTCACCTCCTTCTTGGCCCGACCCGGCCTGTCTCTCGAAGGCGCGTCTGACTGCTCGAAGCTGTGTGTGTCCAGCTCGTCGTCTGACGTGGCCTTTTTTGACTTCTGGAGCACAAACCAAGACAAAAGCGTGAAACGGCCGCACTCTGCAGTAAAGATTCAGATTCATTTTTGGAAAAATTGGGCCAGCTATACTGAGTTTGGGGGACAGAAGTCACTACTCAAAGAAGAATAAAGATGCATCCATCCATCCATTTTCTCAAACTTTCGTCACAGAGGTATGAGCCAAGAGCGCTAACCACTATGTCACCCCAATGCTTGGAGTTTCATACGAGACTCTTGGAAGACTCACTCGGTTAGCTGCCGGCTTCTTGGCCTTCTTCATTGGACTGTACTCATCTTCCTCAGAACCGGAGTTTTTCCTCTTTCGCCCCCTGCCTCTACCTGCATGAGCAAAAGACCCAGCTAAACATCTTTACCAAACAAACATATCACAAGAACATCAGCCAGATGTGCTCTTTAAAGCCCAGTCCTCCGTCAAAGCATTTGTGTTTTGTTAGCGCTACTTGAAGCAACGACGGAGGTGGAAAACTGAGGTGAAAAACTGAAGCTCGCACCCTTCGTCGCCGTCGACTTTTTGGCACCGCCATCCGAGTCGGAGTCCCAGATGGAGGAGTCCGGCTTCTTGGGTTTGGGGGCTTTTTTAGGCTTGGGAGCTGCGTCTGATGGCTTCTTAGCTGTTGCAAGAACCAACGACCACCAAGCGTGGTCAACGTCTGCACTACTACATTAACAGCTAGTTTTGTACCTAAGCCCATTTATTTAAATTAAGCATTAAACTCTATGCAAAACTGATACAATCTGATACATGGTCTTGGGTAAGAGATGGAGCCACGGTACGTGAAAGATGCAGGGTATGGCCGCAATGCATCTACACCTCCACAGAAAGGAGACACGCTTCAAGCCTAAGATTTCATCATGGCAGCGTGAATGGCAGTGCTATAGAGCCCCCTAGTGGAAGGCCAGGGCCATACCTTTCTTCACTGGTGCAGGTTTGTCAAAGACGGAGCTACTGGAGTAGGAGAAGGCTGGGCCATTGTCATCTTCATCGCTGTCAAACTTTGGCGCGTCTTGAAAGAAGGAGGAGGAGAGAGTAGTTATGAACAAAACCTCACTCCACAGAAGGTGGTGTACGAACGTTGAGAGAACGTTTTTAAAACACCCACCACTCTCGTTGCTCTTTTCAGAGTATGCCGATTTAGATGAAAATATGCTCTGTGCCACTGGGTTCTTCTTTGCTGGTGGAGTGGACCTGTGGGAAAGCAGCCACACATCTCAGTCACATGGCTCTGCCGACGCAAACAGGCGTGATGGTGAGAGATGGTCTAAATCTGCATACGATGTAAGGGACGGCTTGGACGACGGTTTGGGCGGGAAGATGTCGTCGTCGTCTTCATCATCATTATCATTGTCCATGGAAGCGGGGAGGTCGTCTTTGTAAGATCTCATCGGGGAGGAAGCTGGCTCCTCGTCCTCTGGCTCTTCATCACCCTCCTCATCCTCCTCCTCGGAGAAGTCGAAGGTGTACTTGGGTTTGCCAGCTGATAGAGAGAGGGAGGAGGACCACACTTGACATGATGTTCTGCACCCATCTGGGAGCCTTACCTCTTATATAACTCACTACTAGCTGTCTTTGCATATTGCACACAGACGTGCTCTCTTCTAGGCGCAGTGTGTGGATTTCGCATTTCTGATGCAATGATTTAAGTAGCGTTCCTGCAGCTGCCCGCCCCATCTCGCACTATCACTGGAGGCTCAGCTCAGCAGTTACCTACGCCGCTCCTGACAGCTGTACGCCTGTTTTATATTACCAGCCTCACTGCTTTAGACGAAAGCCAAACAAATAAATAAAATGGCTCGGTGTTCAAACACACTTCACACGCGGGGCTGCCAGATCCGCTCCATCGGTGAGAGATCAAAGGCCCAGCCGACGAGAAAGTTTATGCTCAGCAGGTGACAGAGGCCTTGACTGCAGAGCAGAGCAGGCAGGGCCCGGATGGGTCACATTACTCCCTGGCCACCGATCCCCACCTCACCTGAGGCCCTCTGGCTCTTGGTGTCCCGGGGGATGACCACTGGCTCGCTGTCCCTGTCCTCCAGGTCGCTGTCCGACTTGGAGTCGTCGTCGGACCAGGGGTTCCTCTTCTTTGCCTTCTTGGTGGGCCCTTTGGGTCCTGGCGTCTTCCTTGCTCTGGGAGTTGCTGGAAGGACAAAGTAAACAAGACATTTATATCTCAATGACACACTGGAAGCGGAAGAGATCTCTGTGGTATGCGAGTAAAAACATGCCAGAGAAGCATCGCTATACCAAATCGTCAGAGGGCTGAACGTTCAGGTCATGGCGACTCACCTGGCTCCTTTTTCTCCTTCTTGACACGCGGCGTTTTCACTTTGGCCGCGGCCGGGTTGGTTGCCGAGGGGAAGCCAATGGAGTTCTCACCCACGCCGCCTTCAGAGGTCATCATCCCCAGCTCGTCGTCAAACTCCATCTTCCCTGCAAGGTCTAACTCGCCCTAAACAGTCACACACACACACACAAAGACACGATTGTCTGCTGAACCGTTTCCAAATCAAATAAATGCCCAGACCCTCTTCAGGACAGTTGACTGGCCTCTCTCTGTACCCCCTCTACCGGACATACTAGATGTTGGTAGTAACGCATCATTTTCATTACTATAATTCCACTACTTTTGACAGTAACAAGTAAATACTGAAATCTAAATGGGCTCGTTACTCGTTACTATAGTCTTGTATGAAAATATTAATGGACAAATGTAGCCTATTCCCCCAATTTCCTGTTTATGATTGAACGTCAACACAATGAATTGCTGACATTAGGTACGGTGATAGATACAATTTGACATTTCACTGTCACAGCAGCAACACATGGACATAATGCTTTAAAATCCATCAGCAAATAATCTCTATGAAATGATTATACTCACTGGCACAACATCACAGAGACATCACTAACGACTACTGATTTGACATCCCCCCGCCAATGTCTGCCATATATCAACAGCAACACACTGTTAATGAGACCACTATGCAACGTGTAACTATATACATTTATATATATAGGGTACATTTACTGTTTAACCTGCATGTAGGCATACTGGTTTAAAAGCATATACCAAACAATTTGATCAAAAGTTATACGTTTATTATTTAAAATATTGCCAGAGTGACAGAACCAGGACTAACAGTTATGCTGAACCGATTAAAGCTAAATTATTGTTTATGGGCCTAAATATATAATTAGTAACTGTAACCACAAATTTTAAGTAACTTGCACATATATACACTACCAGTCAGGAAATAAGCCACATAAAGGCTTATTTATATTCTCTACATTTTAGAATAATTCTAAAGACAAAACTAAAATAACACATGGAATTATGCACTGACCCAGAAAGTTTTTTTTTTATTAATGTGTTTGGGAAGGGGGCAGCTCTGTGGATTGGGACTCAGAAAGTTGCTGGTTCAAATCCCTGGGTCAGCAGAATGATCCCACCACTAGGCCCTTAACCCTCATCGCTCCAGGGACTGGGTGACCCTACTGTCTCCTCTCTGCCAGTTTCCATGAGGACCCCACATATGCTGAGGTGTCAAGTGGCCAGGTCATGTGACGTGACACCATCACTCTCCTTTGTAGGCGGCTTGGCTTGCCCACACTTCTGACTGGTACTGTATGTAAAATAACATGTCCCTCATGGATTCTGACGCATGTTCACAGCCTACCTTCTTCTTCTTGGTCATCTTCTTGGAGGCGTCCGCCTTCATGGCCTGGGTGATCTCTGGCACGATGCGCCGGGCGAACGGCGAGGGCAGTGTCTCCTGCAGCTGCATCTTCTTAACCTTGGGTTTGCCAATCTTCCCCTTCACCAGCTTGCTGGCCTTGCCCGCGTTGATGTCTTCTCTCTCCTGTGCCTCTACCCTCTGATATGAGAGGGCAGAAAACCAGTTAAAACCCATAAAACACTGATGGAAAACAGAAGTAAACCCACAAAGTAAGCTGGGGAAATGGGTGTAGCCTAGCGGAGAAAACCAGCTATGGTTCTTAATCCAAAGTAGGTAGGAACTGTTTTTCAAGGTTTGTTTCTTTGTTGGAACTGGGAAGCAACAACTTCTAGTGTCTCAAGACACTTACATCGAGCTCCTCAATAAAGACAGCCAGATCCTCCTTCCAGAGATCTTCAGAAGACTTCCTCTGAAGCTCATTCAGCTCAGCTTTCTGCAACAGAAGGATGATGTAATTCGCAGCATAACAACATAACAGTCAAGCTTGCATGAGGTCACTTTCCCCAATCTTCACGTCAGCAAAAACAGAAGCTAAAAGTTTAGTTTTAACTGTGGAAGACCCTGAATCACCGAACCCACACCGCTGCGAGAGTACCAAAATACCCTCTCTGTGATTCACTACCTTTGTGTCCCTCTGCTTCAGCAGCTCCTCCACCTTCTCCTTGGTCAGGCACCACAAGGGCATCCCCAGGATGTAGTTAAAGTTTGGGCCCGATGATGAGCCAGAATCGACAGAGCTGTCACTCTCATTGCCCTTGTCGTCGTCTTCAAGAGACTGAGGAAACCCAGGCAAAAATAAATCAATCCACCCAATCGGAACGGAGGCTGCAAGGACCCTTCAAGGACCCTGGCTGCCTGATTTTCCAAAACCAATTTCCCCCTGGAACCAATAAAGCATGAATATCTATCCATCTCAAAGGTGGAGCCATTTTGCCTGAAAACTAAGGGACCAAACCCCTTTAACTAAGCCGGCCGAGAAGGGTTTTAAACCAGGACTGGAGCAGCAGAAATACAATAAATCACCAAATCAAAATACGGGCGCATGCGTGCATATTTGATGCTTGTGGGAGTTTTACTTATACAAAAGTTTAAGCAGAAGGAAAAATGATTGGTTCAGAGGGATAACCAATCAGACTGTAGAGGAGGTGGGCCAAGATATCTGACTGGTTGGTCCTGCTTCCTCTAGTTGCTTGGACCGTTATTTGATGCCCTGCTCTTGTACTTTTGGTGCAGGAAAATACATTTGTCCCTATTACAAGCTAAATAGATTAACTTCATGGATAATCTGTCTCTCTGGAGCACAGAGGACAGGCCCTTTATCCCAGTGCTTGTTTAAAGAAAATAATATTGATTCCGCTGGTATCGCACCTTCTCCTGGGCTTTGTTCCATGCGGCCACGGGGTCAGACTCATAGCCTCGCTGCACCAACATCCTGATGAGGTCCCTCTTCGACTTGTTTTCTACGAGGAACACAGAAGACGGTTTGAAGATGGTAGAAGGTAGGCACTGATGAGAAGCATGCTCAGCGCCAGCTAGGCCCCTGCCTGCCTGGTACTCGGGGGTCATAACCCTATATTAGGTCAGCAAATGTCAAATCTGAATCTGGACAGTAACTGTCCACATATTAGTATCAGCTACACAGATGCAGATACAAGTTAACGTCTTCTGGATGCATACAGTGGGCCACCCATCTTATAGAGAGAAATTCATAACCATTAGTCTCTTAATCTTGAAGTCTTAGAACGGGATTCCCCAGTTCCAGTCCTGGAGGGCCAGTCTGCGCCACAGTTTGCAGATGTCCATGCTCAGCCACGCTGACTAAACCTAGCAATTGGCTGGTGAGTTGAATAAGTTGTGTTTCAGCAGGGAAATCCACAAACTGTGTTGCAGACTAGCCCTCCAGGACCAGAACTGGGGAACCTTGTTTTAGCGCATCTAATCCTATATATTTCCCACTTAATGGTGAGTGGGCCAGCACTAGGCTAATTTTTGCCTAACCTTTCAGGCCGTGAACCAACACAACCAGACGTCCTGAAAATAGTGTTGGGGGTTATTGGTTCAAGTCCCAGGAGAGGCCCTGTGTTCACTACCCCTGAGCAAAGTACTTAAGATGAACAGCTCCTATAAAATCAGCTGCTTAAATGGGTATAAGTTATATTCCTATGAATCAAAGCACCAGCTGAAACTGATCACTGACTGGAAGCAATACATTCACCCCTGTGCAATATTTATTCAAAAGGGCAAAGAAAGGGGCTCATTTAAAGCTGTCCTACACACTCATTCATCTGTTAAATGCTTTGCTTAACATTTCCCTTTGCCAATGTCCGCCGCGCCACAGGAACCACAGCTCTTAGCGCTGGTATTGTTGGACTGGAAACTGGCTTATTGTTAAATCTTTCTGGGAAATTAACAGCTCTGCTGGAATGCTATTCGCGACACGTGATCCCTTCAGAATCTTACAAATGAGCAGAACTCCGCAGATATACTAAGCACTTGGAAGCCGAAGCGTGGGCTCCTTCAGGGACCCACTACGACTGCCAAGAGCACGCTGTGAGCTGGCCACTGCACAGACTCTGCCACCAAACACTTTCAAAATCTGATGATGTTGGCTGGAAGGCTAAAAAGGAACTTGCCATTTTGTTTCAAGCTTTATTTTTCCTTGTCATTTTCTAGAATAAAAGCCATGCATTTAATAACTGAGAATGAGGTTGTAACTGGTACGTCGGTGCTGCAAGTTTAAAATGGAACTGCTCTGTTGCTGCGCTAAAACATGTATAAAGCACTCTGAAACATCTTACCAATAGAGAGCTTTCCTTCGATTTTCTCCAACACAAAACGTGCCTGGTTTGACAATTTGGCTGACTCCGCCCCCAACATTCCGACCAGCCAATCCTTCCTCAGCTTGTAATAGTGCAACCGGAGCTCAAAGAACTCCTTCAGGATTTCCTGGACGGACTCGTACCTCTTCAGACAACCCATGTGGTCAAACAAAACCTGTGAGGAGAGGAAGGCCTCTGTTTAACGAGAGCGTCAAACAATGCAGCTGCGGGTCGGTCTAGCCAAGAGCCGGGTGTCACTTGCCATGGAATTGCAGGTGAGGGTGGACTGCAGTTTAAAGACTTTGTGAAGGCCAGCAGCTTCGGCCTGTGCCAGCTTCTCCTCGCTCATCCGCACCAGAAACTTGACCGTGGTGTCTGTGTGATACTCCTTGTAGTCGTTAATGAGGGCTGGGGTCTTCTCAGTGCCCTGCAGCATGGGCTCCAGCACAGACTCCTTATACGCCTGTGGAACGCAAGAACGAGCATTTATCCAAAGCTGGAATAAGCGGCGTTCTACCAGGCGAAAATGCGACGACGCCCATCTGGGAGTCGAGATGAACCGTGGCGTTTTGTCGGAGAACACACCTGTGTCCAGGTCCGGATGGGCAGCTCGGTGATCTCAACGGAGTTTTTGTCCAGGACTGCCACCTCACCGCTGACCAAGTACTGGTTCTGGCCCAGTTCATGAATGACTCCTTTGAAGTTCTTGTAGCTAGGAAGCTGGGGACAGACACATGGGTAAAGTTACTCTGGGATTCTGGGCTGCCTGAACCACAAATCTTGCAAATTATAGTTTCAAACCCCAGCTTGCTGCTCTCCGTTTCAGTTATTACATATAATCACAAACACAATAGCAGAGGTCTCCCATATTTTCAGAAGCTGCTCACTGCACAATCCCCCTCACAGCATTCCTTTTCTTACCATGGGTAGGGGATCCTGGTGGTTCAACATGCGGTTGATGTTGTTGACAATCTCGCGCGGATCATAGTTGGGAATCTTGCAGGCCCAGCCAGTCCCGATGCCTTCGGCGCCGTTTACCAGGACCATCGGGATGATGGGTATGTACCACTCTGGCTCCACCTTCTGGTTGTCGTCGTAAAGGAACTTCAGCAGACTGGAGTCGACGGCTGGAAAGAGCAGCTTGGCCAGCGGACTGTGAAAAAGAAATTAAAAGCAGAATAAACACATCCGTCACACAATAGTTCCTTTTATAAACACAGCAGCACAAAAACAGGCCCTTCATGACTCCAAAACAGGACTTAGTACTTACAAATTAAAGCTTGACTAAAAGACTAATTAAGACATTAAACTACTCCAGTATAAACTGTCTCTGTTCCACATCTAGTAAATAACAGATTCACATGTAGTTCCTGAGCACAAGTGTTTAATACAGACACTTCTCACTTAACGACCTACCTGTTTAACGACTGCCTGGACTTAAGACCAGCTCTCTGACCAGTCGGTATTATACGCTGTACGAGAACTCTGGTCGTGGAAACGGCAGCGCGGTGTTTCTATCCTATTCTGTTTGTTCTGGTCTCTGATTTATTTTGATATGCCGTATCAGTTTACAATGAACTTGCGTTTGACTTTTATTTCGATATGTTGCCTTTAGTTTAATGCACATGCTTTGTATTGTGGGATACGGAACCTCCAGAAGCGCGTAAATCATGTACGTGCGTCTTCGAACGCAATGGCTAGTTTTTTTTTTTTTTTTTACTAGTTTCATATCTCAGTCAGTGTGTACAGGTGACTTATTGTCTAGGCTCTGTTTTAGTTCAGTAATGTGCAAAAGGACACTAACAGTGATTCGCTGCATTGCAGTGACGCTGATCTGCGATACGTGCCTGTATATGTTAGCGTTCATTTGTAATTCTGCCGATGATTAACGTTAGCAATTATCGACCAGCTTGCTGTAACTTTGCTATGCTAGATAAGAAATCTCCCAGTATTACATTTTCACTCATAGATTTTCACCTGTCACATATGGAGTAAACACATAGCGGGAACAGTACAGTTTATCACAGTGTACAGTACACTACTGTATAAACGTTTGTAAATATACCAAAAATGTTATAAGTGGTGCAAAGGTGACATTAAAACAATATCTAAAGATGGCTGACAAAAACCCACTACTAGTACAGTTTGCTTGAAACATCGGTAAGGGGTGGAATGGATCTCGGTCATTAAGTGAGGAGTGTTTAATAAATGATACATTCAGAATTTAACGTGGCATAAGATAGGAATCATGGCACGGTGACTCAATGGAGGATGATGACGAATGGGTTTAGCTGGTGGGGAGCCGCGGCGCGGAGGTCTGGAACCCACCTGAGCATGGTGAAGATGTAACGGGGGCTGGCAGCGTCTTTACCGCCGTTGATCCGGGTGCCGAACTGACCCAGGGGCTGCAGGATGTTCAGGTTGTTGCTGCCCACGAAGTTCTGGGCCAAGTTCACGATGGTCATCATCAGCGCTTGCTGGCGAGTGCAAACGAGGCAGAGGTGGAGAGAAAAAGAAAATGAAGAGATACATTCATCCAGGGCTGCCTTCCAGCTCTCAGTCAGTGGGAGGCTTATTAAAATGGTGCCCAGTCCTCCAGCGGGACCACCAGCCAGAAACGTGACAAATCCGAACCAAGTCCACACATCGATTTGGCTGTTCATAAATGAATTCGGAAATTACCTAATTAATCACACCAATTGATTTTTTTTTACACATTTAGAGCAAAGCATGTAATACATTAAACATAACCATCCATCTTCCAACAGCTTATTCATTACAAGGTCACAGTGAGCCTGGAGTCTATCCCAGACAGCACAGGACACAAGACAGGGGACACTCTGGACAGGATGCCAGTCCATTGCAGCGTTTACATTTACCCATGTATCAGATACTTGTATCCAAAGCGACTTACAGTAGAGGGAGGGTTTACAATTTACCCGTGACCTTTGTATTATTAGCACAATGCTCTACTTGTTGAGCTACAGGAGGCCCTAACCCATCACACAGTGAACAGAACAGAACAGAACAGAACAGAACAGAACAGAACACAGGACATCACATCACACACCCTGGGCAATTCAGAGATGCCAGTTAGCAAACATGCATGTCTTTGCACCTTCGAAGGAAACCCAAACAATACAGGGAGGACATGCAAACTCCACAAAGCAAGAGTGGGATTCAAACCACTAACCATAGTGGGTCTGGGGCAAAGCTGCTTCCCATCATTCCTCCCCTATATTACCATATTATAGAAAAGGCGGGTATAGAAGCTGGATGGATGGACGGACATTTACAGTATATAACAGGCTATGCAGCAAAGCACTATAATATAAAGGACAATATGGTCTCTGCTGATGTCCTCTACTGATTTGTGTTACATTGTCAGGTTTCCCAGCCCTGGTGCAATTTCATATCGCGATCTATCTTGAAGACGTCCACGATCTACTTTTCATGTGAATCATAGAGATTGTGATCTTTTATGTCCTCCTATTGTTTCCAAACTTCACATAAAACTCCGACAGCCAGTAATAACGTAGATCCATGCTACGTTCACATATCAAGATAATGACTTCCTAGATGGCTGAGCTGATTGGCTGAGTTATATCACGTGTCTATATCACAGGGTCTTTCATGTGTGACGTATGTGAAAAACAATTCAATGTGATCTATTGCCGAATGGGGAGCTGGTACCAAAAAAGACTCGATTCAGTAGTGTGGCAGTGATTCAGCTATGCACAGTCAGATATTTCACCAAGCAAAGTTATCTGTAAACTTTATCGGGCCACAGCCGGGACTTCTGGAGGTAATATGACAAATCTATCCAACCACCTTAAAATGAAGCAACCGACAGAACTTAATATTTAAAATAAAGTTTAACTCAGGATTTAATGACCATTTTGAAAACTGTCTAATGAAATACTGCGTTTTAAAAATTATGCTAATGGATAATTCCTTAGGCTTGTTCAAGTCTAGATATTCTTCACAGTACATTTCAAAACTGAGAAGAAAGATTCAGATCGTGGATCGTGATTGTGCATCATAAAGACTGCAATATGATTTTTTGGGAAGATTGCCCACCTCTGCAGTGCACATATCATCTCAGAGACGGCAAGCAGAGGCAGAGGAGCAAGGGACAGAATCGGAGGGTTGCCGCCTCACCTCCCCGTGGTGATAGGCGGACATCTCAGCCACGGAGCCAGCTAGCTGGGCCACCTTCACCTCCCGCTTGTCGTTCCTCTTCATGCAGGTGAACAGCACCTTCCTCTGGCCCGGCTTTAGGCCTGCATAACACCATGGAGGGGAAGAGAGGGCGTCAGAGAAATGGTGCCCCACGCAGGTGACACGACGCGGATGGAATCAAGGCACCGAGGATGCCTGGGAATCGCATGCCGCAACTGCCCCTACACCCGTCCTAACAAAGAAGAGCACACCTACCGTCGACGAGGGACGGGATGGACCTTTCGTTGTCAGAGTTGGAGAACAGGATGAGCTCCTTGTTGATGAAGTCGTTGTAGGACAGGTGCTTCGTCGCCGTGCCGTATAAAAATTGCTAGGCAATAAAATGAGCATTTCAGTATTGGCCCATTCAAAGCCTGGCTACAGTAAAGGCGGTAATGGGAGCACCTTTTTCCTTGCGAGTACAGAAACTTAATTAAACTTCAAGTATATAAATTCATGAGTTGGGTTACACCAGGGAGTATTAATACTGGGCCAAAAAAAAATTTAAAACGAACAGAGCAAAAAGTCATTCAGGTTCTCAGTGAGTGAATGAGTCGGCCAGCAGAGGGACATTTCTGGGCTGAGCACTGGCACTGTCTGCTGTGGCCTCCCCCACGCCGGCCTCCCTCACCTCCGGCAGTCCATGCATCCTCCGCTGCCTCCGGTCCTCCATGAAGTTGGTGAGCCACTCCTTCCGGTCGTCGATCTTCTTTTTGCTGAAGGCCTGGGCAGAGGGCGAGGAAGGCAGGGATGTTACTCAGGGCCCAGGGCAGGCCTCTGGGAGGAAACGGGCCTGACCCCAGCGGGAGAAGAGACCACTGGCTCCCATTTACCCCTGGCAGGGCTAACAGAAGGCAAACTTAAGTGGTGATATGGCAACACTGCATTTAGCAATTATTTTACACATAAATAATGGTAACCTAAGGACGAAAGAAAAAATTTTGCTCCAAAGATACAGATTTGCTTTATAAATTTTAGGTGTCACAGACGATGCACTTCCTACACACAAAAACTTGATTTTCAAATATATTTCTCAGAAAAAAAATCAGAGCCATATCTAAACCACAGTGTGTTAGGTATTTGCGGTAATGCAAAGGAGACGTGTCCAATCGTTTCTACGCACCAACGTGATGGCCGCGTCATCCTCGGTGCCCCCGTATCGGAACACGATCCGGTGCCGCTCCATGTCCGCGAAATACTCCTTGGCCTCCTTGCTTGTGCTCGTACCCAAACCTGCAAGAGGAAGACAGGCAGCTGTCACGCGTGCTGAGCTCCCAGCCCAGCCTGGCCCGGCCAGGAAGGACCCCGCACGTCTACACACCTTTGTAGTACTTTATGTGCCAGGATTTGTAGTTCTCTGTCTGCTTCTTCCACTCGTCAAACTCTGGAATGCTATAAAAAGACAGCTCTTGCTTATTCTTGTGTACCTGGAAGCAAAGTGCAGAAACGGTTAAATGCAACAAACGACGAGCGACGCACACATTCTGATATGCCCTTCCACGCACCCCCCCCGCCATACCTTTACGATGGGCGTGATGAATTCCTCCAGGAAGGAGTGCTTCAACAGGGACGGCCAGTTGTGGTGAAAAAAATTAATCAGGAGACCCTTGATATGGGAGCCGTCCTGGTCCTGAAAGACAAAATGAAGGACGAGTCATTTTGGTGCAACAAAGCTGAGGAGGAACAGATAAGCACTCACACGTACTCATAAAACAGAGGAGGAACAGAGCCTTACCTGATCTGTCATAATCATGATCTTCCCGTAGCGCAGGGTGCGCAAAGACTCTGCGTCGTCATAGCTCTTCTTATACTGAAGACCCACGATCTTGATGATGTTGTTGATTTCGGCGTTCTCCATGATCTGCGCACGGAAAGACGGCGTTCAGCCAATCCTGTTTCACACTCACATTATACCACACACATGGTGCATTTTTACACAAAGACACAGCGCTCCCTCCACACCTCACCTGCTTGTGGGTCGCTTCACGCACGTTCAGGATTTTCCCCCTGAGCGGAAAGACCCCGTAGCGATCTCGTCCTATGACCCCAAGGCCCGAGACGGCGAGCGACTTGGCGGAGTCTCCTTCTGTCAGGATGAGCGTGCATTCCGAAGAGTGCTTCCCACCTAGGGTGCAATCACTGCATGTTACCTTACATCATGTTTATTTATTTAGCAGACTCTTTTGTCCAAAGTGACATACAAGTACAGATCAGAGATGTGGGTCAGCCAGTGTCCCTGAAAAGGCCTCATGTTACAAAAATGTAAACACAACTGCGATAGAATATAGCACACAGAGAAAAACGCAGGTTTCAGACTTTCCACTAATTAAAAAAATCATCTTGCAATGCGACTCGCCTTTGGATGCAGCACTGCGGCATATTCTCAATTCAGCACAACGATGAAATTACAGCCAACGGGTGGTGGGGTGCGGAGCCGAGAGAATTTATTTCGCCTGGCCTCTAATGGAGTGAATTTTATTATATGCCAGTTGCACCAGCAACCTTGGATCAAACTAAAATGCAAAAACGGTTTAAAGCCACAGAGTTCTGAACCTGAGCTTAGATCCAGTCACCACACAGAACAGAGGTAATTATAAAAAGGATTTTAAACACAGAGTGTCGCTGTCTGCTAAATTAGGATAGCGAGTGAGCAGAAGCTAACGGCCACGCTCTTGTCCTCCCTTCTCCATTTTCTGCCGCATATTAACACAGCGATGCATCACGTTCCTAAAACACAGGCAGGAGACGAGCACGGCCATAAACCACGGTGATACACTACGACTCCTCCCGAGGTCTAGTGGGCCATTACTGCAGCCCATCTTAAGAGTTAGCGGGGCGGCTAATTTTCATATAAATCTTGTTAGCCGTAACGGACTGATTCATTTCCCGGGACGCCGCGCTATCTGCGCCGGCAATCCGCGCAGGGGAACGGAGAGGGCTTCCCGGAGTAAATCTGCCAGGCTGGCCAGAAACCGATATGACCTGAATGAAACCTCAAACATTTCGGCCCAGACCGCTGACGGGACTCAGCACAGGGCGGCTCAATCAGATCCGCAGCTCCACTGGAAAGCAAATAGAGCCATTTACGCACGCCGGCATGCTGCCGGCTTTAGGCCCATAAGCATAACGTGAAGTCTAGATGGCAACTAAGCTAAAAACAGATGGAACGTCTTCCGACGTGTGCCTCAAAGAAGCTTGTTTAAACAACGCACTTGGTTATATCGTACCACTTCCTTCACATTTCTGTTGTATTCTAATGTACGTGCAGTTAATGAGGGAACATCTCCGTGAATGAACAAGGACTTAACACTTCAGTTGACATCAGCACCAGCTGGGGTCAAAGCCCACCGCAGTCTTAATAACCCCAAGTCTCACCAGCATCATTGGCATCATCTAGCTTGGGAATCCCTTTGATCTTGCTGTGCTTCACCGAGGAGCACTTCTTGTTGAGCTGCGTCTGAGCCTTGAACTTCACCCAGTTCAATATGCTCTCCACAATGCCACAATTAGTCGCCTGGAGCAACAGGACATGAAATCATTTTTTGATGTCCCCTTACTTTCATCATATTAGATGATATGAAACAAGACGTTACCGCAGCAGCCAAGCCCACGTGCACCATGGCTCCAAAGTGAATAAGTGTAACATTTCTGATACTGCGACCGAGTCGTTTTAGGGACATACCGCACGTATGAACTTTTCTGAGAGGGGACACTTCGACCCAAAGTTTTTGGTCTGCAGTGTCATGTTCTCCTTGGTCTGGGAGTCAAACGTCGGGTTCTCGATCAAGGCATTCACAAACACCCAGATGTGGTTCTTCACCTGGCAGAAACACAAAGAGAAGGTAGGAAACTGCAATTTGTACGTCAGTCTTGTGACCTGTAAGATATTCCCTGTGAAGGGGAATCCTACAAACCTGGAACGGTTTCACCGAGACCCCGGCCTTGTTCTTCTTCTTGACGACTTCGATGAGTTTGGCCACTATTTGGTCCACAACGTAGTCAATGTGCCTGCCACCCTGCCCAGACACAGCAGCGATGAACATCTCAAACTGACGCAAAGACGCCCAGTCGCATCTTGCTGGGCAGCCAAACGGCCAACTTAACACGTCGTCTTTGTTTTTCTCCCCTACATTATTGTTTTCACATGAATAAACACCAAAGCAAAAAAAAAAAAAAAGCAGAAATAGCCACAGTACTATCAAAAGCAGGCAAACAAAACAGTGGGAGAGTCGAATGGCTGAGCGAGAAAGCCAAGCTAATGAGGAGAAAAGAGCGAAGGGCTGGGAATTAGGGGCTGCAAAACGCGGACAGTAACAAGATACTGGAAACCCTGGAACAGCACCGGCGTCTCGGAGGGCAACGAACTGAACGGGCTCAAAGAACCCATCATAAATCCAGTCCAGCTTTAGCTAATTACCCCAATCTGTCAACGAGGTCCTACAGAAAAGTCTCCAGGCAGGATTACACAAACAAGCGATTGGGGCTGATCAGCGTGCGCCGGTATGACACTCATGTTTGCCTGTGTTTTGGACCCTGCTGTTGGTTCTCCCCTGCAGAAGTGCCCCGTAGGCCTCGAACTTGCGCACCTTGGTGGTGGCGATGCTGTTGACGAAGCTGATCTGCTGGAAGCCCTTCTCGCTCAGGGTCAGGCACACCTCCCAGCGGTCGTTCACCACCTCGTTCACCACCTTCAGTTGCACGCCCGTCTCATCCAGTTTGTCCTTCACGTACAGGTCCACGTAGCTGCGGAAGCCGTTCACCTGGGAATGGCGTTTCACACAAAGTGCGTCATAACCCGAACAAGCAACATGACTTGAAATCTGATCCTTTTCAAGTGTGTTCTCGCGACCTACTGTATTAACATGCAGAGCAGCACTGATTTTAACCACAGACCTTTGATTCTCATTCAGTCTAGCTAGACCGCTTGTGTGTGTGGCTCTGCATGTTAGGACTGCATGCCCAGGATCAGATGGTTGCCGGTTCAAATCCCATAGCCGGCACATTTCACCTTTGGGACCTTGAGCAAGACCCTTAATCTCAACTGCTGAGACCCTACTCTCTCAACTGTATCACTTTGAGTAAAAGCATCTACTAAATAAATATGTAGATGTAGATCAGTAAATGAGGAATGACAGATAGCTGGAGACTTACCGGCACTTTCTTTCCATTGAGTAGGACTTTAACCCCTCGGCAGGAGCCGGCGACATCGTAAGCCCTGCGCGTCAACAGAGCCACTATGTCCTTGTCCAGCTTCTCCATCTTGAACTTGGCCAGGTCTGGCTGGAATGTGACGCACGTGAAGTCCTCCCCGTCAAAATATTTAATTCTGGGATCGGATGTTTTGGTCATGTTGTTCATCCAGGTCTTGGAGAGTAACAAAGCAAATTTAGCAACAGAAAGTAACACAGCTGCATAATCGATGTCTAAAAAGCTCACGTGCCATCTACAGGCAGCTGTTAAAGCCACAAAGAATCAGCTGATCAATACAGAACAAAAGACAGAAGTGGATCGGCCCAGTTCTACGTGAACCCTACAAATAGGGCCTGTGACCCACATTAGTGAGGATGCTTCTGCACCAGACCAAGTGATGAAACCACCAGTGGGAACATCAGTCATAGCCCCTTACCTTCTGCCTATGAAGAGACAACCAGCCTAAAACATTTAAATAGTTTTATGACTCACACTACATTGAGCAAGGACATCTGCTTTGCTTGTTTTTGAGGAATCCACCAGCACGTCCCCTCCGGACAGAGACAGAACAGCAGGCCAGGACCTCCTACCTGTTTAAAGCTGTGCTTGTACTCTTTGCAGGCCGTTTCCACAGTAAACTTCGTGCTGAAAATGTTGCAGAGTTTAGCGCCGTAGCCATTCCTTCCACCTGCATGGGGACGAGCGTCCGGTGAGGACCGGAGAGAGAAATGAGGCCCCTGACAGCAGTGGTGGGCGGGACCAAGAGCTGTCAATCACTGGCTCAAACTCAAGGGGAACCAATAGAGGAAATCATGGGAAGTCGGTTCTTTGAACCACCTAAAAGAGTCAAACTCTACGGCCATTCATGAAGACAGCCGGGTGTGCCCACCTGTGACCTTCTTCTCTTCGTCATCATAGTTGCTGGAAGTCAAGAGGTGGCCGAAGATGAGAGCCGGGACGTACATCTTTTCCTCTTTATGCTCCACCACAGGGATCCCCTTCCCGTTGTTCCATATGGAAATTGTGTTCGACTCCCTGGAAGAGAGAAATGAAAAGACAAGGACTTAGAAGAGTTCCATGGAGATCCAGTGGAGGTCCCGAGTTAAGCATTCTGTCACTGGATAAAATCAGAGCTTGGCTAAGTCGATGCTCAACTTCATTTCCCTTACAGGAGCAGATAAGTAGACAAACTTCCTCTCAGATCAAATGAAGGAGCCTATAATGCGATTATCCATCCATTTTCCACCTGCTTATCCAGTATGGTACTGGCGGGGTTGCAATCATGAAGAACTGGCTAAAAGCTCGCTGCACTGTAACTGACAGTTGTGCTGTGAGCAAACTGGCATGTAATACGAGATACTGCCCAGGTCATTACAGCTACAGGGGATATGCTGCTGTGCCCCATCTTCAGTCTATTTCCTGTTCTTGAGTGTTCTTCACACCAATTAGTAAATGCTAATTTTTAAATAAATCAACCCCGAAGATGTAGTTCGATCACGTAATTAACAACGTATAAATGAGTCACGTCAACTCAAACCGCAGTAACTGGTCCTGGTAGGTAAAACAATACATAATTACATGCATGATGTGAAACCTCCCACTAACATAATGATCATGAAGATGGATTTTGCACTAAGATAAGATGCACGTGCCACGCACACACTTACGGGTCAATGGTGATCTTTATACTAGTCATGTTCTTGTCCCTCTGTTTGTTGTCAGCCGCATTCACTAACGAGGGAGAAAAAAAACAGATCGTTATGAAAAACATGGCAAGCATTCTGCACTTTTTATTACAAACATCACAATTATCAATCCGTCCATCTTCTAACTGCTTTTTGCGGTCTGGGTCATGGGACAGGCCTGGAGCTTGTGCCAGGCACATCACAATTACATCCAAAATTAATCTAGGAACAAAATTAATCTGTGGTCTCTGATAAAAAAAAAAAAAAAAAAAAGACAAGCGCTTTAATATTTTTCCATTAGGAATATGATGGACACACCAGCTAAATTTCCCTGATGAAGTTAAAATTTTATGTTGGATCCAGCTATCTGTCACAGAATAGACCTGCCAAGGATGGAACAGCAGCTTGCAACGTTGCCAGTTACACCAAAGATATCAGAGCACAGGATTTTTGCTGCCCTGCATCTGTGATCACACTAAATCCACAACCCCGTTTCCAAAAAAGCTGAGGCGCTGTGTAAAACGTAAATAAATACAGAATGCAATGATTTACAAATCATATAAACCCATATTTAACTGAAAATACACCAAAGACAAAATATCAAATGTTGAAACTGAGAAATTATTGTTGTATGACAAATGTATGCTCAACTTCAATTACATGCCAGCAACACGGTTTTTTGGAAACAGGGTTGTATTACGCACAGGGGAAATAATGGGCAGAGCATATTGCATTATTTAGTGTTTATAAAACATTTATCACAAAGACCATCAGATTCTGGGGGAAAATGGAGCGTTTCAAAGGTGCTCTTTCGTATACAGTGCATTCGCAGTTCTGAATTTCATTGTTTTTTCCTGTGGGGAAAAAAAATTGAGTGTCCTTAATCACAAAGCTGAAAGGTAAAGGGAGCCAGATAACTGGGTTCTGCAGCCTCGTTCAGGTCGCTCAGCAGAACACATGGAGACGGCTGGCCATGACACAGTTCTCACCACGCAATCACTGTACTTTACGCTCCAAGCCATTCCCAATCATCGCTAACACACTAGTCGGGGATGTCGCTTTGCATCATGGGAGTCTCCAAGGTGACAATTACAGAGATGCGCCCCAACTACGATATGTGAAAGGAAAGATGGCAGGATGATCGAAAGGCTAACAGAAACCTGCTATATCATCTTTCTCCAACGTTTGCACAGTAACGTTTAGCCTAGGGAGCAACATCGATCGCTAGACAATTTCAAAATATTGCTCAAACACTTGGCTTCCAGTTGGCTGTGTTGAACTAATCGTCCAGATGAAGGCCCGGAATGAATCAGGCTACAACCTCCACAGTATTCAAACATCACAGGCCACACAGGAGGGAAATACTCAAAAGATTACGTATATGGAGCGACCCTGCCCCGATACGCAATATGGCGAAACTCATAAACATACACAGTGCTATTAAAATGTCTAGAATGAATGAACGAATGAGGCTTACCGAGTATTTCATCAAAGATTTTGTATAATCCAGGGACATATGTGATTTCACGTAAATTCATGCCACCATCTTCATCAAAAACCCACATTTGCTAAAAAAGAAAAGAAAAGGCATTTGCTCACAAAGATGCTTAACAAGAAACTACTCACACTTGAATCCTGACAGTGCCTCTCCAATATACCTGAAGATGAAAACTGAAACAGGGAACATATTTTTGAAATGAAAATTGCAGTTACGATTCTGAGATGACAGCCGTGAGATTTTATTTTCACATCACCACTTCTAAAAAGCAATAAATTATTAAATCTTAACCGAGCCATGATGCAGTTTTCTGAAGCTGTCAGATCAGCAGAAAATATTAGAATCCCAGGACTATACAGCGACACTGTGGAGGGAGTTCTGAATTATGATTAGGAGTCTGAGCCCAGACCCCAGATGGCTCGGAAGCGACCGCAGAAGCTTTCAGCTACATTTAACCCCAAAACCACATCTGGATCGGGACTGCTGGCAATGAAAAACGTTGCAACGCACCTGGGTGACGGGCTCCACGGACCCGATGTATGTGTCTGGGCGAAGCAGGATGTGCTCGAGCTGAGTCTTCTTCTGGTAGACCCTCTCCACCGACAACTTCTTAGGTGCCTCCTTCTTGGAAGGCTCCTTCTTGGGATCCTCACTTTTGGCACCGTCGCCCCGACCATTCGCCTCTTCCCTCTTGGCTGCATTGTTCTTATCAAACAGGGTCTGTTTTCAAACATGTGAGCAGCTCGTTAAGAAACACATGGATTTCCCGCCACTCTGCTCTCTCTCTGTGACTGTGGCACAGAATTTATGATGCCCGCACACTTCTACTGGGAGAGAGGGATATCCGTCAGGTGAATTCCCTTCCAGCATCCTCTCTCTCAGGGAAAAAAAAAAGATTATACCCAGAATTAGCCTCAAATACACACAGGCCAAAAATACAGAACATCCGGCAAATTTCTGTTTTGGCAAAACATAACAGGACTGATTTGCGTACACAAACAACACTGGCAGTAGGTATATACAACACAGAACTTTGGTCATATAACGTAACTAAAAATTAAGCCTAAAGAAAAGTGAAACAACAGCGTAAATATGAACCATGTTTAACAACAACAACAACAACATTTATTTTTTGTATAGCGCTTGTTCACAACATTGCATTGTCTCAAAGCGCTTTACAGC
>JAODKC010000049.1:1252194-1275156 GCA_026777985.1 Mormyrops attenuatus | reverse complement strand
CAAAGGGGGAGCCCATTCTCCTGGGGCCGGCAGGGAAAGTCAAATCAGAGAGATGGCTAAGTGGCAAGTCACACAGATTAAGTCGTAGTATACAGTTTAATTAAAAAGTGTCAGTGATGACCATAACATCAAGTGTAACACTAACATACTACACATCTCCCAATGAAAGACCCATGTCCCTGTCCTAAACTGGGTACCAAAGATTCACACTAGGTTTATGATTCTGTCCTCAGGATAGGGAGGGATAAACTAGGACACCAATAAGATTCAAGCAAGCAGTCACCTGGATAAGCAGGAATTCCACATACAACCAGTAATATCATGTTGATAATGACGCACCAATAGATCAGCGAGTGACCGGAAATGGCAGATTTTCACCCTGGATCAATGCTGACTGACAATCAGCTGCGACATCGCTTGAAAGAGGAGATATTGTGGATAAGCATAAGGATACGCTGAATTTATACAGACTCCTGACTTTTGAGCATCCTAACATGCATCTATTAATATCTCAGGCACACTACTGATCCGCTTACCAAATTGTGGGCGTAAGTTAATGTCCGTAAAGTGCAGAAAGGCCGACGTCCAGACAAAAGTCGTCTCCCCTGCCCTTCACCTCCCCCACCCCCCCACTAAGGTAAAACTTACAGGGAAAGTTGGGCCAGGAGGAACAACCCCAAAAACATTTGGAACAACCAATTTAATTCAACACATAGCTAAGTTCATTAATAAAGTGTCAAAAAAAATGTTTGCTAACTATTATTAAACTAAGAAAATCAGGATCCAAGGAACGTGCAACCGGTGCATCCCTGCTAAGGAATTATGGCAATCTACCACAGCAGAGACCCCTTCCCAGAGACCCCCAATCCTTGGACTTGCAACAACACATAAAACCTCTCAGTTCTGGGATCAAACACTAGAGGGATTCAAATTTGTGATAGTTTGACAGTTATGTTGCCTGGGATGAAATTCTCCTAATAAAGCTGAATTCCGTTTGTGTTTTCATGTTTTTTGGAGCACAAGAAAGAAATGAATTATCCCTTGTGAATGTTTTCTTTTCAAGACACTTCTATAAATATATTTTACAGTCATGTAAAGCAACTGAAGGAACAAGCAATAAATAAGGCCAACAGCTACAGTAAGCCAATAGTATTAAGAAATATTTCAGGGATACATGTTGCAATAAAACACTTGTTTTATACTCTTTAAAATGTAGTTTATTCTGTGTAGATTTCCCTGCTCTTGTAGTTGATTTTCTTTTGCAAGTGTCTTAACTGAAGTGACACATAAATTATTAGTCAAACAGCAGTCAATGGAGAAGACAACTGCGGAGGAACCGACCAGAGAGAATTAAGTAAAAAATAATTGATGTAGGACAGACGTTAAGTATTGGTGCTTCATCACCCTCAGTACTGACACCGAGGGGTTCCCCACGAAGCAGGATTTCTTAAGCTTCTAGCTTAAGTTAACCCAGCTAACTGAAGATCTTACTTCGTAGAACAGCCCCTGGTAAACTTGTCTATATATGTACTGCGAAAATATGCCCCCCAAGATATCATTGTCAAGTAATTGTGAAAAGATTACATTTATTTTTTTTACTCATTCCGGGAGTTTGGCGCCTATCGCACATAGGGTTGGCTAAAAAAAGGCGTCTTCTGCTCCAGATAGTGTTTATTTACCACCACTGACGCAAACGGCCGCAACCTCAACATTAATATAAATCTCCCGTTATTTCGGCCGCTGTCCTTTGTCTCAACGCCTTCGAGCCGCAAAAGTTATTACCCTGCGCTTTGCTCCATGTGTTCAGCGGTACGGCAGCGCACCCCGGATCCAAAGGACCTCCCGGGAACATAGGCTGGGCACAACGGTATTTTTAAGTTGTTAATCTTTGTCATTTTTGTCTCGTGTGGGAGCCGCCCCTCTCGCTCCCCAGCCCCACAGTGAGCGTAGAGGGGGTGGCGGGGTACGATAACCGGCGTTTGGGGAGGAGGACCGGTCCCTGCAGCCCGGCGTCCGTCCCATTGTCTTTATCGCGTCTAGGTCGCAGCCGCCGCCACCACAAAGCGCCGGTCCGGGATGGTGCTGCATCTCCGGGTCAGGACCGATTGTCCAGTGCACATGTGCATATGTGAAATGTACGGTGAACATCAGACTGCCTCAACACAACACAAAGAACTTTTGTTTTGGAGAAGCGGTCCATTCATTGGTTTCAGTTTAGGCGTTCACCCTAAACACGAATCCACCCACCGCCGGGGGTTATTTTCGGCTACTAAACTCTGCGAGTACCATGCATGTAAACAGCGCTCCCGGAGGAGTGGCACCGGAGCAATGCGGCTCCGGTGGAGGCACCGTGCGGCTAGCCATCTTACACCAGCCTTTACCTCGCAATGCCGGACGCTAGCCTGCCGCAGACCGCTACCGGTCGGCTGAAAGTCACACCGGCGACTCGCAGAGGGGCTCTTAACGGTGCCCGAGAGTCAAGAACGCCGGCACATACAACACTATGCGGCGCGGTCGCCGTAACTTACCACCCAAGTCAAGCCGCCGCTTCCCGCTGCGCCGTTGGACATCTTCCTTTTGTGTTTTCAAAGATAAAAATGCTTCTATCAAAATTATTCCACTCTGTTGCCTACCGACGGCTCATAAAAACCAAGCGTTTTAAAAAACCGGCCCCATTTAGGACGTATTTCTCCTGTCGTGGGTTACGCTGCCGCGTTTCGCCTTAAAACGTCCGAGCGGGCGGCTGCAGGTAGCCGCGGCGAGGTGAGCGTCTCACGGTTTTTGTTAAAATCGACCGTCGTGGCGGCTTGAGGCCTGGATTTCCTTAGCAGACACGCTAATTGCTTGGACATAAGTGCTGCACAAAGCGTTTTAATTTTTATTCCAGGTATTTCACCGCGTCAATCGAAGTTTAAAAAGCATACATTTATGATAACGTTTTAAAAAACACAAATGTTTTGGACGCCGCAATTTTCATTCAGGAACAATAACAGCGGCGATGTACCTCCGTCCGGCTATCCACTATCGGCACGGCGACGATGCCCTCCGTCCGGAATGGACCAATCCTAAGCGCCCTTCGCTGAGCGCCGGCAGATCAACCAATCAGAAGACGGGGGGGGGGCTCCGTTCTGAGTACCTCAATCTGCTCCTACATCAGCGAACGTCAGCGCGTCTTTCCACCGCGCGATTAAATTCGTTTTGCACACGGTTGGTAATAATGCTCCTTATACAAGAATAACGAAAAGATGCAATTTGTAATACGTACACACAACATTAACACTCGAAAGCATTATAACCTGTTATCTGTCAAGTCTTATTCCAATCGGTTTCAAAACTTGGGAAATTGCTGTTGCATTGGTTTGGTTCCCTCGGAGAAGTTATGGGTGACGTCACCTTGGGGTAACGATATAAAAATGTTTACTGTCCCCCCCCCATAGCTGTGACGGACCTCTTCACCATTTCCTTTTCCAATATTGGCAAATGTGCATTACCTGCCAAGTCTTAACAGTTGTGTGAACACACTTAAGTTCGAAACAAATCTATCCATGTAATGCATTCCCCCCTATGATTTTATTGGAAAAATACCTTTAATTAGTTACCATAGCACAATAATCAAATAAGGTTATAGTACCAACGATGACTGTATATATCGACTCTGTAAAAAAGTTACATTCTTGGCTACAATTTTCTACTAGAATTACCAGGTCTGTATTTTAAGCAAAAGCCAAAATTAAATGTTTATATCAGTAGCATGGTGATACAGAGTTACCAGGTACATAAATGTTTCAGGAAGAACAATAAGAGTAAAGAGTTTGTACTGCTCTCAAGACACCAGATGAAATGTCCATTCACAGCTGACTTGACAGACCACAGAACTCCACTAATGGCTTAATAAAACAGACAACGGTGGATATTTACTTGTAATCTGTCCCCTAAATAACCCCATAACCAGTGGCTGTGCTCCAGCAGATTAATCCGGTCCCTCAAACATTGAAGAACCATCACCACACAGCCCGCAGGGCCTACTGATGTGACGGTCCATTAAATGAGACAGGGCTGCGTTTTAACCTCACCTAGCCCATGGCTGGGTCCTGGGTCTACTGTCAGGGCAGGGTGCCATGTTCCTGGCCAGAGGTGAAACGCAGGGGACCCAGAAAAAGTTAAGTATAATGTTCTAAGTGGAAAGAGCAGGATAGCTCTGATGCCCCTTCGTTACAAAGCCACTAAACCCACATCATGAGATTGGTGAGGTCAAGGACCAGCACCCTACACATCCATATACACCAAGGGCCTCATCATCACGCCTCTGCCATCTCTATGACGATTTCGAGCGAGGAATCCTCCGCCTCTTTCAGACTGTGCCGGAACAGCTGTGAGTGTTGCCATGACAACTCCCCTTCACTTCCACCAAGCTCCGCTTCCACCACGAGGTCCGTGGAACCAGTGAAATTCGGCGCCGAGTGCATTTTCCCGTCTTAAAGGAGGAAGAAAGTGAAATAAGTTCATGGAAAAAGGAAAAGGACTGCCTGACTTAAATTTTAAATAACAGGGTTTCATTTTAGCAGGACCATCCACCAGCTGAAGCGCTCTGCTTCCAAGTGCAGCTTTCAGAAGCCCAAGTCGAGCAGGTTTTCCTGCCAATTCCGGCCATACCTCCTAAGAACTCCATGGTGTCCTGGCCTGATCGCATTCTCCAGCTGACTCGACCAGAGTGAAAGGTCTGACTGCATGCTCTGACCGAAACCGTCTTTATCTTCAGCCCGGTGGGTCCACAGTCAAACCGCCAGCTGAGGTTCCCTAAGGAAGAGCCCTCGGTGCGGGCCAGGTAGACCTGGATACAGAACATCAGCGTTAGGAAACCAGCATGCCCAAAGACTGAGGGTGACCACACTGGAAACAGGAGCATCTCCCAAGTTATTATACCTGAATTAAACTGCCTTTTAAAATTCTTTAATGTTACAAAGTAACATAACATTGCAATAATAATGCAATAATGATAACATAATCTGCAGAATGTCTAAATAAAAATGATAAAATACAGCTGTCATTCGGCGTTATAAGTGATGTTAATGAATAGTGTATGAGAGGTAACACTTTCAGGCAACAAAGAAAGTCACTCATTCAAGGTGAGAACTTTGCTTCTTGAATTTCCAACCCGGCAAATGGGTGCTTCTTCTTGCCATACTTTACAATTCTCTTCAAACAGCTGCTTTAAAGCAGTGTTTCCCAACCTGCTCCTCAGGGACTCCCAGACAGTCCACATTTTTGTTCACTTCCAGGTCACAGTAAAAACATGGACAACCTGGGTGTCCCCGAGGCACCTAAGACGTCTAACGTTAGGCCGATGTTTAGCCAGGCCCACCTCAGTGCCAATTAGGCCAACTCCTGCAGATGTGACTGACAGAACTCGCTTGGGAGGCTCTGATATGGTCGTCAAGAGACGGTCCACAAACCGCCGGGACGGGCACGCTCACCATCTGCCAGTCATTCTCCAGCTTGCGGAAGACAGAGTCCCATTTCCACGCACCACGTTCCCAGCCCTGCAGGGCCTCCTGGCCGCTGGAGACTCTGCAGTACTGGTTCTTCGTTATGCTGTATTGGAGATGGAACCGCTTCATGGTCCTCTCCATCTCCGTGGGAACAAAGACGAACCCATCCACCTTCTGGTGTCAGAAAACCAACATATGAATAGATCAAAAGCCAGCATATTAGCAACTTGTAACCCAGCCCTTTTGGACCATCATGATTAGACCTAATCAAATGAATTTATAAAATTTAAAAAATACTGGAGATGCGTCTCCATGCCGTGTGTTAGACCACCTGAACGGACACTCACTGTGGCAGAGGCGCCGGTTTCCCCCCGGGCCATCCTCCAGGCCAGTGAGCCCGACGTGCGCCCCCCCAGCTCGCCCGGCTTGGGTGCCTTGGGGGAGATGAACTCCACTAGCTCTACCAGCAGTCTTTCAAGCAGTTCTTTCCTCCTCTCCGGGTTGAGAGACTGCTGCCTCTGTGAGACATGGGGAAGCCATGTTAGTGACTGCAGTCAGCTTCTTAAACGCTTACTGAGTGAGTGGTCATTAGGGGCCTATCGCAGTAAGCATGAGGCAAGGGACATGCTGGACGGGATGCTGGTCCATCACAGTAAACACAGGAAAAAGAGTGTCTGGGGAAAAGCTACTTACACACGGAGAGAACATGCACACTCCAGACACACAGACAGGGGGTGAGATTCAAACTCACAACCCTGCAAGTGAGGATCTACAGCACCACCTACTGAACCACCTGTTAAATGCAATGCTAACTTAAAATAATATTGGTAACAAGGAGGTAGGAATGTGCAGGTTAACCATTTTGTGGCTAATCTTGGTGATAAATCATATCGGTGAATTAATCGTTACACCTCTGAAGGCACTTCTTTAGTTAATATAGGCCAATTTGAGTTCTCTGACATTACATGTATCCTTTTCTATGCAATATACTGTATGGTATTTACTCCCCTTTGCATTCTGAATGTTACTATTTGACATGCTGTTGGCGCTTCACCATAACTTGGACTGACTTTACTGAACAAAACCATGATGAAAATTGTTTTATCATATCAATGTTAATTTACAAAAATATCCATCCATTTTCTGCCACTTATCTGGGGTCGGGTCGTGGGGGCAGCAGTGTAAGCCGGTATGCCCAGACCTCCCCCTCCCCAGGCACCTTCTGCAGCCCCACCGGAGGAACACCAAGGCATTCCCATGCCTGGGAGAAATAACCTCTCCAGCGTGTCCTGGGTTTGCCCTGAGGCCTCCTCCTTAGTCATGTGCCTTTAAGGACCCAAAGTCTGTCTCCGAGGCATTTCTCTATGTGCACTGCAGCATTTAAGGTCCCAAAATTCATCCCCGAGCCATTCCCCGAAGCGTACCCCAGCATTCAGCTCGTTGATGGTCTGCAGCAGCCATCTCTCTTTAACCTGCGTCCGCCGGGACAGGACCTCTGGGTGCTTACAGGAGTACCTCCATGTGACGTCGACCACCTGCAGGGGGAGCCATGCGTATGTTACAGTAAAACGCATAGTCACCTCAGTCAGTAGTGATACTCATATAGTTTAGAGTTTATGAGAGAGTAGCAGAGCTTTGTGTTATCTGTCTATTTCAGCGTTTTTCAGCACACTCCCCCAGACACTCCACATTTTTGCTCCCTCCTGGCTGGGGGTCCCCGAGAATTGGATTGAGAAACACAGTGCTATTAAAAGGGCCCCTATTGTGCTTTTCCAGTTTTCCCAATTAGTGTATTATACAGCATTATGTGCATGTAAACGGACTGCAGAGTCATAAGGTCCAAAGTAGACGCCAAAGGGAGTCTCTCTCACCACAGAAACCACTCTTCTCTAACATGCCTGAAACGCCTTGTTGTAATTACAGCTCTTACTTCTGTAACACAATCCTTATTGGCCACCTACATGCACGGATTTGCACAACAGGGGTGAAAGGTGCAGGGCAAGCTGACCAATCAGAGCACACTGGGCTCAAAGATCTAACCGAGGGTTTCAGACAGTTATAGACAGAGTGAGTAGAGATGTATAGTATGAGAAAGAAATGCGTTTTTGGACCATTGAAGCATGCAAGTCCATTCTACTAAATCCCAAAATTAAATTATGAACAGTGACAATGAGAATAATAGGCCCCCTTTAATGGAATGCTACACACTTTGAAGACATCACAAGCAGTAATTCCATCCCTTATTGTATGGATAAAATCAGCTGTTACAGTACAACACCCAGCTAAACTACTGTTTCCAAACACACACGTTGTTTACCTGCTCCTTTGAAAAGGCGAGGATGTAAGACAGTTTTTTGCCCCAGCCGACTTCGTATAGGAGCGGTTTATCACACACATTTTCGCAGGGGTCGCAGTGCAGCCAGCGCCTCTGCGAGTGAGAGTAGACCTCTGTCCACACGTGGTCTGAACCCAAAGAGAAGACAAGAGATTCACAATCAAATTGTCAAGTCCTGCATGTAAGAGACATGCCTGTATATATCCATTCCAAGAGCACTGAAATGATTTTTCCATGGATCTTCAAGTCACAGATGAGCCCACTGCGCTCTGATAGGTCAGCTTGGTGATGACTGAACTCACCCGAGCTGTCCCAGATGTACCTGGCCTCCAGCCCTAGTGCTCGACAGCAGAGAGTGAAGCAATTTGCCCACTCCCCACAGCGCCCCCTCCTGGTCTCAAGCAGCTTTTCAGGGTTGTTGTATCTGCCAATGGAATTAAAATAATGAAGCCAGTTACTGACACGGCAGAAAGACGTGGTGGAACCTTGGCCAATCACACCAAAAAGACAGCACAGCTGTGTCGAACCTGGGGAACCTCATGGAAAGCTGACAGGCCGTGCAGTGGTGGTTTTCCACCCGGGGGGCGTCCCAGCGCAGGTCGTCGGCCGAAGGAGGCAGCGAACCCAAGGACTGGGTCTTGCCCCCGCAGCGGCTACAGGGCAGGCAGTTCACCCAGGAGAAGAAGTCTCCTTTGAACCACCGCAGCAGCTCCAGCAACAGCAGGTCCTCCTCCGTCAGATTGCAATCTGAAGATAAGAGTCATTCAAAGGTGTCTCACTGTCACTTTAAATAAGCCACCAAAAGTCACAGAGGAAATCACGGGCAAATGGGATGGTAATATACACAGTACTGCACATCAGGCATTATATTACATCACAATTTAACATTAGAGCATATACAAATTAATAATAACACCACAAAAACTAACATGAATTTCCTCAGTTCTTCAAAAAGTTGGATGGGTATAAGAATACCATGTCAGGTCCTAAACTGCTCCTCAAAGGCACCCCAGCCATTTCCCACACACTATATGGATAAACGTATTTAGACACCTGGCCATTACAAGTGAAGGAACTTTTAGGACATTCCATTCTAAATTCATAGGCATATAGGTCCTTTGCAGCTAGCTAGCTTGACTTCAGGGCGCTGTGCGGGCCTGTCAAGTTCTTCCACATCAAACTCAACCATGTCTTTATGGACCTTGCTTTTTGCACTGGGGCACAGTCATGCTGGAACAGAAAAGGGCCTTCCCCAAACCGCTCCCACGAAGTTGAAAGCTTATATTTGTCCAAAAAATCATTAAGAGTTCTCTTCACTGGAGGGAGGGGCATATCCCAACCCCTGAAAAATAACCCCAATACCCATCATTCCTCCTCCACCAGACTTTACAGCTGGCACAATGCAGTCAGGCAGGTGATACCTGTGCATCAGACTGCCAGACAGAGAAGCCTGATCTATTACTCCACAGAACACATTTCTACTGCTCTAGGGTCCAGCGGCGGTGTGCTTTACACCACTCCATCTGATGCTTGGCATTGCTCTTGGTGACATGATGTTCCGGCCACGGAAGCCCATTCCATGAAGCTCCCAGTGCACGGTTTTGTGCTGCAGTTAATGCCTTAGGAAGTTTGGAACTCTGCTGTTATTGAGTCAACAGGGCATTGGTGACTTTTATGCACTAGGCAACCCCGCTCCGTTACTTTACATGGTCTGCCACCTTGTAGATGAGTTTCTGATGTTCTTAAATGCTTCCTCTGCAATAATATCACTTAGAGATCGCGGAATATATAACGAAGAAATTTCACAAAATGACTTATTGCAAAGGTGACATCCTATGACAGTTCGACACTTCACTGAGCCCTTCAGAACGACCCATTCTTTTTGTAAAGCTGCCTGCATGGCTAGGTGCTTGATTTTATACACCTGTGACAATAGGTCTGAACGCAACACCCGAATCTAATGATAAAGAGGTGTGTCCCAATACCTTTGTTCATATAGTGTATTACTTAAATTTCACCATCAGCTCACTTAACTAATTAATTTAGTTTTTAAAAAAAGAGCTAGTGTGGCCCTTTTTTGACGGGCTAAACAAGGTGTGCTAGTGGTCGACTCAAAAAATACATGGGTGTGTTGGATGGTCGCTGCAAATGCTGTGGTGATTTTAGGAGACGTTCTGAAATGGCAAAGCTGACACACTTTGACAGACGCAATACCATGGTTTTGCACCATTATGAAAATCATTTAAGCAGCATTTTCTTTTACCATCGAAGTAGCGTCGAACCGAAGGACAATGCAGGGTACTTTACATCCAACTAAGATAACCACTTATCGCATGTAACCTGGAGACGATTCCAGCAAACTCAGGCCAGATTCTATACACAAATACTTCAGTACCTTTGGAGATAATGACAGACAGACTGCAGTAAGACAATATTGATTCTACGCACAAAGCATCAACCAACCTCCAGTTTGTGCCACACAAAAACAAACTCCACAGAAGACAGATCACACCCACCTGCCACTGAGCAAAATCATAATGTGAGCAAATTTAAAGTAGTAGTAACAATTTTCCACTGAGCTTCACTATCTGTCTAGTTATGGGTTTCTCACATCTGGCATCACTTTTTCCCCGTTTCCCCAATATGAATAACAGAAAGCGTGTTGTGGAGCTCAAATGTGATTAAATACAATTTTTCAAATAGCCTAGTGTTCACTCAGCCCTACATCCACTAGCCACTAATAATGGACAAAATCGCACTTCATGAACCATTTGCTGTATTTTTTGACCCCACAAGAAGGTGCTCTTAGTTTGCTTTGAGGCATGCTTTGTGTGCTTTTTTGAATAGAGAGCAACATCTAATGGGTCCAAAAAAAATACAGCAAATGGTTCATGAAACATCATCTTGCCCATCACTACTGCCGACATCACTCCGACACATTCATCCCTACCTGGATCCAACTTCCTGGCCTGCTCCAGCTTCTCCTGGGCCACGCTCTGGAGCTGAGGGTGCGGGATGCAGGCAAGGGCTTTCTGCTGCAGGGCAGGGTTCTCGTACACCATGACATGCTGGCTGTTCGCCTGCAGTGTCCTGAAGAAGCTCATGCTGTTCTCCTGCTTTGGGGGGGACAGGGAGTCATGTGAGACTCGCTGGCGTGGCACAATTCATGATTTCCGAGATGAAGGAGGGCGATCCAGCAGCCAGATGGTCCGGGTTGGTATCTGCTGCTATTCTGGTTGATTCTCAAGCCATAAACTGAAAATGTGGTTTATGCAGGTTATCGTGACCCATTTCCCTACTTTGAAAATAATGTACTGCATTGATTGTTTGGATTTAAGAAGCTCTTAAATTAACTGACCTCTTTGGAGACCCTACAATAATTTTCTAATAATTTTGTGCCCATCCCCCAAAAAAAATTACCTTCCCCTGGGATGGAATGAACATTATGTGAACCGCAAAAACAGGAATCACAAGCTTTCAGGTTCACTAACAGGAGCTGGTTGTTGTAAAAACATGTCAAAAGCATTACCACAGGGACTGCATGTGCGGCTGGCTGGACGGCCAGCGGTCTGACGGAAGGGGAAGGGGCTGGCACTCTGTCAGTCAGGCTGGCTTGGGATTGGCTGCTGATGGGGGCGGCGACTTCAGAACCAGCAGAAGCCTGCCCCAATTGGAGCCTCTGCTCCCTCTCCGCTGCTATGGACTCCCGGATCCGCCTCAGCTGCTCCACAGAGGCTGTCTTTGGGAACACTAGATGTGTTTCAGCCTGGAATGACATTAATGACACATTATTTTACATTTCAAAACATGCTATATCAGTGTGTACTTGTCACATACACAGACCATTTACACAGTTTATGCATGCCATTCACTGTCCAAGGTATCATAAAATAAAACAATTCTAAATAAACATGCTTTTCTTCATGCACATTAGAGATAGTTCAGCATGCTGGAACAGCATAATCATTCCCTCTGAATTAAATCATGATCCTTTAATGAATTTTCACTTCAAAACTTTAAACATTCTGTTAGTCCAGCTATTAATTCTCTAAATACCTCGTACATCTTACGCATTTAGTGTATATAAAAGTTTTTAATTAATGCAACTCTTTAGTATTATGGGGCTTCTGGGTTTCCTACATATTCACACATCAATGTCAGTAAAATTCCTTAATCATGACCTCTTCGAATCCCATCTCAAAGAGACACTCCACAGCTCCTCGGATAGGCAGAAGCCTGGTAGAAAATGTGGGGTTTCCGATCCGTATAGATCTGTATTTCTCTTCGTTTGGATTCCTTCCATGTGGAAAAATATACAAATGGTACTCGCGTCAAACCTTATCGGGGTACATTTATTTGCTCATTAGAAATACGGAACTTGACTTTTATTAGTCCGAGCTGAAATATCTATATTTGCTTCGTAATTAATGCACTCTGCTCATCATGTAATAAAAGCAGCACGAATATAATGGTGTATAGCATGCACCAGTGCTGTTATACGCAGGAACAACAAGTGTCGCATATTCTTGATTCAGTGTCAGTACAAACGCTCCAGCTAGGACCATTCCTGAGGTTTCATTCCCCCGGGAATAAAAGAACATAATTTTGCTCATTCCATTATTAGGTGAGAGACAGCTTATCGCTTATTTAAAGCGGTCTGCATCCACAAATATTACCATTACAGACAGACACAGGTCACTGCCATTAAGAGCGAGGTGGGCACGGTCCAAAACGCGGTACATTAAACGCAGTACATGTTTCCTTTTCAAAATGAATTTTAGCAGGACTACATCGCTAAAACGAAGAAACCAGCTAGTTATTTTTGAGTGTTATCTATCAGACCAACTCTCTCCGTCTTCTGTCGAGATGACACGGCACAATGTCGCGAAGTGAAACCAAATCTGTTCATAAAACACCACGACCGAGACTCAGATCGAGGATTACCTAAGAATGTTGTCAGCATAAGTCAGCAACAGTTTTGAGGCGTCCAGGAATACGTCGTTGGGGTTTTCGCACAGTGCTGAGACCCCCTGAAATTCAGCCATGGTACCACGGCTCCAACAGACCAGCCGCTCCGAAAACACCTCTCCGCTTCGCTCTTCCTCATAGCAGACCGTCCGACTCACGTTATTATGAGTCAGGTGGCCGTCAGTATGCCTGAACAAAAAAACATCAACACATTATTCGTTTAACCATAAATTGAAGTAAGTTGTCTTTAGTTGTAGCAAAAATATATTTTCGGAAAGACATACATATTATATGCTAATCTGATTTGGTGCATAGTATTGATATTTTACGCAAAGGAACAGGCAAACGGATGAGGGTTTCTAAAGCCGAAAAGTGTCTCTGGCGTACTTCAGTCTAGGTCGCGATTATGTTCGTGGGTGTCTGATGAGATTGAGTTAAACGTGCAGTGGCTTTGCGTAACAGTCGTCTGCGTGATCTGTATGTATTATCTTTTAGAGCTAGCTGATTGACTTGGTGATTAGCTAATTTAGCTGATTTGTTTACGTTCCGTTAATAGCTAAAAATATAGTGAAGAGATGAATCAGGTCCTTTTCCATAATCCTTGTTAATTTTGTATGTGTTATGGCATTCTTTGGATTCGTCGAAGTTCACTAGCCTAACTACAAATACCTTCGAGTTAATTGTATTAGCTAACTCTGCCAGTTTTCGTAAAATATTTATTAGAGATTATACCATAAATAAAAATAAATATGAACTAATTTGTCTTTCAGAAATGGTTTTATGACACGAGTTTATGTCACAATGCATGCCGTTTTATTGTCACGTTGGGAAAAGTTGCTTATGAAATTACCCAAGTCAAAACTCTTAAAGGCAAAGGCTTGCATGTGTATAAGCTCCCACGTGAGGCACTTCGGCACGCCCCCTCCTGCCAGGTCACGGAGGCGTGTGGTAATCACGGGGATAGGACTCGTCTGTCCCCTTGGGTCCGGTATCACTATACCCTGGGAGCGCTTGATCCGTAGCGAGAGTGGAATAATCAGTCTGGACCCAGAGGAGTACAGGACTGTTCCCTGCAAAGTGGCAGCGTGTGTGCCTAGAGGGGATGGCGATGGGGAGTTCAAGGAGGAGAGGTTTGCCTCACGGGCGGAAATCAGCACCATGTCCCCGGCCAGTGTGATGGCGCTGGCTGCGGCAGATCTGGCACTGAAGGACTCGGGGTGGTATCCCACCAGCCCTGAGGAGCAGCTGTCAACGGGGGTGGCTGTCGGGATGGGTATGGTGCCCCTGGATGAAATCTCTCGCACCGCCAGTTTGTTCCAATCTAAAGGTTACAACAAGGTCAGTCCTTTCTTCGTGCCCCGGATCCTGGTCAACATGGCTGCCGGGCATATCAGCATCAGGCACCGTCTGAAAGGCCCCAACCACGCCGTGTCCACGGCTTGCACCACAGGGGCACACGCCGTCGGCGATGCCGCCAGGTTCATCGCTCACGGAGATGCGCAGGCCATGGTAGCCGGGGGCGCGGAGGCCAGCATTTGTCCGTTAGCCATTGCGGGCTTTGCACGGGCACGTGCCCTGAGCACCAACTGGAACTCCGAGCCCAGGCTGTCCTCGCGGCCCTTTCACCCGGAGCGGGAGGGCTTCGTCATGGGAGAAGGGGCTGCTGTGATGGTGCTGGAGGAACATGGGAGAGCCGTGGCCAGGGGAGCCAGGATATACGCTGAGGTGCTCGGTTATGGGCTCTCAGGGGACGCCAGCCACATAACCGCCCCCACTGCTGATGGGGACGGGGCGTTCAGGTACCGGCTCTGCCCCGTCAGAGAGGAACACACAGGAAGGCACTTCTCAGTTCTGCAGGACCTTACTTTAAATCTATATAGCTTTAAGGGGAAAAAAATTAACGACAGACTGTTTTATTTACATGGGGAGGTTCTACATGTGGGGCGTTTGCATGTTCTCCCTGTGCCAAATTGTCAGCAGAGGTGGACATTTCAGGTCCAGAAAGTAAAAATCCAAACCAGGATTTTGTTTCAACCAACCAGTTGAATATGAAGAGTGACAGTCACAGAGCACTCAACTGGTTGGTTGAAACAAAACCTTGGTCTGGATTTTTACTTTTTGGACCTGAATTGTCCACCTCTGATTGTCAGTAGTTAGTTGTGAATGTGTGTGTGTGTGTGTGGGGTCCAGGTATACCTTACCTTGTGGGAACCACAACATGATGAATACCCTTTTTTTTACCTTATGGGAACCAGTTTCCTGGTCCCCATATGGGAAAACACTACTTTATAAAAATCCGTGACTACAATGAAAAAACTAAAAATGCCAAAACCCTTGTATTTTGCTTGGTTACTTATGGTTAGGGCTGGGTAGGGGTTAAGGTTGTCATAGTTAGCGTTAGCATTTTTCCAAAGAAATGAATGAGTAGTCCTCAAAAAGATATGTGGGAATAAAAAAGGGATGGATGGATATTATTTGACCTACAAAGTATGTACTTTTGAAATTGTCTTTATGAAGGACTAAGGATAAGTTACTAAACAAAATGCTTTCCTTTTAGGCCTTATGAATTTGTGTGGTTTACAAGGAGTGATTTGAAATAAAGTGACTAAACGTAACATTTGTTTGACCTTTAGGTGCATGTCTGCAGCTCTCTGCGATGCTGGAGTGAAGCCAGAGGAAGTGTCTTATGTGAACGCGCATGCGACCTCCACGCCACTGGGGGATGCTGCTGAGAATGCAGCCATCAAAAGGCTCTTCGGGCAACACGCTAACTCCATGGCTGTGTCCTCCACCAAGGGTGCCACAGGCCACCTGCTGGGGGCAGCCGGCGCCTTGGAGGCGGCTTTCACCGCCTTGGCCTGCTACCATGCCACCCTACCCCCCACACTAAACCTGGACCGAACCGACCCGGAGTTTGACCTGAACTATGTGCCCTGTACTGCCCAGCCGTGGAGGACGGAGGGCTGTCGGGTCGCCCTCACTAATTCCTTTGGGTTTGGTGGTACCAATGCATCCCTGTGTCTCGCCAGCATTTAAAGGGATCCGTCATTTTTGTGTCCAAGGTTTTAGTTGCTGCGTAATAAACTGCTCCTTCATTTATAAATCCTCTTGAATGCCGTGCTTTGCCAGGAGTGAGTTTGAAGCTAAATCAATTCACAATTAGCAGGAATATTGAGTAAAGCCAGCACAGTCCACACCCTTGGCAGTAGATGGCAGCAATTTGCTAGATGAAGGAGCAGCTTCCGGTAATACCCGGTGCTTATATTTACTTTATCGTCCCTCTAATACCAAAAAACTTGCGAACAATGGTGCAGCACACTTGAAATTGCCTAATAAACTGAGATGAACTCTTTTTGCTTTAATTTGTATTTATTTTGTTTCAAAATGTTTACATGTCTATCAAATTAAGCTAAATCACGTTAATAATATAAAAAGCTAGTTCTTATTTCTTGAGAAATGCTATCTGTTGTTACGGTTGTTGCATTCTGGTGAAGACGACCAACACGACCGCAGTGTAGAGATGAAAATAGTATGACAGCTTTGATATTTGAGACAGAGCTGAGAAATCAGGCTAAGTCTCTGTCCCATTGATTTCTCCCTTTTGATTCACAGACATGGCTGGTCCTGTTTAATAGTAATTTATCTGTATGCTTTATACTAATGTACCTCTACAAATCTGGACCTTGATTCCAAATCCAGGCCTTGTTTTCAGTTCTCCCAGGTAGTTAGGTTAATAATTACTGATTCTGATTGGCCACAGGCTTCACACCTGGGGCCACTGGTGACGGAAGGCTGGAAAATCAGCAGGGCTCGAACCTCGAGGGCCGTAATTTGAATAACCCTGCTCTACAAAAACATAAGTCATAAAATAAGTGTTTTACTAATAAATAATACCTATTGACATGAAATAGAGGGCTTTAAATAAGTAGCATAATATAAGCGGCATAACCCTGTACAAGATAAGTGACAAAGAAAACGGACGATTAAGTAGTGAATGTGGGATGTTGGAATGAAGCCTTACCCATGATGTAGAGAGATTCTTGCAGAATTATCTGTTACCACCAGATGGCGCAAGTCCTTCTACAGAATAAAAATGATTGATTTTATTTTGTAAGCTATATGAGACTGTATTCACTTCATAAATGCTCAATCAGATCTAATGGGAAGTTACGGCGATTCTGTGCCGTAAGAGAGGAGATAATCCACATGGCTGTTACCTGATATTCCTGCAAACGGGGGGATGCTTATTTTTGTCTCCCCAGTTTATTGTTCTGCCAGGTACCTGTTATATTGTTGGCTGAGTTTTCCTGATACCTCCGTAGCTGTTCAGGTATCTATGCTTGTAGTTACATAATCCGATCCAATTACAGTTCTACAGAGCCTACAAGTAACTCGAGGAAGGAAATGAAGGGAACAATTGAGTAAACGATGAGTATAAAACATAGTGAAAGCAGGTGCTTCTGCACACATTTCGGGCTTAATTAACATGCTATCGTCACGTGCTAATATGCTGGGCAGGCCCAGATTCCCACTATTTAGGTTAACTTAGCATGTAAGGGGCATGAAAGGTCAGCTGCTGGCAGCTGGGGATGACAGAACACACTTCTCCTCTGCTATGATTTACTCCAAGATGCAAAGGAAGTTGGCATGGACTGGGAAACTGCGGAGTTTCCCGAATGGGGCACTCTTCTAAGGACTGGGCTTTCTTCCCCGACCCTGGTATTATATAACCCGTGTACCAGGGGTGCCCAGCTCATTGGTTGGTCTCAGCGTGTTTCCAGGTCGATCGCAGATGGCAGGAGATGATTAATGGCTAATGCTTTATTTCTTTGATGGACCAAACCACCCCCATCCACCCCCCCCCTCCTTCAGCAGCAAATTCTCAGGCTGCTTTTTGTTGCCAGTCTGACCCTGAAAGGAAGTCCAAGAATTCTGAATCAGTTGGCTGCAAATGTCAGCCGCACTTTGAAGCATACTGTGCTGGGGTTGCAGTACGTAAACCCCCTTTTCACACCTAAAAATACACCAAAAATATACTTTTGTGAGTAAAGTGTAGGAAAAAAACCACAGGAAATGATGTACTTTAGAATGGTCATATGGTCTGATGAGTCACAATGTTCTCAATGAATGGGACATGATGGGTAGTAGGATCTTCCAGAATGACCGTGCCTCCGACCACATGGCAGGAGTGGCTGCTGATTGGCTCGATGAGCATTACAATGATGCCAACCATACGTCATGGCCGTCCTGCTCCATCTCAACCCAAATGAGCTCTTCGGGAAGATTCTGGAATGTTGCCAAGGACAGACTTCTCCACAGCCATCAACAGAATACAAAATTTCTAACTTTTGGGTGATACAGCGTTCTTGCATTCATCCAGCAGGGTGCTGGAACGTCAGGGAATCTACGCCTTGGTCATTAACGCAGTTTATGTGGCACATGATGTCTGTGCCCAATTTGAACAGTCAGTGTTGACGATTCCCCTATTTCGCCCATTGTCTATATGTGCATTATGTAATTGTGTATGAACAAAACGATAATCACACATGACATTAGGATGCACGTAGCTCCACGAAGCTTTCAGCATAGAATGGCTGAACTCTGATTTCTGATGAAAGCTGTGCACAAGGGATTTTGTGCAGCTCTCATCAAATAATCATAACAACATATAAATAAAATACTTCTAATGCAACCTTCTCAAATTCCTTTGATAGGATGGAAGTTATTTTACTGTGAAAATGTCTAATTAGAACCTAGTACAGCACTTCCTGGGGCAAGCTTGTGCATACAGTACTGCTTGAAAAGGGATCATTCCTGATTTATGAATGTATCACTCCGTATCAAACCAAACTGTATCAAACACTGGTATGTGTATTCTCTTGACACCAACATTATCGATTTCTTTAATATTTTACTGCCCATGGCTAAAGGAAGCAACTGAATGCAAAGAATATTGTTCATTAGCCTTGACTCAGAGCCCACTTTGCAGCCGGACAAGATTTTGCTGAAGGGGAGTGTGGTGGCTCCAAGGGTTGCCCCGAGGCCTCGCACTTCGGGTGTTATGCGTTCATTTCCTTCCTGCTTCGTCCTCTGTCTGCATGGCTTTCCTCCCCAGATGAGTAAGGTTAGGTGAACCAGTGTTTCTAAATTTCCCTTGATAAGCTAACCTAAGCTATATATGTGTATGTATGTATGTGTATATGTAGATGTATTTGTATGTATGTATGTATGTATGTGTATATGTAGATGTATTTGTATGTATGTATGTATGTATGTATATGTGTAGGGTATTTATTCATCAAAGATATTACTGTGCTAAGACATAGCTTTCATAGTCCATGATGAAACAACAAACAGAGATTAAAATTCCAAATAAATAATAAATAAAAGAAGCATAAAGATGAAAAAAAGATTTTTGAAAAATGAGGTAACTAAATAGACAGTGTGCATCTGTAAAAAGGTATATACAGGATACTCTGTATAAATGCAAAATAGTGCAACATGGAATGAAATGACCTGTCATGGGTATATGTGTGCCCTGCGATGCACTGACATCCTGTGCAAGGTTTCCCTTGCCTCGTACCCAGAGGCTAATGAACAGGTTCGGTTAGGGGTGGTTCTCAATGGCAAAAAAGCAAAGATCGTACTTGTGGTCTCGATCAGAGCGGTCTTGCTAACTTCTTTGTCTTTCTCCTTTTTTCCTGATGTGGTTGCTAACGTTTGATACAGCGTCATATTCTCTTTGACTTTCTAGAAATAATTTCATAGTTACTAATATTTAATAGCTTTAAAGTTAATGGTTGTATCATTTTGGGGAGAGGGGGCAGAAGAGGGATCTACAGAAAGTGCAGCTTAGGGGCCCCTGCACTGGGTAATCTGCCACTGCTCATCGCCTACGCCTCCAGCCGCGGGCTCCTGGTTCACCACAACCCAGAAATTGATAAGCAGTTATGCAAGGCAGACAGATAAAATTGTACTTATTGAGAACTTCTGAAAGCCAATGCGTATTGATCTTTCTGTAACGGGTGTTAAAGTCTTCTACTGCAGTAAAATGATATTAAAATAATAATGCAATGAAGCATTTTACCACATGATGTTTCTGCAAATAAACTATAATTAGACCATTACGTTGAAATGAACAAGGGAAGATGAAGAATAGATGCTTTGGCTAATGCAGAATGATTAGTCATTACATTATGAACTCTATGTACCACTCCTTAAAAGATCTATTTAGCAAAAAGAATCACATCCCTGCATTTTGTAAAGTGACATGAGTTGTTAGAATTATTCTCCAGAGTTCTATTTGTGGAGAACATGACCCTTTAATCATTGGCTCTTGTGCAGCGTGTACAAAAACGAGCATTAAACTGCAGTGCGCACTGGGTGAAAAGGTGCTCAAAGACATTATTTTCCCAAAGACAATTTGGCTTTATGAAAGGGATTATTTCCTACTCTATAGCGTAACTATAAACAGCCAAAAGCACACTCAAGGTGCCATTAGCTTCATAATGTACTAATGTTAGAATCCTGTAAAAGCAAGACAGCCACAAGCACCTCATACTTTGCATAAAATGTCTAGTAATTGAAATTGGTTGATTATTAATTCCTGCCCAGTTACTGAACTGCTGTAGTTTTGCAATAGTTTAATAAGATTTGACTTCAAGATGACAAATGGAAAAAAAGTCTTTGAAGCGGACAGGTCCTCCTCCCGGTAATGACCGACATTCTCAGGGCTTCCTCCTCCTTTGATATAATTGCTTCTTGGGTTATGTGGCTTTTAGGTGATTTGGAAATAAATGAGATAACTTTGGGTTCCTCATTCTGTTATCCAGTAAAGGGTCACGTCGAGCCTGGAGGATATTCCAGGAATCGCAGCTCAGCAAGCAGGAGACATCTTGGATGGAATGCCAGTCAGATGGTCATTAAAGGCTATTTGCATTTGGTGCAAAGGCCATTAAGGCTTCTGGCTTCTAACTCTGACTAGGATAAACGCTTGGAAGAATGATAGACGGGATAACAACCAATCCACAACAGTTACTGGTCAATAACAACACCCAGTATATGTATATCTGTAGACCGCATTTGCAGCTGAATGAGAAAAAATGGTTGGCATGACACTTTTTCTAATTAAAAACATAGTAAGTTAGCTTCCTAAGTTAGTCTGATTTAGGTCCTGTTTGGTTTTAGGACAGACAAAAGAACAATAGCATGATCTTAGAGGATTAAGTGGGAATAATTGGCTGTTATCTCCTGGGGAATGAGAGGTAATTGGAAAAAAACCATCAAAGAGGGGGCTGGGTGGGTGAAAGGCTGTCTTCTTCATGCGAGTCATGCTCTGCATGCTCCCCCCCCCCCAACATGTTCCACACTAAGGGCAGGCATGAATCAGTCACGTGTCCGCACAGAAAATTAAGAAGGGGTGAGGTGAGTCCTTGAATGCAATCAACATCCCCCGACAACCTCCTAGCAACGCCTGGGAGGTGGCCGGCCTGTCGCTCCCTGCTGTTTCGCGAATAATGTAATTCTTCACTGCATCAGGCCAGGTTCAGAGCATGTGGCAGAAGATGCGATCGCTCCACCTCGAAATATATAGCCGCTCTGCGTTAAAAATGGAGGGGAAATTGTTCTTTTTTCAGTTATTTAATCTACAAAACGTGAGAGAGACCATATCAGAGCGGACTTGGTTATCCTGTGATGTTCCAAGGTGAATCATGTGACATGTGAGCTGTTAGGTGAATGGATACATAATGTCCTCAGTTCAGTTCACTCCTTAAATACAATCTCGGTTGCCCTCTGGGGGTTTGAGTACCTGTGGGATAGTTCACCATCGTACGTTAAAAGTTGCCTGCCCCCCTGCTCGGGCGGCGAGGGAAGACAGATGCTCTGTGATTGGGCGTGATGAATTGAGGGAGGAGGATTTCCTCGCTGGGCTGTTTTTAGAAAATGGAGCTTTATTAACATTTGCGAATGTCATCTGCTACTAATGAATGAATCAATTATTCATTCATTTTCAAAATCTGAGAATATTGCATGGATTAATGAGGTGACCATGTGACTTTCGTGGTCAGGTGCAATTTCCTGCTACTGAACTGGAACCAAATGTCCTGAATCATGTACTCGCCTTAAAAAATTTGCCTTTTTATCATATGGTTGCAGGCTCATATCTGAGTTGGGGAAATTTTTCCCTCCTCGGAATGTCCACCGCTTATCCAGTGCAGGGTTACAGCAAGCCAGGAGACAGACTGGTGAGGATTCCAGGATGTTCACTCACTCAAGACTATTCTCAGTTCTGAGACACCAATTTGCTGAAACCCAAACCTTTAAAGTGAGCGGCCACAGAGCCATGCGCTGACCCGTCATAGCATCCCAGTTCTATATCTAAAAAGTTAGAATTAAATTATGTTTATTTATTTAGCAGATGTTTTTGTTCAAAGTGACATACAAGTGAGGATAGCCTGGGGTCTGAGAGCAGGACCAGCCAGCCTGCAGCACCCCTGGAGCAGCTGTGGTTAAGGATCTTGATCAAGGGTCCAACTGTGATATGATTAGTCTGCCAATCATTGGGATCTGAACCCACAACCTTCTGGAGAAGAGAATAGATCCCTACCTACTGATCCCAAACACAGATGACTATAACGTTCACATATTCCTAAAAGAGGTGAACTTAAATGCAGCATCTTGCATTCTCCCTTGTTTTACTTCACTCGCTTGCTCCTGTCTGACCTGCAGAGCTGTTGCATGCTAACCGGCTAAAGTCCTGCCTGGTTGCAGAACGCGTATGCTTCACAGCTGAAGAGCGGACCCCAGGGGGGCGCCCTGCGCCGCGTTGTTCCCCTCCATCTGCGTGAGGCTAAGGAGTGCCACTATTCGGGCTCAAGCTCGCTGCAAATAACAGAGCTCCACAGCACCGCCGTCTGCTCACAGACACTTCAAGGCCATCTTTTATCCACCTCACGCATCAATGCTGCAGTTAAAACCAGGTTATCATCTATCTATCTATCTATCTATCTATCTATCTAATCTGTTTCTTGATACCTTATCTATCTATCTATCTATCTATCTATCTAATCTGTTTCTTGATACCTTGTCTATCTATCTATCTATCTATCTATCTATCTAATCTGTTTCTTGATACCTTATCTATCTATCTAATCTGTTTCTTGATACCTT
>JAODKC010000049.1:1232438-1243278 GCA_026777985.1 Mormyrops attenuatus | reverse complement strand
TTTCGCCATAAACTTGGCGCATCTGCTCCACGAAAACCTCACTGTCGCCGAGGGTGAAAAGCTCGGGCTGGAGTTACCCATACACGCATGATTTACAAGTTTAAATACAAACCTGATTTGATTTCCTAAAGCCGTAAATATGAGCCTCAACAACTATCGATTGAATCGACAGTGCACAAAGGTCCCACCTGTCTTTTCAGACTCACGAAGCTTTTCCTTGCAGCTTAAAATCTACATTTAAAAAAATTATTCTGTGAGCAAAAAAACTTTGTGAGTTATTAAACATACTGGTGAAATAAATTCTAACAATCATCTGAATTTCTGTTCATCACAGGTATCAGTACATTAGCTCCAGTATAAAGATTTATGCTGGATCATTTACATACTAACCTTTGTTTTGTTACTCTTCACTGAAGAGAGTAACGGAACAGGAAAGCATATTTTCCAGTGTCCTACATAACAAACCTTTTGCAGTGTGACAGTTTACTGGATGACCATGAATGTCAAAGCCAAAGTGCAGTATTATTTTCAGAAACCACTCCTCCTCCAGCACATGTACCCTTCCAGTCCATCTAATTTGGCCTGTGACGTATGTCTGGCCAAATTCTTGACATCCCAAGCTTCTTTTATGGAAAATGCAAACCAACTGGTCTTCAGACTCTGCCTTAAAGGAGTAGTGCCACCTGCTGGCCTGGATGACAGTTGCACCCATTCCACTGTCGCAGGCTCTTCTGTGAGCTCTGAAACAGAGAGAAAGAAGGAATATTGACCACGAGACCACAGCAAATGAATGATGCTCCCAGGCAGATGACATGTAGGTATTACTCTGATCTATCAGCTTCCCGCTGTTCCAGGAGGGCCACCATTGGTGTGGATGGCAGCCCACATGACAATCCCCTCCACCCCGGTACGACTGGCCAACAGAGGTGGATTGTTCAGATTCAGAAAGTGAAGATCCAGACCAAGATTTTGTTTCAGCCAATCAGTTGAGTATAAAGAGTCACAGTCACAGAGTACTCAACTGGAAAGTTGAAACAAAATCTTGGTATGGATTTTTACTTTATGGACCTGAACTATTCACCTCTGTTAGCCAACAACTGTCCAATTAGCTATCCTCCCGATCCCCATACTTTTAGGAGGTTGAAGATTGCCTCTTTACCAATGACTGAGGACCCGGAATTGGACCCTGTGCATGAACTCTAAAGAGGCGACATGGAGTCAGAATTAGACCCACAGACTCATCACTTTATGGGGCTGAACGTGTGACAGCAGGAACAGGGGTGTCAGAGGTCTAAATATCTAAATTATGAGGCACATACGGTGACAGGTTGCAGAAGGCATCCTTACCGGGAGGCATCTCCGGTGAAGCTCCTGCACTCCTGCAGCGGGCCTGTCCAGCAGCACATGATAAAAGTGCTCTGTCCCAACAAGATGCTGGAGTTGCCGGGTTATTGTGGGTATGCCTACCTGCACAGAATCTCGGAGGACAGCATCGTGCTCAGCAATTTTACTCTGCTACGCTCATGGACAAATCACATGGTGCTGGGACACAGAGAGCCTGGAATCTATCCCATGAAGCTCAAGGCACAAAGCTTGAAACACCCTGAACTAGATGCCAGTCCATCGCAGGGCTCACGCCCACAGACCGTGGACACTAATTCTCTTAACCTTGGGTTTTTGGACTGTGTGACGAATCCCGAGTACCTAGAGGAAACCCACACATCAGGGGGAGAACCCCACACACGTAAACCAGGGGGTGGGATTCCCCCAACTGTTGGTGAGCCACCCATCTTCCAACCACTTATCCTGACAAGGATCATTCATTCATTCAACATTCATTCATTCATCATGGATGAATGCTGTGGTACTCCAGTCTGCAATACCAAGGCAGAAGGATAACCAAATGAAATGTAATAAATTAACAAAAGAGCATTACAATATAGAAACAAATAAGAAGTATATTAAAGTCAAGCTATAAGAAAAAATTGTAAGAAAATATGAGGAAAAAAATTAAGTGCAGGTTTCAGGCATTCCTTATTTTAGCTTTTAATTGGTGGTGTTAATGGTCCTAATAGCCAGAGGGTAGAAGCTTCTCCTCAGCATCTCAGTCATGGCCATAAGGCTCCGGAGGCACCTACCTGTTTACCTAACAGTTTATGGCACGGGTGGTGAGTGTCTCTGATGATATTTAATGCCATGGACCTACATCGGAGGGATGTCGAAGTCCTGCAGGGCAGGCGGTTTTGTTCTGTTGATTCGCTTGGCACACTGTATTACCATCTACAGGACTCTGCTATTAATAAATGTTAATAATTCACACCTAATTCCATTACATGGATAGGGATGAAGATATGGGTGGTTTCCAGGATTGGCTCTCATTCTCATCCCTGAACATCCAAACCTCAGAGACGAGAGCGGAACCAAACATGCACTGTACACATCTTGGAGCGACAACATGCTAAGCTAGCCCTAGACAAACCCTGACGGCAAACACGGGCCTAGACATACCCACTCTCTCCCTTCTCTGCACACAGTTTGACCTCAATCACAAGCACGGTCCCCAGTCCCTCATTACTCAAACTCAGGCTCTGATTACTGTTTCTCATCAGCAAAGTTGGCCAGAAAATCCGGCTTTGTTGAATGGCTGCGTTCATATTCTTCAGAGTAACAGTCATCATCAGTAGTGCTTAAGATTTCCCAGTTGTGTGATTTTAAATTGTGCATTAATTCTCACTTGAGCATTAAGAAGGAATCCTGTTATTTTTTGTCTTGAATACATGATGCAGGGTTTTCGTAAAGCAGTGTTCAGCATCGACTTTACTGTATTTACAATGTTTTCCCCCCAGACCCCCTGATTCAGTATAAAGAAGAACAATTTTCCATTACAAAGACCAAGCCGCACTGTGGTAGACCCACTGCTGATGGAAGCTTAATACAAAATAAATATTAATGAGATATCAAATTGCATTGTTATAAATGCAACCAATCTGAAGACTAAAACAAATTTGCCTACACTTGCTGCCTTGCCAACAGGGAAAGCAAAGTTTTTGAAGGGTCAGGGCAAAGTGAGTAGTCAACCCTCCACCAGCGCCGACCCCAAAAATAAAACCACAAAGACGACAAAAAAAAAACACTTTACTGCAGAAACCAGACCAGCACTCCTCTGTGTCCGCGTGCCTCTGATATACCTGTATTTACCTAGTTTTTAATATAGCCGTGGGCGGGAAATACGGGCTTTTCACTGTGTAATTTACACACTACATTGGTGTAACACAGCGGTTAAAGGAATCTTATTTGATTCATTAACAGATTAAAGTAAAATTTAAAATTAACCATTTGGATTAGGAATAAGCAAATAAGTTCAGGTAACCCGCTTCTTTCAGATGTGTATGGCCTTTGCCACAAACAAATATAGTTGTAGTTGAAGTTGTAGAGTTTTATTAGTACAGGTAAGTGAATAGGGACACAATGAGAAATTGATCCTGTGTATTGGGTTAGTCAAAGAGCCCAGGGTGCCCTCTTGGTACTTAGTTTATGGTCTGGGGACGCTAAATTTACACTGATTTATTTGGCAGATACTTGTTTTGAGAGCGACACGCACACTAGAGCGAAAATACATAACAAGGTGCCAGCTGAGATAGCAAACGGCGCTAGGCTGAGCGTCCGGTAGCAAGTGCAGGAGAGAGCTACCAAAAATACCGTTACAACCTAACATCGGAAAAGCTCTTCAACAGATATACCACTAATAAGACTGACAGTCAGATTCGGACTGCGATACTGCAAGGTCTGTAGTTCCCCACGATGACTCAGTGTTAGAATAAAAGCTATCATTTGAAAACAAAGTAAAAGTACATCGGCCAGGCATTTCCAGTAACTATCAGGTACAAACTGGAAAGTCGCCAAATCTGTAAATCACTCACACCTGCAACCAAATAAGGCAAAGCAGACAAGTTCTGTGATTAATCCACTGAGTGATGGAAGCGGAAGTCCGCAGTCCCTGTGACCCAAGGGTAAGGTACAGCTGTTTACGCTTGGGCTACAGGCTTATGTGCTTAAAAAAACACAAAAAAACAACACACAAAACAAACAGTATATTCAGATTTAGAGTTCCAGAGATAACATTTCATGGCACATCAGAAACATTTACCAGACCCTTATACGAAAAATACGCCCCTTCGGCCAATCAATTATGTCATATCTATCTAATTGAGTTATCAATATTAATATGAAATATTAACAGCAAGGTACAATGGTGGCTCTGATTCCAAACGCTAATTACGAATTTAAGTAATTAGAGCTAATTATAATAATACAAAAAGAAATTAAAATTTTGCCGTATTTTAATATCCATACAATCGCATATCCTGGGGCCTGTGGCAGTGGCACGCCTTGGACGGATCGTCAGCCCGTTGCACATGCACAGTCATAGGCCTACTCATAATTCAGAGACGCAAATTAACTTTTTTCCTTTGGACCGTCGGAGGAAAATCTCAGGAAAGTCCAGGCGCACTGACACAGAGCGGAGGCGGCTTTTGCGCCCACGACACCGGAGGTGTGAGTGTACAAAAAAAAATGCACAAAAACCAGCATAACTAACACAATCGATGTCGGCATCCGCAAGCGTTTAAACTGAAGAGTCGTGGTATTGGCATATGTGAAAATGGATTTAAGGAGGGTTAATAGATTTAAAGTTCACCTAGAGGGAGGAAAAAAAACATGTATTAGTCAGTATATTTTACGCACATTCCCGATACCCGCCAGACGCAGCCGACGCTTTTGGCTACGATATGCAGGCGGTATTTTTTCGACTGGCCCCGATGTCATCCTCCAGGACGTATGTTACCCATGCTGATGTATTATGAAACAGCGTCTATTTCTGGAGCCTTTCTAGACAGCCTGCGCGTTCTGGATCATTGAGGGAGCGCAGAAGTGTGGGCAGCCGGATGAGTAAAGTTGAGACAAAACGAGGAAACGTGCTTTGACACCCTTACGTAAAATATGCTTTCGCAATATTTTAATTCCATTTTTTTCCCCTATTGTTATTGTTATCGTCTGTGGGGCTATATTATTTATTTATGTAGTTTTTTATTTCCCTGCCATTTGGTTTGTAGCCAATTGAGACTGACTCACTGGTAGTGCGCCTAAACCTGCGCGTCACAGCAGGTTATCTAAGGTCAGTTTCATTTGTTTCTGGCGAACAAACAGTTTTACAATGAACGGTTTGGCATTTACCGTCCGCTGAATTTATAAAGCTGGATCATTTTCAGAAGTAATTCAGGTTAAATAATATTCTAAAAAGTCTAACGGCAGTATCTCTCGATTTTCAAGGATACCATTTAGGCCACCTGTTCCCACCCACTCTTCATCTCATTTTTCATAAAATGCTTTGATTTGATTGTACTTCTAGAGATAAAAGGTGTATTTTACGGTAGTTTGTATGCTATAAAAACCACAGACGAGTCACTGGCTAACGTGACGGGCAGGCTGCGGTACAAAACAAGTAAACTTAAATAAGCAAACCAAGAAATAATGCAGCAATCTGCAATGTAATTGATTGCAAAGTGAGCAGTTAGGGCTTTTATGTAACGTAGCCTACTGAATATCACATGGAGCTCAATGTGCCCATTGCTATCGATGCTTCCAGACTGCTTACGATTCACATTTGCCAACAAATGCATTTTTCTGTCAATTTCTGTTCAGACGCGATTATACGCTGCTTAGGCGAGGAATCGACGGGTCTGACTGATGCTGAGACGCCACACGCAGATCGGCACCAAAACCAAGGTGGGCTGTAATAATAAGTCACCCGCCGCCGCCGATCCGCTTTGTATACGTCGGGTCTGCTCTTGGGGGTGGTTAATTTGACAGCAGCGCTCAATCCGTCAAACGGGCAACACCTACCGCGCGGCTCCGATCTGCTGCCCTTCCTCCTCGGACTCCTCCCTTCTCTCCCCGAAAATCGCCGCAGCTGGAAAAGATGTGGAAACCCACAGCAGCCGGAGGAAACGATCGCCAGCTTAGGGCCACTCCCGGCTGCGTTTAACAAATCGTTTTAGCATGTCGGCGCTGGGGAGTGATCACCCGAAGACTGTTTTTGTCGCAGGTAAGGAAATGCGTGTCGCCTGTTGCTCCGCGTTGCTACCCTGTCACCGAGCAAGCCTGTCATTTGGTCTTTTCTGCTTTCTTTTGCATCTTTTAATGTTGTCAGTAGTTAATTCAATATATGAAACGTCTCTAGTCGTCATTAATTATGATAATTATTCTAAGTGATTGGATGTATACATGCGAAAACTACTATCAGAGACAAGTCGCTACCCTTACAATTTGGAATGTCTTAGAAATAGATTTTTTGAAAGCACGCAACTGTACAGTTTTTTTTAGGTGCTTTGTGGTGCATTATTGCACTTAGTCACTGTATGACTGCCACGTTTCACCGGGTAAACCCGACGCTGCACCGAAACGCAGCGCTTCATCAACGGCATAACAGAAAAGCCCTTCTCCACAATCCCCGGCGAGTCGCTTCGTGCGTCTGCGGGATGTGACAGCATGTCCCTACATTGCAAAGCGACAGCTGCTCCGGACAGGCTCGGGAACTGGGAGGGCGAGCGCGGGGGGCTCAGTGGGGGGCTCGCCGGGGTTATATCGCCGGCGGTCGGACCTTGGAGTCTCCGTCGAAGTTGGTCAGTTTGGGGGGCGCTTTCTCGGGGGAACTTCGCATGAGCATTACGGTAGCTAGGAGATGGATGCGCAGCTCTTCGAAGTTTGCATGAAAGTACTGCGAACTGGCGTAGGAATAGCGGCGTTCGCGTCACCGAGCGGCCACTCTAAACACACGTGAGTAATATTTCCATAGTTTCACGTCTCCACAAAATATATCAATTAATATAAACCATGATATGACCTATTCATTATTATAAAATAAACGTGCTTTTCGTATCTGTGTTGTATAAATATAAAACACACAAAAAATAAATATATATNNNTATATAAATTTCTTTTTAGTATCTGTGATGTATTATGTACACTCCTACAGGATATATTGGGCAATCTAAACATGCTGGTATAGAATGCATTCACTGTTTACTATTCATAATATGATTCCAATAGTTCATTAGATTCAAATTGGCTTAATGCAGTTTATTATCTGAAAGCCAGATTGTTTATTTGAATGTTTTAACAAAGCAAACACAAGTTTAAGAGTTCGTTGGGACAGTTTTACTTTGTATTATTTAACAAGAGTCTACTTTCTGAACAGGCAAGTATTAATGAGAATATAGTTTGCAGTTAAAATAGTTTGTGGCCCTTAACGGGTCTGACAAACGCATTTCACCTTAACCACTTTCCAAGGTTTTCAGAGTGTCAATGAGTAATACTGTTTAAAAAGGGGGGGGAAGAATCATTATATATTTTTCTGGCCTAATAATTAATCAAAATCTAACTCATCAATCTGCTTAAGTTATACTCTCTGAAATAAGTTACACTCACAGAAAACAGGGTAAAATTTGTACCTTTGCTTGTCACTGGGGCTGTACCCTCAAGGGTCAGCAAATTGTACCCTTAGCTGTAGGTACTTGTACCCGTTAAGGTACAGAAATGGACTCTGAGGAACATTTCCGTACCATTGATGGTACATCAAGTTTGTACCTTTGGGATGTTCCTCAGAGTCGGTAGGTCTATCTCACAATTAAGGGAGAGTTGAGAAAGTGCAGCTTTCGAGTCACGAGGCTATTAACAGAGTGAACCATGGTGAATCCTCAGCTCAGAAAGGTCACGCATGTCTGCTAAAACCAGGGGTTAAGCTCACAGGTATGAGTCTGTAATAGCAGTTCCTGTGCAGCACTGTACTGTATGTGTTACATACGGATGGGAATGTTGTTGGATTCCGCCTCTATGTTTAGGTGGGTATTGAAGCGAAACAGAGCCCAGACCTTTTAACCCGAAAGATCAGACCCCAAATATAGCGGCCTGTGTGCGTGTAAATTGCAATGTGATTTGTGTCGCTGTGAACAGGGGCGGGGTTTGTTGTTTTCTGGGGCCGCACTCGAAAACTCAATGTAGTGACGGTCTATGGCCAACAGAAGGCCCCCAAATCTCCAGGTCCCCGTTCAAAAGCCACTGGAGGGCTGTGAGGGGAAGGGTGGGGGGACCTTCAAGTAAATGCGGTCTTAACCAAAAACAAAAAGACTTCAAATGATGTGTGCACATATCAGAGATATCAGTAAGGCATATGTGAATTTGGAAACATGCAATTAAAATAATGTGACAAGTGCCGTACCATTGCTTAGATTCTGGACTTGAGTCCATCGTGATTGTAGCTCATGGGAGTTTTACGTGCACAAAAATGTTCTGTGGGCAGAAGGAAAAACGAGTGGTTCAGAGAGATAACCAATCAGATTGTAGAGGAAGTCCAAGTAACTAGAGAAGGGGGAACCAACTAATCAGATGTCTTGGTCCCACCTCCTATAGGTGTTCTGGAAATAAGTGTAATGTAGAATTTCTTGTGAGAAGGCGATGGATCTTCAGGAAGGAAGAACAGGTCAATCAGTCATAGAAGGGATAGAACATATGGAAAAGACTGCATCTTTGTTTGCAGCTACTCGCTTTTGAGTACAGATTTGCATGAGACATTAGGTGAAGACACGATGACAGGATGTTTTATTGTCCTCCAAGGTCTTCTGGGAATTCACCTTCGTGTCTGTTATGCACATTTTCAAACAGGAGACCGGTTCTGCGTTGGGAAGTTGTGTTGTACGGTCACAGCAGGCACGCTTGCAACGCTGTCCTTGATGTAGCCTCGTGTCGCCGATGTGTGGGCAGTGATTGGCATGTGCCGGGGCACGGTAGGGGTGGGAGGACCGAACAAGCCCAGGAAGAAGCTGGACAGATGCCTGACGGCCAGGAGTCGAGTTCAAGAAGCCTTATCCTCTCTGAAGGACGCACTCGAGAAACAGCCGCCTCTTACTCACCTGTTCGCTGGGGTCATTTAGGTGCTGTTACAGAGCTTATCGTTTATTTCTTACCATAACGTAAATCTGAATGTTTATTCAGCCCTGGTACAGTTTTCTCCTCAGGGTACAAGCAACATTAATATACCCCAATTAATATACCCCAACATTAATATACCCACAAGGAATTGTACTCTCAAACGTATAATTGGCACTTTTTTCCAAGTTTCATTCTGAGGATGGCGTTATTTGCCTGTTTTTAAAATAGGAGTAATTAATATTACTTCATTTGCAGGAAATGGTCATCTGGCAGTGATGAAAATGAGATTACTGCCACATTAAAGATCCTCTTACTTGACCACTGGTCTTACACACCCTCTAGGGAGGAATGTCTATCTGTGGAATCCAAGCTGAGAGAACAGATTCTCACTGGAGATCAAATTTTGCTCTGGGAGACACAGGAGGATTTACATCAAAACCTACAGCATCAACTGAAATGGAAATCTCTGCTTCAGTATTAATTTCTTAAGGCACAATAAGGGATTCCTTTAATTAAGCTGGGCATTAGTCTAGTTTTCACACATCATTATTTTCTGCTGTAAAATATGTAAATATTCATATTACAATATGTTGTGATATGATGTAGCTACTATTTTATTAATATTCAACAGTAGTCATTTTACAGGCATCTTCAGTTTCTTTTAACACCGTTTAAATTAAGATGGTGTTAGGTCAGTACTTCCAGGGATCTTCAGTAAATCTTGCAGAGCACCAGTTCAGTATAAACCCAGTTGAACCTCTGTCTAGATTCCTAAAATATCCCCTTACCTCCCATGGTTCTGCTAGCACAAGTACTCTATGGATGATGTATACTCACAAAGTTCCTTTTCTCAGCATAGATGGTGTGTTCCCTTATGTACGGAGGTCATTGCATCGATGTGAATGGCTGAAGAACATGCTGGTCCAGGGAGTCCATGTATTGGGGGGTGATGATTGGTCAGGGATTTTCAGGGTTCCGCCCCTCTGCAATAGAGATCAGCATGTACCCCTGGGCTGTACCTCTCTGGGGAGTTGTGTAGACCCCTTTGCTTAGGCAGGAACTACAACTGAAAAGAAGGATGGTTAATATTTCTGGGTTTTATTACAGGTGATGTAATCCACAGAGGTCAAAATTAACGAACGCGCATTAGGAAAATTACTGGAAGCCTCCTGGGCTTCATATGTTGAGAGAAGGTTTGAGAACCTGATTTTTGTGGATGTTTCATTGTTCTCCAGGTGGCTCCTTTCCGGGCGATGAGGAAGTGCTTTGTGATGCTGTCATCGGCATTGCTGTGAAAGCGCAGTGTGGTCTCTTTAATTAGACTAAATAGGCCGTGCGCGGCGCCTAAATGGTTCGCCTGTGTGGCGTTTTTAGCGCCGTGCATCACATGTACGTGGCGTGGCGGCCCAGTGGCTATAGCACCGCTAACTCCAGGGTTGAGGGTTCGATTCCTGTTTCTGGTCTCTGCGTCTCCACAGGGTACTCCGCTTTCCTCCCCCACTCTAACGGCATGCAGTTAGGGTAACTGGTGTCTGTCGTTGGTGTATCTGCCCTGCGATGGGGTGGCATCCTGTCCCCTGGCTCTCTGCCCTGTACTGTCTGGGATTGGCTCTGGGCTCCCAGGATAAGCATTTGGAAAATGGCTGAATTATGTGCTGCATTAACAAATGATAAATAATAGTAAAACTTAACCAGGGGTGGATTAACTTCTCTGGGGGTCCTAGGCTGACGTAGCTAGTAAACCCCCAAGGCCTCTTTGTGACAAAAGAGAAATGAGAGAGAATTTAAAACGATGCAATGTCAATAATCCTCGGGGTAAAAGCTTGCTGACCCGGGTGGGGGTAGGAGTTGGGCA
>JAODKC010000049.1:1215058-1232338 GCA_026777985.1 Mormyrops attenuatus | reverse complement strand
CGCCCGCCCCCCCCCGCCCCCCCCCGGCCCCCCGCCCCGCCCCCCCCCCCCCCCCCCGGGCTGTCGATAAAATCTGCCGATCGAAGGTCTTGGGACTATGTTTTGGTCTGCACCATCTTTCAGACCATAAATTAGGTATGCTTTGTTTTTCGAAGAGAATGACTACATCGTTGTGTGAGTGTGTGTGTGTGTGTGTGTGTGTGTGTGTGTGTGTGTGTGTGTTTTTTTTTAACTGGCAAACCTTGCAAGTGGGAAGAGCGAGTGAAATCTAGGAGCTTAATGATGATGAATGTATTGTGTGGAGCCCAGAGGAGCCTCGGTTAGGTAGACCTCAGCCAGGTGCGATCCGTGCAGCAGCTAGACGACACAGAGCCGTTAGGAGGGAGAGCAGCATCTCCATCCTCTTCTCTGACGACCTGTAACCAAACATACAACCCAGATGACCCCGACGGAGGCACTTTGAGGCCCTGATGAGTCCCACGTATGCGAGGTTTAAGCTCATTATCCGACTCAACGATTGTCGTTTCCACCTGCGTGCACCGTTTCACGCCGAATCCGGCAGAAATGTACCACCTGACTTTAGTACAGTGTTAGGCAGAATGTTATCTTATATAACACAGTAAGCATAGACCAGCTGGTATCTCTATTATTATGTTAATATGGAAAAAATATTAAATAACCAGATATAATTAAAAATTATATTTTGCTTCCCTTGTCTTACCCTCCTACACAAAAAATGCATGTATAAAAATCTGATTAATATCTGCAGTTAACGTTACAGTGAATTAGATCCAAGTCGCATTCTGAATATATCATTGCTGTGCCATTTGTTGAAATGTTTTATTAGTTTGTATTACTACTGTCTATGGATTCCCGGAATATATATATATACACACTTAAAGGCCCTCATTCAAGTGATGATGCATATTATTATGCATGTAGTACTGATATTGGTTTTACTCCCGTAGTTTTCTTTGCACTGCTGATGTGTCTCTATTATGACAAACTAATTCATATGTAAAGCAGCAGTCTCCTTATTTTTATGCTAGTGGGTATTATATATTAAATGACGTTGGCTTCTCTCTGTCCCAGGTTGTAGCACTGCGGACGCACAATGAGATCATCTGGACAGGAGGGTGTTTCCCCGGCCAGCCGGGGAAGGCAGTGAGACTCAGTCCCACAGGATGGGGCACGAGTGAGCAGCGGGTCACTGGGTCGACTCTGGCCTTTGGTGGGGTTATGTTGACGGCTGGTCAGTATGACTCTGCTGGACCTGTGGCTGTCCCGCTCCATCCCCATGTGTTTGATGCTCCAGAGCCTTGTCCTCATGGCCCTGTGCTTCCCTTCCGCCAGCATGTGCCCCAAGGGCTGCACCTGTCTCCGTGGCGATGGCCTCAATGTCAACTGCAGCCATGCTCAGCTCAAGGAGATCCCATCTGAGCTGCCCCCAGACACGGTTCTGCTGCGACTGGACCACAATCAGATCACTTCAGTCCCAGCCCGGGTATTTCAGGGGCTGAACCGGTTGCGGGAGATCAACCTGTCGCACAATGCACTAGAGATGCTGGGCGATAGCGCCCTCCAAGGTGTGGAGGACACACTGCAGGCCCTGGACATCTCCCACAACCTGATCAGCCTAGTGCACAAGGACACCTTCGCCCAGCTAAAGGCCCGAATCCACATGGGTCACAACCCTTGGCACTGTGACTGCGCCTTGCAACAGGCCCTCCGCGGCATGTTCTACAACCATGAGTCGGCCGGCCAGGTGCTCTGCAAGACTTCCGATCTCCAAGACCTGGAAGGACGGCCCTTCCTTTCCGTGGATGCCGACCTCTGTAACCTGGCCAAGCGTACCACAGACTACGCCATGCTGGTCACCATGTTTGGTTGGTTCGCCATGGTCATCTCCTACGTGGTGTACTACGTCCGGCAGAACCAGGAGGATGCCCGGCGCCACCTGGAGTACCTCAAGTCTCTCCCCAGCAAACCGAAGAAGCAGGATGACGGGGAGGATGTCAGCACTGTGGTATGACTCCGCCCCTGACCCACATCAGTCACGACACATCATCCTGCTTGCAGGGGTCAGGACCCGGGATTAGGGAACTGGAATTCGCTTCCGAATAATCTGGACAAAACCTGCTTGTTTCATGTTTTCGCTTCCCCTGAGTAGTGTGACATTTTTGAATAGGAATCTGTTGATGATTCCCATTCTCATTTTTACTGAACCGTATTGTCTGGCATAACAAAAGCCATTGAAATGTTATCAAAATTTGAATTTTCACTTGAAAGTTTAGTTTTTAATTCCTTCGCTAAACTTGAACGAATACGACGTAAAGGATAGAATGCAGAACAGATCAATCTCCGAGGATGTGTGAGTTTTGTGCAGTTTGATCTTTTTGATTATTACTGACGACCTTCAGTTTTTCACACTCACCTTGTAGTTCAGTTTAAAATAAAAAAAAAAAAAGTTTTTTTGAGAGTAGAGAACTCAGGTTTAACCCTTAAATAACCACCTGCTTTCCTGTTGAGTCATTTCCACCCTAAAAAGGTTCCTGTAATCTGCTATGCCTTCAGAAATATGCCATGATTCATGCAAGGAGATCGTAGGAAAAGTTATTTTGAAGGTGCTGTGATGATAGATGGATGGATGGATGGATGGATGGATGGATGGATGGCCATTGCTGCATATTTTCTAAGTCTTCAGTGTTTTTATATCACATTAGCTCAGACCATTTTATGTATTGCTTTGTTTTAATGGGTTCTTGCTATTATATTTTACCCCAAACTGAAAAACGTTACATGTTACATCTCTGTATAAATTCCTAACATCCAAAACCTAAATATCACCACAGAACGTACCTATACAGTATACCAGTTCCACAGTAAGTTTCAGCACCCAGTAAACCTTTACTGGGCATCTGCACGGGGCATGTTGTGACATTAAGCTCAGTATATAATCAGTTAGGTTTACAGCTTCATCGGGCTCCTGAAACTGGAAGAATGAACTTGTATATACAAAACCTTGATGTTGTATGGGATGGTTTGGAAAAAAAGTTACCCTTTAACAAGTTTTATATGAATGTATTAGTGCAGCCTGCTGCCTTGTCTTGCGGAAACAGCTTTGTGTACTTATAAAGGGTTGGGCAGTCTTGCAGCGCATGAACCGCAGGTAACAAAGCACAATGTAGCCAAGAATTCTGGAGAATTAAGTGCCTGAAATTACTGTCTTTCACACATTTCAGTCGAATCATGCTGCAGCTTCCTGAGTTTTAATCTGGCCTTATTTCCTGACATTAACCATTTGATCAATCCCCCATTTCAGTAAATTTTATATAGTAGGAATGCTTTTATGCTCATTACCATAGTAACAAGCCTATTTTCTTAACCATGTCGTAATTAAAGAAAAGATTAATGGAAATGGGTATTTGACTTATCTTGTTGTTAGATAATGATGGTAGGGGAGAGCTTCTGCCTCTCACTGTTGGGATTTATATTTGGCTAATGGCGCCGAGGAAAAACATTTATTATGCTAATGTATTACAAATGAGGAGAGTGGCTGGAAATTGAGTTTTTTTTTTTCTTTTCATTATTTATTTTTTTTCTTTTCCAGGGAGATGTTTATCTGTTTGAAGACCCGGGTACTGATTACAGACTGTACTTTAAACACTATAGGCATGTTGTAGGACTAAAGAAATAAAGGAATTAAACCTACTGTTTAGCGTCTGTTTGATGGAGCTCTTGGTTCCAGTGAGCGCCGACGGGTAACCAGTGAGATGACAGCATGCTAACCTTGGTATGCTAATTAGCCTTTTAGCTTACATCAAATCAAAGGAAAAAACTGCCACAGATCGTTTTTACAGATGTTATTGTTACTGTGGTGTTACTTTGGCCTGTGGATTTCAAGCTAAAAGCTTTTTGCTGGTGCGTGTTTCTCCCCGTTGTGTGAATTGCTCATTACATTTTATTTATTTAGCAGATCCTTTAATCAAAAGTGATGTACAACTGAGAGAACAGGGTCAGCCAGTCCTTGGAGCACTTGGGGGTTAAGGGCCCTCACCCTGGGGCCCAACAGTGAAATCACTCTGCCAAGCACAGGACTTGAACAAAGTGTCCTAATCCGCTGAGTCACATGCCGCCCGCAGTAAACATCCTGATTGTTAAGCAGCACTGACAAATCCAGGGGAGGCTGCTGCAGTTAAATGTACAAATTAGACATTTGTGTATATTGAATATGGAATGGTATAGCAGCCTATATGCTAGGAGGATACTGTGGATTTCTTTTGAGAAGTACATTACAAAAGATGAGTATGAAAACATTATGTGAACAGGATTTTACTAATAACTACACTCCGGAATAAAAGGTAAATATTTCTACCTTTACTTGTTACCGGGGCTGTACCCTCAAGGGTCTGCCAATTGTACCCTTAGCCTTGGGTAATTGTACCTTTTAAGGTACGATGTTCCTCAGGGTCCCTTACTGTACCTTAAAAGGTACAATTACAAGGGTACAAATTTGTATCCTTTTCTCTGAGGGTGTATTATGTGGTTTGTGGCTCTGTGCACATGACCACAAGGTCACTTGGTCAAATCCTGTAGTCGGCTGATTGGTTTCACTGATTGGCTCTTATGCAAGGCTCTTAACCCTGATTGCGCCAGGGATTGGCTGATTCTGCTTTCTCAATCGCATATCACTTCAGGTGAAAACAACTGCAAAAAAAAAATGGAGAAAAAAAGCTTTGCCAAAAAGCACAATCTCTGTCATCCATATCTGTACAGCACCAACTGACTCTCCCACATCTGTTTGATGGCTGTGCTCCGTCTGTGTTTAAACCGGGATGCCCCTGGTGGATGGCGAATTTATATTATACAGTGTCACAAGACTAAATTAGTTCTCACTCCGGCTCTATTTTAATCTGGCTCAGGTTGTTCCCGTCCTCCCTAATGGACACTACATTTCTCAAAAGAGGTTAAATTTAGTTCAGAAGAGAAAAAAAACTTTAAAAACTTTACTTTTAATAGTATTATTTTTGCATAATTTGATCTGTGACCAAAATATAGGCTTCAGATGTAAAGAAATAACAATGCGATTGAAATGAATGGCTTTCTACTTATTAGTCACATCATTATAATAATGTAATAAGTTATTCCATTTTTTTTCCACAGCAGTCTGAAAAAAGATCTGCAAGAAAGTGTATAAGCAGTCTGGACGTTAACTAATGAAGGACTGTGGAACAAAGGCAATGAAGACAATGATTTAGATAATAGATGACAACAGATATCCTTCTGGCACAGTCTGTGGGACCCAGACATCTCTGGTCTCGTAACACAGACTGCTACAATGCAGCATTGTTTTTAAGAACAACCTTCGTCCGCTTTGTGGCCATTGTGTTCATTTCACCTTCTCAGTGGAAACATTACTATTTGATTAGGGTCTGAAGTCATTTTTCTTTCAACAGTTTTTTTGTCCTCTGGACTACAGAGAAGTGGACCGCATTTGAACATCCCGCAAGACGATCTCAGCAGAGGCTGTGTCAGTGTTGTTCTCTTTTGCTTGATATTCTCTGAGACTTATTATTCTGTAGGCCAAACTTAGTCCATCGCTTTTAACAGCATTAGAGGAATCCTTTCTGGTACATGTATGCTTCCTGCACATACTACCCACTGTGTGTGAGAGGCGTGGCTTAGCATTGTCCTGAGACGGACAAGTGGCCAATCCGGTGATCAGGTAAGTCATGTGACTGGGGTCTTTTACTCTGATTGGTTCTGCCTACTCCCTTGTCCTCTGGACATGGGCTTAGATTTGATTATGGACGGTAGGGAACCGTCCCTACCAATACTGTGGGAGTAGTGTGTGTGTTTAAGGGGGCGGGGGGTTCGGCATTGATTTGGTCCCTGTACCACTGTTGAAATCAAACGTATGCCCTTGCCCCTGGATGAGGCATCAATTATTCTGGCATTTTTACACCATGCACAACACCTGACCTGAGAGAACCAGTGACAGTCTCTTCATTCTTATCTTGTCAACTCAGTGCACTATTGATTGCTTTCTCTCCAACCAACAGGTTATTATTTTTCCTAACTTAAATTCTTTCCCTCCTGCCCAAAAACAAGATGCCCTGATACCAGTATAGCCCCTAAGTCATGACTGCCCTGCCTTCCATCATCTCTCCTTTTTCCCAGAGAAGACAATAATTATCCCTCCTCACCTTCCGAGCTCGATGTCACGGCAATTTATTCTCAGGCGTGACGACAGCAATTCTAACATCCTGTCACATGGCTTTGTTCGCGCTCGTGACCATAATGATTCTCACAGTATAGATATAAGATAAATCTGTTTCATTATTTTCACTTTGTGTCATTCGGGAGTTGGAGAGCAAACGTATGTTACAACCTTATTATTAAACATGTAAATCAACCAAAGGCATCAGATTTGACACCATTGTCGATGCCAGCGACAGGTTTGAGCTACAGAGCGAGGACAACTCGTCTTCAGAGAATATCCCCATCCCTGCAGGTCCTGGGATAATCGGGAAGAAGATTTCTGGTTTAAAGCCCTGGTTTAAACGGCCTGATGAAATTTCAAAATGAACAATGTGGTCCAAAGACTAGCCTTCAGTGGACTGCTCGTAAATTTAAAAAAAAGTTCTTAATGAATTTGGCCTTTAAATAATTATTACCTAAAAAAAGATACAGGTTCCCATATATTAATTGCCAAAAAATAAGCAAAATCAGCACATTACATCATTTTGTGCTGCAATAAACAAGTTGAATCCCATCCAGGTTGTCCCAGCCTTGTTCCCTGAGCCTTCTGGGATAGGTTGCAAACCCACCGGCCCATGAACAGGATAAATTATGATCGTAATGTTGAGCTTTTCATCCTAGTCTCAGCTTGTTAACACCTCTTCTATACACAGTTTCTCATGAATATTCTACATCTCTCCTGACAGGTATGACGTGAGCAGACGTTTCTTCCAAATCAGCCAAGTCCCAGTAACCAGCCTGTTGCAAACAATATGGCCGCCGTATCGCCCTCATCTCAGATCTGAAGGTCAGGCCCGAGTCTATTTCCCACATTACTACTTCCCATTTGATTGATTAGCCTGTTACTCTGGATCATTTTGAAATGAACTTGAATAAAGTAAAGAGATTAGATCTGACTGACGAACAGCTCAGAATCATAACAAGGCGTAAAAAAGATGGAATCCAGTTTAACATTAATCTAAAAAGCATTAGCAAATCCAGGAAAAGACTATTTTCCCCAGAAAAAAAGAAATCTCTGGGAATGTAAACACATCAGATTTGCTGCATGCTGTAGCATTTGGACTGGCATTCCACACTATTATTGCTGACGTCTGTGTTTTTCAGTCCCTTCTCCTGTATGTGTGCCATGTGCCCTAAAAGTGTGTGAATCTGTGCATCTTGCATGTGTGCGACAGCGACGCAGGTCTGACCGTAGAACAGGGGTGGACAATTTCATCCAGGAAGGGCCACCATGTGTGTGGGTTTCCGCTGCTATTCCCTAATTAGATTACTAATTAGAGGACTATTTGGCTGAAGAGACCTCACATCTGGGTTTGAACAGCTGACCTAAAGGTTACCCCAAAAACCCTGCATATACACCGGACCTTTGTGGATAAGACTGCCCGCCCCTGCCATAGAGGGTACCAGACCGGTCGCATATGCACAGTGATCTAATCTACTTTCTCTGGATTAATCAGATGATATAAAACATGTATTTACAAATATCTAATTCAAGGTCATAATAAGGATTTTGGCATCCGTACTCCTTACCCTGTAGGTTCTCTTCTTGGTGGTTTTGTAGGTTCTCAGTAGTGATATTGCCCCAGGAAGTGACAGGATCTGAACTCACTTTTATGCTCTCGTCCCTAGAACCCGCCGTCTTTTATTCTGTGCAAATTTTCTCCATTTTACTCCTCCTAACTTGAGTGCTGCATTATCCCAAAAAAGTTTTAAAAACCATTTCCACCCCTGTCAACAGGAGAAAGGCACACAGAATTGTGAGAGGGAGCTGGGCAGATCTCCTGCAATTCGGCCCAAACCGCCCAAAGAGACGGCGGATGCCGAGCCCCATACGCTTCACTTCTATATCTGCTCTCAGGCACCTAGCCGGCTTTCAGAAACAGCCTGAATTTACTGGCCAGTGGACATCATCTTGCAGGGTTTCAGGAAAAAAGTGCCCTCATTCCAGGCATGTCAGTATGAAGCTGGGAATGAGCTTCTTTCTCTATAATGACATCATGATTCCATTGCCTATAGCGACCTTACCTATTTTAGGTTTGTGGAATGTAATAATTCCAGACATTCCATAGCTTTCGATTACCATTATCTCGGAGAAACAGGCATTCTGTATTAGCATATATTGATTTAGAGGATGGCACGGTGACCCTAAGGCTATACTTGGGTCTTGCTGTGGCCTCACATCTCCAGGGTCGTGAGTTACATTCCCATCACTGGCTCTTTCTTTGCAATGGTGTCTCTAATTTGCACATAGTGTGTGACTGAGCATGTGCGCACGTGCCCTGCGATAGAGCGGCATTATGACTCTATGCCCTGTGCTTCCTGGCATAGGGTCCAGGCTCAGTCACCCTCTACTGGTTCAGCTGTTAAGGCAGACGGACGGATGGATCGATGGATCGACAGATGGATGGATTGATTATGACCAAAGAAGTCCCAGTCTAGATGCTGTGGTTGGATCCGAAATCTGCTGTTTTATCAGATCCATGCGAGGCATATTAATTATCATTGACGTCACTGTAATATTTAAACCAAAGTTTATCTACCCCTATTATGAAGTTGAATTACTCCTGGAAAAGGCACCCCAGGGTTCAGCTGTGATTGATGCCCCTCTTGAGATGTAAAAGAAGCACCCCCAACATTGTGAATGCACGCGGCTCCGGTCTATTAGCCAAAAATAACAGTTATTTTTTCCCCCGGGGGCCACTGTTTGCTGTGTTCAGAAGAGTCTTCCGGTGCAAAGTGTCAAATCGCCATCCTCATTAGCGTGGTGCTGTTCCCACTTAAAGTACAAAACCAGACCGGAACTTCTGAGGGATTATGGTTTAATAATGGAGGTTGTTAACAAACCTTTATCTTCAACACTGATTGTCCACCCTCTTTGTCTGTCTGTTTGTCTGTCTAATATCTCTTTCTCCACCAGCCTTATTGTGTGAAAACAGGATCACCTGTGAATGTTCCCTCACGCATACAGTGGGAATTTTGGCTGGTCGGCCGGAGAAAATCTCTTCAGCATTGGAGACTCCATTTGCATGGCTGTGTGGGCGGCTCAGGAAGACATGTAGGTGGTCACTCAAGTTGGAACTTCGAGTCCCCCCACACAGGAGGGAGACACGCTAGGAGAATTTAACAAAGCACCATGCCTGAAAATCTTGCCGGAGGCCAGGGGTGCCGGCGGGCTGCGGAACTGCAGGACCAGGGAGGTGAAAACTGAAAGATGATTGTAACAGTAACCTGCCCATGGAACAGCAGAGAGATGAACTAATGAATCATCCAGGGACCTCCGGGGTCTGCAAATACCTAACATTCCTGGACAGGGCATAGACGAACATGACTCTGCCTTTGCACCCACCTGTAATGGGTCCAGAAGTGCAGGGGTACATGCTTGCTTATTCCATTGCTGACATTTTGACTCAATGGGAGAAGCTAACACATTTTTTTCACTATCATAATAACTGTGTGGGAGGTCTTATGCACAAGACAAAGGGATTACATTTTAATATTAACAAAAGTGTATGAATATTCAACAACAATTATTTAAATAATGACATTGAATAATAATTACTTCAATATAAGCTGGGGAAAATAATACATGGAATTGGAAGCAGAAAGAGATATATAAGATTATAGAAAGGTGTTTTGATGGAGTAAGAATTGCATTTTTTATTAAATTTGATGGATGGGTAGTATGAATTTAAAGATAGATAGGAGGCAGTACCAACAATTTCAAAGATGAATGAAATCACATTGGAGAGATTATTGGGCGGTTTGGGCGAAGCTTAGTAGGCAATGATGTCACAGGGGGCAGGGCTGGACTGGCCATCTGGCATTTTCCTGGTCGACCAATGGGTATGTGGGCCGGCAAAAGTTGTTGTGGGAACCCCACCCTGCCCAAGGCCAATTTCCAGTGCCAGTCCAGCCCTGAGTTCAGGAGCAAATGAAGATACCCACTCAACACAAACCCTTATGTGAAATTCTCATAAGTCAGACAAGATACTGACATGCATGAGCATCTTAAAAGGGCAGGATTTTCAGAAGCAGACCATTCTCAGTGAAGGATGGTGTCCCCCTCTGGCTGGCCGGATGGTTTGGCCCGGATTGTCCCCATAAGGTGCAAGACAGATACTCAACAGAAAGCAGCATGAACTTGTTCTTCAGCTCTAGACATCGAATCAGAACGACGTGGTACTGTGTGCTACACTGGCACAAATGTACTCTCTCGCTGATTCTCCACAGTAAACCCAGATCCAAAACCTCCAATCTCCATGCTCATCTTTAATTTCATGCTATCCCTTTTAATTACATGTCAATGTTTTGTTTTGATTTTGATTAAGACTGCCAGGCTAAATACTGTCTCTGTTGTTTCACACATTCTCATAGTTAAAGCCACAGTTTTCAAGTGTGAATCACAAAAATTGTGCCAACAAGATGTCTGTGAGTTCTGATGGGATGGAGGAACAGCAAACAGCAGCCTTCAGTTCATCTGTGGTAAAAGGACCTAAAATAGATACATAATACAGCAAAACTCATATTCATAGACACGAATTCGTGTTGGTATTTGATTTCACATGTTAATAAAGTTATGTCTACTTCCTACAATAAATACTTTAGTGCGATAGAACTGATTATGAATAACACATTAGGGAAAATTTGAGTTATAAAAGAAGTCTTAATTGGGCAGTTTGGGGGGCTTGGGAATAAGCCCTTTAAACGGCGTGCAGATGAAAGGCTTCGCGCGTCCCGGGGACTGCGGAGAGGAACTCCGTATTCGTCCCCTGCCTTATCTGAGAGCTGCAGCTGACGCTCCTTAGGGGGGGGTGCTGCGTCACGCGGTACCGAGCTTGTATCTTGGAATAGGTGGAGCGCGACTAATCGCGCCCACGTGCCGAGCGCGGCATCCACGCGTTCCTGTCAATCGGGCTGCGATGTGCGTGCAGCCGGAGGACGCGATGGCGCGCGTCTGTCCGCTCACGTGCTTGGCGGGGCTCTCTGTAGTAGGTCTGCACGCGCTGCTGAACCCCCCCATCCCCCCACTCCCCCGGTGGCCGAATTCTGCACCCCTGCCGTCAAAAATGCACCACCTGTCGGGAGCGCGCACAGCTCTTTACTTCGATTCGAAGGGGGAAAAGAAGTAGTTCCATCCATCTAAATGTGCAACAGAAATATTAAATTGCGTTTGCACATTCAAAAGACGTTTATCACTGTTTCACATCACGAAAGCTGCATTTAAACCATATAAAACTGATAAACTATGCGATGACATGTAGACGATGAGCCCTATATATTTGTCTCGTCATTAGTTTACAAGTTTATGAACAAGGAAGTCCTTGGCTTTAATCAAAGAAAATATGATTTCTTATACACATTTAATAATTTATTTTTACATGTGTATTAGTACTGTCAGGCAAAACAGTGAAAGTTTCTTCGTTTGTTATTCATACATATAATGTTTTTATTGCAAATATAGCTTCATAATTACATTAATTATTAATTAATTCATACTAACATTTAACATTCTTTAAACGATTTAAGTTTTATTTCTGTTACATCTTTAAAACGCACCTGACAGCTCTTTGACGTCAGCTAATCATGCAAAGGTACTCGGTTGAGAGACTGTGCCCGAGAACGGGTTATTTGTCGAAGGTTTAAACTAAGATAGATCACGCAGTCTAGCCACGGATCCTGATGTATATCAGCAGATATTCGTTTACATACCCAAATGGAAATACCCATCAGGTGTTTCAAAAGCCCAAAAAGTTGATATTCGACGTAAAGCATCTAAATATTTTTTAGAAGGTAAGTAGCAAGTTGCGGGCGGTAAATTAGCATTTAGTTAGGGTTTCATTGTGTAACTGTAGTTTTTAATTGAGGCATATGTGGATGGTGACCTGAGAGTAAAGCTGGGGAGTGATTTTTTTGGGGTCCGAGCGATTTATATGGTATGCTAATTAGGCCGCAGAATTCATGTTTAAAATGATTTAGATTTACATGTTATTGTTAAAGTGTTTTGTTATACTTAATTGATCTGTAGGGAAAAAAAATTTCCACCTCCCCCATTTTGCTCTATGAGAGCAAGCTAGGCAGTAAAACACAGCCTCCCGGTGCGGCACATTGGGAGCTGGGGCTTAAAGGCCTTGTTTAAGGAGCCACAGACATGGCGAGGCTGGAACCAGCGACCTTTTGATCACAGGCACATATGTTTAACCTGCTGAGCCACAGACTGCCCCCTGGTGTTTTGTGTTAGAAGTATCTTTCTGCATCTTTTTTTCCCCATTATGGTCTGCGCACCCATCATTATATGTGCGCCAGACATTGTCACGTGCGCATTCACCCGTATCACCCGTATCTAGCACAAGACGCTTATCTAAAATCCATCTCCCCATAACGACGGTAAAGTAAATCAACAAAGCGCACAAGGTGTATCACTGCTAATAAAATGAAGAAAGAAAAAAAATGAGACCAATTTATTTCCATGCTTCATTTCTATTTCAGTATACTAACCCTATGTGTAATATTTGTTAAACTCCAACCAGAGCGTGCCATGACGTCAAACATTGATAAAGTATTGGCTTTGTTCAGCCACATATTGATTGTCAAAATCTTCCTTAAGAGAAACATAATTATTGCATTATATAATAATGGATATACACTTGTTAAGTGTGAATTACTGAAGGTATGATATAAAATTATTGCACGTATGTGAACCATGAATAGACGGACGCAGTAAAATTAATCCCTTATTTCAGTATTATGACCATGCATTCTGAAGTTTCCAGGTGTGTATATGTGTGTGTGTGTATGTATATAAACAATTTAGAGGACCTCGTGCCTCAATTATGATTTTAAAAGGCACAATAAATACTGACAATTGTAGAACTGCACAGGCGGCTCCTGTCTCTTGATTGGCACAGAGGAAACCAAACCATGACTGTATTCCTCCACTACACTCCTCAACATGAAAGAGTGTCTTTGTTGCTAAAGGTTGCCAAATATCTCTGGGTATATCTTTGTTGCTGTATTGGTGTGAAGTGCTTATTTTTAATACAAATTATTTCATTTGATTTTTTTTTTGGAGCATCACTGTACTATATTAAGGGACAAGCAAGGTCAGTCAAAACAAAAGTGGTCTGTCGTGCTAAAGAAGCTACTAAATTATTTGTCGATTTTAATGCAAGTTCCACTGGAGCTCACACTGGCCAAAAAAAAACCATTAGATGCCATTTTCAAAAGATTTTTCTGGCCGGGAATGTCAGCTGACATTGATAAACGGGTGAGTAAATTTCACAAGCTATGTTCTCTTGCAAGTTGCTCAAATGTGATACATGTTCTCTTTTCTATTAATATAGGTAACAGGTTCGCATTTATTCATTCTCCAGTCATCACAAATTAAGATGCAGTGAGATATCTTAATACAACTGAATTAAAACAGTTTAAACTGCAGTTTTTTTTTTGTTAATAATGTAGCAAATTGTAGTCATTCAGTTTCAATTTTAAGAAATGCATATTTTTTCAGATACGTGTTTTCTCTGTGACAGTGATGGTGTGAATCTTTTTAGAGATATCTTCCATTTTTTTGTCTTTTATTCATTCAGTCTTTAATGCAGAACCATATAGTTGATTGTGTTCTGCATATGATGTGCAACACTAGACATGTCAGTGAAATATGAACTCAGATCTGAGAGGCTCACGTTATCAAATATGACATGAAATTTCCAGCCGATTTATACTGGCACCCAGTGAGCAAATGCACAGACATTTACATCATTCAGCAGAGATTCATTTCTAAATTGGCTTTGTTCTCCCTGCAGCACGCGGATCAGAATGATGGTAAAGTTAGGATACAGCCAATGTTGAACCAATGACATTTCTGAACATAACCAAGCATTCCACCACCACAGACTATAATGTCATTCTGTTATTTGTTATATAATTTTACTCTTCTTTTTAAGGTTACAGAGCCATTTGAACTGGTTTGGATGGACCTGATCACAAAACTGGTGACAACAAAGCATGACCATAAATACATATGTGTTATCATGGATTATTTTAGTAAGTGGTCACAAGCCTACCCGCTGAAATCAAAATGTGCAGACGAAGTGACTGCATGCATTATAAAATTCGTCTGCCAGTTTGGGGCTCTGAAGAGGATCTTAACTGACCAAGGAAGGGAGTCTGTCAATGCGGTAAATTGAATTGATCAAATACCTGACTTTAATGCAGAGAGAATATGATACTTAAATTGCAAACATATTCCTTATTTTAGTGTCTGTACACTTGTTCAGTTTTGTTACATATTAATTTGTATTAACAGATAAACAAGCGAATTTGCACCAAACTTGGAACTGAAAGAAGCCTGTGCTCTCTTTACCATCCACAAACCAGTGGCTTGTTGGAGCGGATGAATGGCACTATCCAGAGGTTGGCAAAATGCATCTTACTTGTTTTTACCTTTGTGACATCGTGTTGTTTATTTGTCACATGAATCGTTGTCTGTAAGGTATTCTTAAAATATTTTCAGGAAACATTGGTTTCAAGCATTGGTTGTTATATTTTGATTTTCATGTTACAAATACACCTATTCATGTTTTGCCAAATACTTTTGCAGAACTCTAAGCAAATTAGTGGGTGAGAGACTGGCTACTTGGGATGAGTCTCTTGATGCAATTATGTTTGGACTACGAACTAAAAAACAAATCACTACCAAATTCTCACCGTACTTCCTCATGTTTGGAAGAGAGGCCCGCTACCCTTCTGAGATACCAGAGGAATACCAGGTTAGGCTGTAAATGTTGAAATTAATTATAGTTAATTATTTCTGGCGTAGCTCAGATGATGTGTTCTGAGGCTGTCTAGATATAAGAACATAAAAAATTTACAAATGAGAGGAGGCCATTCGGCAGAGTCCATTATTAAATAACAAGCTATTTTATATGTCACAGCTATTTTGTTTAATAGGTGGAAAAAACTGTGGAGTCAACTATTGGTAAGATAGTAGCGGAGGGAGGAAGACGCCTGGATGAGCTAAAAAATGCCGCCCATGAAAATATTGCAAAGGCAGAAGATTCTGCAAAGCAGAGGCTGAAATCTGGTGCACAAAGGTATCATTTCAAAGTTGGTGACTGAGTCTGAACATACGGAGCCAGCAGACGAAAGGTGCCAAGCTGGATGCCAACTTCTAAGGACCGTATATCATTTTTCTCAACTTTTCCTTCCTTCACCTAGGCATTATACATTGTACCAAAACTCTTGAAAGGATTGCTCGATACCATCACATTCTTCCTGTTGTGATGGCCTTGAAAATGGAGTAGTCACTGTTACATGTGTTTAGCACATATTTAACTTAATAAAACTCGTTACTTAGAGTGTTACTTAGGTATGAAAGGACGGTTGTAGCATTCCTGGTGTTTCTTTTGCCCCTATGAAAAACGTTCCCAGTTTTTGGATCCTTTGGGAGAATCTCCAATTAAAATCAAGAAATGCTTAGAATCGACAAGGCACGTTTTGCTGTAACATCTAAGCTTACTTTATATTAAGATTCACCGCTGTAATAATAGTGTGGTAAAACAACAGGTATTGCTTTTCTTCTCAGGGGTGTGGATTGAGTTTTCGGGGGTCAAAGTAGCTGCTAGTTCCAGCTCCAGGAAGTGAATCCTAACTTGACGTACTTGTCTAGTGTTTGGCCATTATTATTATCAAATTTCTGCTTCCATTTTGTGTAATGGTGTAAAGTTATCAGGTTGGTGGCTGCCTTTTTAAACCATAAGCAACACTGAGTGGACTTGGGCACTGTGCTCTTTCCTCCTGGACAGGCTGAAATGTTTGTTTATATTTTTTTTTTCTCCTTTGGAGAGAAACAGTCTCTCAATCAAACCCTTAGAGGCAAATGGATTTAACTTAATCAATCAGGCTGTTTTTCAGATTGGCTAGATAACACAGACAAGAAATTAGCAATTTCCCAAGTGAGTGCAAGTGAGTTTCCAACTGTAACCTGCACAAGTAATTTCATGAAACACTGACACCGACTCCAACAGCAGTCACCGATAGAGTATTTACCTGTCAAATAGTGAGGATATGAGGACAGATAGTGAACTAGCTGGCATTGGTGTTTGCAAAATGTTTACAGCCATTAAACTGAGCAGTTATATCAATGGCCTCTCACCCTTATTCTTCTAATCTATTTTGTCCATATACTGATTTTTTAGGACAACAATTGTTGTTACATTTAGGCAGCAATCTTCCCTCAGTTTCCTATTATGGTTACTTTAGTTGCTTTGAATTTTTAATGTGAAAAGTGTTAATTATACTTTAATGGAAACACTCTCCCTTCCCCTTATATATGCTGTGATGTTTACAACAGATGGTCCCACCATGAGTCCGGGCAGAATCCTCCTGTAGATGAAGACTTACATGTGTCCAGCCTGCACATAAGAATTTGCTAGTTTTAATTTTGTGTTTTATGTAGGGTTATTTATTCATTTGAGAATGTGACTAATTGTACTTATTTGCTTATTGCCTTTATTTTAATAATATGGCCTTACTTGTTTGTTTTCAATAATCACAATAATAATAATTATTATTATTATTTAATTTTAGATATTTTTAGGCCTTTAGTTTGTAGTCATTGTTGGAATTGTTAATCGTAATTGTTGTTAATGCCGTCTTGTTATGCATGCCTTCTCAAAATAATGTGCCTATTGAATCTCAGATGACATCTATAGGAAAAATTCAATGTTGAAATGAATAATCACAAATTTGACATTAAGTAAAGTTTCTACATTGTATCCAATTTTGATGCCCACTTGACACTTTCTCTCAGATAATGACATCATAATCGTTTTGATAATACACACAATGGACCTAAAGTTGATATCTGAGCAAGCTTCACAGATTCAGTTTCAGCGCCGCTAGATTTGAAAGGGGTGTATACCCTTATGCATGAGGATGCGGCGCCCCCCCCCCCCCCCCCCCCGCCCCGCAGGGTGGTGAGAGGGCAAAAAGAGGGAGAATAAAAACAAAAAAAAAAAA
>JAODKC010000049.1:1190764-1214958 GCA_026777985.1 Mormyrops attenuatus | reverse complement strand
CCGCATGTTCCTGTCAGTTGATCTTCTCCTAAAATGCTTTTCATAAATCCACATAATGGACCAACATCAATCAACAGTGCAAACTCTTTGTTTACTTATTTAAGATCACTGTACCGAACATTCTCTTCATTATGGAGAAAAAGAAATTACTAAATGTGTATAAGAAATAATATTGTGTAACTTTCTTTGGTTAATAAAGCCAAGGACTTCCTTGTTCATAAACTAGTAAACTAATGAAGATACAAATAACCTCTGTTCTCGTTGGGGGCTCATTGTCTGCATGTCATCGCATACTTCATCAGTTTTAGCAGCTTTCATGATGTGAAACAGTGATAAACGTCTTTTAAATGTGCAAACGCAATTTAATATTTCTGTTGCACATTTAGATGGACGGAACTATTTATTTCCCCCCTTAGAATCGAAGTAAAGAGCTGTGCGCGCTCCCGACAGGGGGTGCATTTCACGGCAGGGGTTTAGAATTCGGCACAACACCTGTATAGTGTTGGTCTTTAAAATACCGTATACCACGGTATAATGTCTGGAAAGTATGAAAAATTAGATATGCAGGTACCGCCGACCGCCCTCATACAGCTGTTCTCCATAACTACTACAACAACAGCTATTCGTCCTCTACCCTTTCGTCGTTGACTGCCGATCTGTCGGCGCTACCAACTACTGGAAACACCTAATCAATCATCTTGCACATACGCGGTCGATGCGCATGGTTTCTGCAAGACAAAAATCTGGGCGGCACACGTGCCGTTCGCAGTCAACCCCTGATGACGAAATTTACGTCACGTTCCCTCATCCGCAACCGAAGGCGTACGTGGACAAACGAATTGGATTTCAAAGAGCCTTGCCGTGCTCAGAAGTCCGGGCACCCGGTGTATGTCAGCAAAAGCAACGATTCTGAACCTCGTGCTTTTTCTCTGCCCCTTTACAACTGTACAAGAAATCATTTTCAAAAAATGTTATGTATTGAACAGCTCAATTATTCCAGGAAAAAAACACATTTTTATTAATTTAGCTGTTCAATGCAGTTCTTTAAACACACACACAGACACACACACACAAGACAGAAAAAATCCAAACTATCCATTTTCTGTAACCGCTTCTATTCAAGGTTGCAGGGGTCCAGAGCCTATGCAGGAGGCTACGGGGGCAAGGCAGGGAACAACCCAGGATCGGGTGCCAACCATAGGTGTTGTTTGGTGCGATCCCTCGTGACTATAGCCCCACATATTTTAAGCCTAGCCCTGAGTATTTTACTCCCAATGTCAACCTTCCTTCAAAAAATAAGAGTCAAGCCCCAAGTAAACTTGACTTACCTCTTGATATTTTGGCACCAACCCATGGCAGGGCACAGACACACACCATTTACTCACACACACACCTACACAAAAAAAACCACATAATGAAATTAGGAGACATTTTATAGTGGGATTTAAAATACAGTGCCATTCTCGAACCTGCACTCCAGCACAGTAGGTGGCAGCATTCATTTCTAACTCCTAAAACTCACTGATGGAGGAAAAAAAGAGATAACAGAAGCTTCCTTAGCAACAGATGAGAGCCAGGCTTTCAGAGGGCCTGAGAGTTACATGACTATGAAGGTAGGCCTTCATGATGACTCAAACTGCTGGATCGCAAGTTATATTAACATCTAGCTGAACAGAAATGCAAGCGTGTTATTAAGGGCTGCTTGACTGCCCGTAACTCTAGAAGGGGGAAAGTGGCTAGTCGTCATTGTAGATACACCACCACACAACAACAAAATATGTCCGCTGCATTTAACCCATATGTCACACCATGACATAGCTAGGGGCAGCTAATTCAGCGCCCAGGGAGCAGTGCTTGGGTGTACTACCTTATCCAAGGTACTCTGCTGGTCAGGGATTCAAACCAGCAATCTTTTAATTTAATTACAAATGCACATTCCTAACCATTAGGCCACCATGCATTAAATGCAGCCATGCTTTGATAGTGAGAGTGGTTCAACCCGTTGCAAAATTTTAGATGTGAAAGCAAAGGAAGCGTCACCGAATGCCTTTTTGGCGTACCTCGTGCATTTGGGAAACTGGAAAGTAAATCAAAGGAAGTCGGACACTAAATAAGATACAGCGTCCAACCTTTGAGTCATATTTTAGAAGCCTTGCTTGGATAGTTATAAGCATGTGCTTCAGAATCATTTTTATCAGAATCATTTTATTAGCCAAGTATGTTTCCATACAAGGAGTTTGCCTTGTGGTGCTTTTAGAAGACATTACAAAAAAGGACATAACAAATAACTAAGCATATCTAAGCTCCAAAATGCATCAAGATGGCAAAACTGGCCAGTCCTAATTGCAGAAGGCAGGATTAGCATGTTAGTGTCGATGCAAACACAAATCACATAAAAAAGTCAAGTAAGGGGAAAACAAAATTACAGCTCCCCACAATTTAATGACTGAAATGTTTTATAGTAAACATGGAGAACTGACAAGATGGTTACGAACCAAAGCTTAAGAATTTTCTATAAATTCTTGAGACTATACATATATAAATGAAACCTCACCACAAGTTTTTAAACATTTCTAGGAGTGAGTTCATTTTCATCCTTGGGCTTTTACGTAAATAATCAGGCATGCATCAGAGGAACCTTCAGTGTGAAACCAAAACCATCTTCAACACAAACAATCACCGGCACACTGCCTGTAGTAGTAGTAGTAATAATAATAATAATAATAATAATAATAATAATAATAATAATAAAATTAGATTTATATAGCGCCTTTTACAAACCTAAGGTAGCATTACAAAGACATAGAAAAACCATCTAAGTAGTTCAGGAAGATTAATGTTCGTTAATGTTCATTAATGTTCTTTAAGTCAGATTTTAAGAGTAGAGAATGAAGAACAGTCAAGGAGAGATTGAGGAAGAGCATTCCACAGTTTGGGGGCAGTGACACTGAATGACCTGCCACCCAGAGTGGTGTGAGGGACATGGAGTAGATTACAGGTAGATGACCGAAGAGAGCGGGGGCGGTTGGGGGGTGGGGATAGCACGCACAGCTCACGTTCTGGATTATGTCCCGTCCATCCATCCGTCCATCCATCCCCCATAACCGCTGACCCAGTACATGGGACACCCTGAGCAGTGTGCTAGTCCCTCCCAGGGCACCAAAAAGATGCAGAAACATGGAGGAAAACAGGCAAATTACCCAAACAGAGGGCTGGGCAGGAGTCAGTGTATGAGGCCGGAGCCTCCCCTTTAATGCCCCCCCGCCAATCGCGGAAGATGCGTTCCAGACCCATCAGCGATAGGTGAAAATCCGCGATATAGAAAGACCATATAAATAAACAATTTTTTATAGTTTAAGCCTTAGAATACCGCTCCCACACGCTTTAACTATATGTAAACTTATTAAAACAACACAAATGATATGTGGATGTTGGGCTAAGGATATGAGTAACATAATAATAATAATAATATATAATGTATTTGTCCATTTCAACGATGGCTTTATTCCGAGAAGGTGCCACCCTCTTTCCTGTTTGACTAAAGGAAAGTGATGCGGTGGCTCTTATATTCTTTTCATCCTTCTTGATGTATCGTATTCATTCAAGCCATAATGGCGAGTGACGTCTGCGTAACGCTTTCTTTCCCGCTGCATATCCAGGAGTTTTACCTTCTCGTGAATGGTCAAGGTCTTCCTCTGGCGCTTAGGCTCACTACTACCAGAAGGCTTAAAAGATGCAGGACGCTTGGGAGCCATCATAGGGCTCAAAACAAAACGAAAACAATCGGACAACAAGCAAGGTACGCGATACGCAGAGAACTGTCACGCGTCTGGGAAAAATCCGCAATATAGCGGGGGCGCGATAGCTGGACCACGATATAGCAGGGGATCACTATACATTAATAACAGGTGCCTTTATCCAAAATGACAAACAACTAGCAAAGCAGGGGAGCTGGTCACCAGGACAGTTAGGGTTAAAGGCCGATGATTAAATCACATTGCTGAGCATCCAGTCACAGGGACAGCATCTTAGCCCGCTGAGCTACACAGTCCCACAATATGAAGCTACAAATGAGGATGAAACATGAACAGACTAGAGAAAAAAACTGTATGATCTCTTCCATTGGACTCTAACTTGTGTCCCACTGGACTCTCGCAAGCCAATACTTTACATGCTCTTTCGATAATATTGCAACCCAATTTTGCTAACACTGAATCAACTTTTTGAAGAGTGTATTTTCACTGAACCTTACGGCTGTGATTTTCCAGTAATATTTCTCCCGCTGAATCTGGCGTGCCTCAAATGCCTTGTGGAAATGTATTTGTAGGAAATTATTGATTCCGACTGTTACTGAACCCACAAAGGTCACACTGGGGTCAACAGTGTTGGTCACTGACGCGAGTAATTGACTAATCTCTTACGGAAGAAATTGGAACGAATCAGAATAAAAGACAAGCATATAAATAAAATCAAAATAATCAGAAGAAGCAGGTATGATGGAAATTTCATGCTTGAATATACACAAACAATTACAAACTAAAATAATTAATGCATTTTAAGAAGATAAGGGCCAAAGTAATCTACTGACTCCAAATAATGAATGGAAATGAACCTCGTTTTGATTTTTTTCATGGCCAAAAAAAGCCTTTGACAACATCACATATTACCTCAAGGCACCTTACAGTGTTGAAATTATGTCAGCTATTGTTGCTAAGAGGATAAATGCATTAATGCATTTTTGTTACCTCCTGTTATCATAGATACTGTCAAACATTCCCGCATTGTGTCTTGTGCTCAGCAAATGTGAGGAGCTTCCTCATTGGCTCTGGTCACATCACTTTCTGTCACAGATCCTCTACAGAACGATAATCCTTCCCAATGTGGGGTAGAGATGCACTATCTCAACCTTCTAAAACTTGACTTAGTGAGTTTCTGGAGAAACCTTCAGCCAAAAAAAAGAGCCACAACTTTATTTGCTCATATTCTCATGTTTATATGGACACCTTAACCTACCATCTGACATGTATACTGTATAGTATGTAAGCTGGTGATGTATGTTTCAGTACAAGGAGAGGGGGTGGATTTTGATTACTTCATAGATTTATAGTATTTTAGAAAAGCCTTAGCTCATCTGTATTCCACTTCTTTGCTCTTATACTCCTTTTCTGATTCTCTTCTTTTAAATACACAATGTAACACTGAAGAACAGCACAGATGTCACAAGTGACATCACTGTGCACCTGGAGCCTCCATACATTTTTAAAAAATCTATTTCTGTTACCAAAACTGAGCAAAAACCAAGGTTAAACTGAACAAAAAATATTTTTTAGTAAAAAGGGGGTGCATCTATATTATTTTTTAATCTTGGCAGTGCCGAAGGCTGCCACACCAGTTATGCTAACTGGCAGAGGAACACCGGAATGTCTGACAGGCAACTGTGTCCACCACGTGTGGCCTAGAAGACATGGGCACGCTTGGGTGGTGGGAAACCATGTACTGCGGTATGTGGGCAGGTATCCCTTGTGAGACATGGGTGATAGATTAGGGTGCTTCGGGGAAGCCAAATGGCATCATACCGCATTCACCGGACATATGTTATGCGTCGCTTTTGTTTGGTTGTTTTGATGCAGCTTTGTCTGTGTTTCATTCTTTATGTACCCCGGGGGGGAAGCGTGTACCCATTGTTTACTATTCATCCTACAGGGGGATCTGCTTTTTGAAAACAATATCCTTGCCTTGTGCTCGCCCACTCATACAGCTGGTCTGGCATTGACATAAAGCTTCTGTAAACTTTCTGTCACTATTGTTACAGCTTTTGGTTCTATTTCTTCTTAAAGGATCTACTGCCTGTTTGTTTTGATCGTTTCGCAAAACCATTGGGAAGCTGCCATAGTTGATTTTCCATGGTGAAAATAGCTGGGAAAACAGGAAGTGAACACAGAAAAGCAGGCGAGCATCACTCCATACAAGGACCTGGATTGGTGCACGTTTCCACAACAGCACTAAATGTGGTGAAAGGTTAGCTTACTGGACGTCTCAGCCTCCTGGCGTTATACTGAGAAACAGCACTTAAGGACACAGGATAATGTAGTTCAAACAGAAAGAACATTTTAGTTTGTATGCACACACCACTACTGGAAAAAATAACTATATAATGTTGCATGCTGTTATAAATATTCTGCTTCAGCTTTTTACCTTATTTAGTAGATGTGTTTATCAAAAACGATGTACATTTTTGGGAAAGCAGGGTCAGATGGGCCCTGAAGCAATGGGAGGTTCAGGATCTTGCTCAGGAGCCCAATGGTGACATCACGCTGCCAATCATGATTTGAACCGGCAACCTTCTGGTAACAGCTGCAGCATCCTACCCCACTGAGGCTCACTCCACCTCCACAGCCTTTATCACTAATTTATTATCCACTTGTTCTTATATTGTACTATTTTGTCTTTTACTGCACTATTGTTTGTCTTGAATTGTACTGCTGTTTGTCCATTGATGATACTGATGATCCCTAACTGAAAACTGACAAACTGTCATGATCAACATTTGTCTTGTCCCTGTTTGGCCAGCAGAGGTCGCTGGTCATCCTGTAATCACATTGTTCCCAGCCCTCCTGTGTTAACTATCCGCACTTGTCTCTAGTCCGTTAATCATGTTCAGTGTATATACGTGCCCACCCTCACTGTGTTCCTCACCTCAGTCACTGTTGTCACGGATGTCATGTGTCTTGTCAAATAAAGCTATTCAGTTCTATTCAGTTAAAAGTTCCATCTGGGTCGAGTCTTTGACACAAATAAAATGTGTTTCATGAAAGGTTAGTAAGAAATGTGTTCTGAATTACCCTGTGCATAAACACATTTAATCAGTAGAAGTAAAACAGTATAATCCATGAGTCATTTGAAATCAATAAAAATAAGAATATATATCAGATAAATGTATAAAAGGTGTTTTATGAACCGTTTTGTTGAGGACCAGACAAAATCACTTGGTATGCGTTTCTGTCTAAGTACAATCTGGCTCAGTAAACAGAATTAAATGCATTGCGCAATAAAAAAATGTGTTGCAAAGTCTCTATTTATACACAGTGATTCATTCCCACATTTCTTACATGTTAGAAAGCTGGTCTGTGAAAATGTTAAAAACAGCAAATGTTAAAAAACATATTCAAGAAGTATCTCCTTTTTTACACTATGACCACTGCTTATAAAAAAAACCACATACACATAAACTGTATCTATGATTCATAATTTAACAGTCGGAGGATAAGCATAAAGACATTCCACCATTACATCACCTTATAAACAGTGCCAGCATAGCCCAATATCTCATAACCCCAAAACAATCCGTCCGCTCCTCCCTTCAGATAATTTGTCGTTTTGTTATTGAACGCCAGACCGGCACTTCAAATTATACGCATTTACTTTTCATTTTTGAAAACATTTCAGTTGAAGCTGTTTCAGGCGAACAACAAGCGGCAATCTGTTACTTCCATTCAGGGAACCACTTTCTAACAAAGAACCATATTACAGTTTATTTATTAAGTATCACATTTTAGAGAGGATTTTTTATACCCAATACCAAGGACTTTTACTTTACCCATAGCTGTTCCCTAATGAAACAGATCTCTGAGTACTGGGCGCAAATGAGGCGGCGGGCGCGGCGCCACCGGACGCGAGTGCGCGCTCGCTCGCTCGCTCGCTCACGTGCGGTTTAGGCAGCTTGTTAGCGGGGGTTTTCACAGCTCGCTATGCGGGACGGCAAAATGCGGAAGGGAGAGACAATTTAGGTGATGCCCGTGAGAAGGAGCTTAACGACGGAGCCTGCTCCGGTTTCCGGTTTTGTTTCATTTAAATCCTCTGCTGTCCCACATTCTCAAAGCAAATATGAAAACAAATAAAGCTCAGGAATATTCTGGCCCTAGGGGCTCATAAGAAATGAACAACAAGATTCCACAATAACATTGCCATTAGAATAAAACACTCACTGTAAACGATTCGGGCCTGTATTAGGGAGTACTGCCCTCTAATTGGATTGGCTCAGCCTTCAGTAAGAAAATTCCGCATCTAAGCTCTGTGGCTGTTTCCTCGATCATCTGATTTTGCCCATGGGTGAACCCTTGATGCTCCACGTGGCAGCTGCTCTGTCCATTCGCTTCTTTGAAGGAGAAGCTCAGTGCCTGATTTTCACATTCAAAACACCTCATTTTATTATTTGTTATTTTTACTTTCTCAGCCCACCCCTGGGAATTCTGGGAAATTAATATATTGTGAGAAAGAAAAATGATCTCGTTTCCCATCAGAATTGTGGACGCTACCTCACCCCCAGATAGCAGAGACTAAAATCCAGACTTCAATTTCCTTCCACTGACACATAGCCCTTTAATGTTAAGGAATATTCATTAAACCAAAGTCCATCCATCCATCCCCTATAGTAACCGCTTAATCCCCACTGGGGTCGCGGGGGGCCCAGAGCCTATCCCGGGAGCAACGGGCGCAGGCGGGGACCAACCGTGGGCGGTCGCCAACACACCGTAGGATTAAAACAAAGTAGGTATGGAAATTAAAAGGACCATATTTTCACCTGCTCTTTGAGCTCAGCATATAGTTTCATGTAGGAAACAATCTGAGAAAGACATATAGTAGATATTGATTAGTTACTGGCCCTGCAGTTTTCAGTTTGTGTGGCTTATCTGCCTGTCTACAGGAGAATTAAATGGAGGAAAGAATAAATTTCTCAAGTGAAGACCTGGACTAATCCATCACCATGGATCTGGATTTCGTTGCCCTGTTTGCATAATACTTGCCTAATGTGTGTGTGTGTGTGTGTGTGTGTGTGTGTGTGTGTGTGTGTGTTTGAGAGCCTCATACAGCTTCTGTGTGTATTTATATAGACATGGGCATAACTTTGGGTTGAACATGGGGGGGGGTTGAGGTCTTCAACCACTTAAGGTGTTTTTTGGCTGGCTTTCATTACTGGGGGGGATACACCTCCCCATTATTTACGCCCATGTATATATAGGTGTATGCTTGCATCCATATTATTGTAACTAAACAAGAAAGCACACGACCGTTTGACGCGTCACTCTTAATAATACTTTTAATTCTGCCTTGATGATTTAATACCGGAGCCTTGCTGTGACTGAGCTGGGTAAGTGGTTATGGAAATTGGACAGATGGATGATTTTATATTCCTGTTATTACTAATCCGAAAACCATTCAGGAGAGAAAAAACACAGTTCGGGCTTTCATAAAAGCAGGTCATTCATCGAGCACATTACCTCAAGCGGCTTTACAATATATTAGTTACTGAATCTCAATATACATTTTATTGACAGGAATAGGAAACCACACCCACTCATTTTCTATACTGCCCATCCAGTAAAGGGTGGTCATGAAATGAGATGTTATGGAATATTATTTGTCCATTAATCAACTGCTTATCCAGTGCAGATTCAATGGCAGGGGAGGGAGGTCTCAGAAGGGAGGTGTACACCCTGGATGGAATGAATGCTAGTCCATGCCAGCACACATCCACTATGGGTGATGTAGCAAGTCGATTTGTCCAACTGCTTATTTTATTATGTAACCCTAAAGAACTATCAGCTGGTTGTGTGAAATTTTATGTGTGTAATTTTATGAATGATATTTTATGGACGCAAATGAACATAAGTTTGGCTGCGGCTTGAAAATTTTTAGCTTGAAAAGATATATGAGCCTTACCAAATTAACCTAATAATAGAAGACCAGAAAATAATCCTTCCGTCCGTCCATCCATCCATGCGTCTGTCCATCTGTCCATTCGTCCATCCATCCATCCATCCATCCATCTTCTAACCTTCTATCCCAGTCAGGGTCACAGGGACAGGAAAATCATACAAAGAGGAAAATACCCAGAAACACTGTTCAAGGGATTGTATTTCATTAGAAAACAGCGGTTCTGAGACTGGGACTGGCTGCACTTTGAGGCTCCTTGAAGAATTCCACACACACACCCCGAAGCGCATGACAAAATCAAAGACGGTTCAGCCTGAGGCTAATGAACACGAAAATATGTCTCAATTGTGCAAATTCTGGGGGGGGAAAATAAATAAAAACCATAACTCTCAGAGGCAAATTGGCAAAATAAGCAAAGGTCTTGTTTCCACATGAACTCTTTAAAGGCAAAACCACTAAACCATTTCCCGGTACCACAGATGAAAGTCACTACATGAAAGTTAGAGAGGTGCCGGTCGGGAACACCACCAGGCCGGAGCCTGTAAAGGTGAGCTCCCAGGATCCGCGCTGCTTTGATCATCGCTTTGTTTCCCAGAGCTGGAGTGTCTGCAGAAATGAATGGCTGACATTTATTACATGGTGCTGCCTGCCAGTGAGTGGGCTTCTGTCCAGGCACATTTTTATCACTGGATTTGATTGCTATGAAATGTGGGTGATAATTTCATTTTTCAGCTGTTAGTTTTTTTTTCCGGAACGGAAGAACGTGACTAAAATTGATGGAAGAAGTGAAAATTTCATGTTGTCAACCTCTGTCAAACGTGAACGAGGCATTACAAAAATAAAGAGCGCTTTCCATCCATCCATCCATCCATCCATCCATTCATCCATCCATCCATCTATCCATCCATCTCTGAAGTAGTAAGTGATCCTAACTATATTGAATGATTCTGTGTTATAGATGCATTCTGGCTGCCATAAATCCATCATTGTCTTTCAGTTTTATCTAGTAGTATTCCTCAGATAACCAGTAAGTCTGCTGTGAGGTCACACATGGGACATTCTCCTTGACCACAGTCTTTCCAGTTAGATGCCGCTCCTGTAGCTCAACGGGTTTGTTCCCCCAACACAGAGGTTCAGATAAATGAATGAAATGTAATCAAGTTTGAGAATAAGGCCAGTCAATAATACTCTGTTCCTATCTCAGTTACCTTAGTGATCACCCATGGGGATGAGGACCCTTGTTTCCTGTCCTCAGGCTGCCATGACATGTACTAGTAATGAAGATCTGGAATTCGTTAGCAGAAGCCCATCAGGGTCCATGCCCTCATTAATGGTGGGGAGAAGTCACCTCCAGTCTCCATCCTGCTTTCCTGCATTGAAACTCAGATGAGATTCCACAAACCACAGTTCCCCACAGCCAGCGGAATACACCTTCAGAGTGTTTGTGTCCTTAGCTGGGTGCATACGGTAATCAGCAGGGGATGTGCACACGCCAAACAAGCTCCCCTTTGGGCAGGCACCCCTTTTGGTGAGAGGGAGACTACCGCCTCAGTCCTGTTCCTTTCTGTTGTGGAGGGGGGGATCTGTGACCAATTATTCCTCATTAGAGTCAAAATCAGTTCCTGCCTTCCTTTCACCGTTCTCTCCGCTGCAATGACAATGAGAGGTGTGTGAGCAGAAGGTACTAGATCATTGCCTTTCTCTTTCTCGCTGTCCTGTACCTGCCTTCTACAGCCTAGGTGGATCATCATCATTTCACACTGTCGCTCGCTGCCATAATTCAACCGGCCACATGCGATCAGGGACCGGAATACATCTGGCTGCACTTGGAAAAGGTCCAGAAGTATTTTACAATTGAGCTACAAAGTCCTTGTAGTGTCACAGTACACCGGGGATTGCTTGCCTTGAGTCCGAGCTACATAACAGGGATCTGGGGGGCTGTTGATAAGAAAAGCTTGAAGCTACAGGCTCTGCCAAAGCCAACAGAAGTTAAATCTTGCTATCCAGCACTGGGACGCCTTCCAGTAAATGTCATGGCCCTCCTCCTTTTACGTGAGCAGCTGATTTCAGGTTCTGAAGCATAACCTAGGATTGTGTGTGATTTTGATATGAATTACCGCATCACCAAATTCAGCAGAGTAAGGCGCATCTCCATTGGGCCTTTCAGCCCCCTCCCCCCCCATAAAATTGCCCTAGAGGTAATAGATGGAAGGCTGACCCTGCAGTCAGACCCCAAGCTTCACTCTCACTTCTACATGTGCGTGTATGTCTTTAAACAGAGCAGAGCATGATGGGATATGAGAACTTGCTCACTCCAATGTAGCGGCTCTCGTGTATATTTCGCAACAGTGGGGGTGGGACCTTGTTGCTCTCAAATCTGTCTTCTTATTCATCCCCTACACTCTCTGAAAAAAGTAGCAATTTATACAATTACTTCTCACTGGGCCTGTACCCTCAAGGGTCTGCCAATTGTACCCTAGCTATCGGTAGTTGTACCATTTCGTACAATATAATTAAGGTATAGAAATGGACTCTGAGGAACATTTTTGTACCACTTTTCTGACAGAGTGTATCTAACTGGTGAAATCTCTCCTGCCCATTCACCACCTTTGCTACTGTGTGGTGAGCATACTAGTGCAGAATGGCTGTCGTCGCATCATCCAGGTGGGGGCTACACAGTGGTGGGGGTTGAAGTCGTTCCCCATTGGTTCTATAAAGTGCTTTGGGTGTTTGAAAAGCGCTAAATAAATGCAACATTCATTCATTTGTACAAATGGCAAATAAGGCTTTATTTCAGGTTTAGATTTGATTTTTACAATTTTTTCTACATTTTACATATCACGGGGGTTGGGAAGGTTTAGAGATTGTGGTGAGTTTCCTTCTTAATGCTACGTCGTTCGTAAGCTCCGTGTTAAAAGATAGAACTTATGAGGGACATTTCATTAAGAAGGTTTCGAGAAACCGGGCCCTGGTGTGTAAACAGGTTTTAACGAAATGGTGAGGATGAATTAATAAATAAGGGGAACAGAAGACACAAGAGAGAAAGGAGAGGAGACGGTTGAAGAAAGGGCTACGGTGGCTCGTAAGCCCAGGCACGGGGACTACACAGGCCAAGAGGGGACACAGGGCAGAAGACAATTTCCAACAATTGGTATTAAGCCACAGGAGATCCGCTCAGACCTTTGCCCTGCCCAGGGACATCAACACCCCCTCTATCTTACAATTCCTTTTACCAATTTCTCTGTAATGAAGAACAACCAACAACAAAAAAAATCAAGCATTTACTGTCTCTGTAATGTGTTTGAAATGATTTTTGCCAAGAATCGTTGCACTGCCGTGGCCTTATCATGGCAACAGAGCGGTTTCTGGAATAAGCGAAGCATTTCAAGACCTGATCCCAACCCCCAGCCCCACATAGGCAGTAAAGTCTAGAAAAACACCACGGGTGTCCGACGGCGTCATGGAATTCCTCTCATTTCAGAGGCTGGCCCAGGAGGCGACCGAGAAGCAAACGGCTCTTAATCTTTATTCTTTTTTTGTCAATAACAGCAAATAAGACGAATGCATGGATGGATATAGCTGGATTTAGGTCCTGTACCATGCTTAAGAGTACAAGAGCAGTGCCCCCTGGGAAAACTGAAAGTACAACAGGGTAACAAGTCTGTGTTCATACCTACAGCACATTGCTCTATATAACTCTTATGTCTCCTGCAATGCCGCTGGTGCACTCCCAGGAGCGTAGGTTTTATTGCATTGTCCTTTTGTCACGCTAACTGAATGGACTATGGTAAATGTTCACACAGTCTAGTTCATAAATCACATCTATGCCCATTGTACATCATTGGTCTGCTGGGGTCTTGCGTTCGATCTCCGTGCCACTTAAAGAGTTCTATGTGCGCCCTCGTTAGTCACGAAGGGGGTGACTTTGGTAACTTTTGCAGCCACTCAATCACTGAGTCTTCGGTAGAGCTCCGTGGAACCTCCGAAGGGTACCAGCCGAAAGACGAAACAATGAAAGTGTAATTTTTATAAATGTTTGTGTGTGGACTATATATATGCACTCAAATATTGGAAAAACACAAGTCATGCATTTACAGTGTTAGTGTTTTTTCACTATTTTAAAAACTACTTGCCGAATATTTTAATTGCCATGTTAACCGTTTAATTGGTGCTTAACTCGGCATTTAACATGGACATCACAGCGTATATAACAATATCACGTATCACTACATAATGTATAACCACACGCGCATAATTAACTTTTCTCTTTTCTTTTTCTTTTTCGATGCGATGCCGTCCTGTCCCTGCTAGATAGCCCTCGGTTCCTGGGAGAGGAAACGAGATGACAAATTATTTTAGAGAATAGCGAATGAAGTGATTAATCCAGCTCATTTCTGTGTCAATACTGCCACCCAGTGTATAACTAATGAAAGAATTCTGGCAATCTTTTTCTAGGTAACACTTCGTCACAAATGTACTTTAAAATAAAACAAATATATTATATATGTGTATACTTAAATATTGCCACATTTCACTGAAAAACGTTTACTTTATTTTATCCAATCCCATGCCACTGACATTATATAAAATTTTTGATATTAAAGAAACTATTCGTCCTTCCATTATTCATCCATCCAAGATCTTCCAAACACTTATCCAGCACATTTTTATGTACACATTTTACACGTAGGCCTATTCAGCTTGTAGACGCCTTTGGCCCAAAGCACCTTACAAGAACAGTAGAGGGTGCATGAACATTTGAGGTCATTAGAGATTGTGGTGAGTTTCCTTCTTAATTTTACGTCGTTCGTAAGCTCCGTGTTAAAAGATAGAACTTATGAGGGACGTTTCATTAAGTAACCGCGGCAAATCTCTGTGCAGCATTGTTTTATATCTGTGGAGCCACCAACTCTAGAATATAATAGTACATATTAAGTACATATTAATATGACGCTACGTCTTAACGCTACGTCGTTCGTAAGTTCTGTCTTTTAACATAGAACTTACGAACGATGTAGCGTAAAGAAGGCTTCAGGAAACGCGCCCCAAGGGTGTTCTGTGTTTGTCTCCCCTCTTGTTCCTGCCCCCTGGTTAATTCACTCCAGCTGCCTCTCGTTTATCCACTCGTTTACCCATCGTATAAGTTGTGTTCCCTAGTTCTGTTGTTGATGTTGCTCTCTGTTGTGTTTATGGTTGGATTTGGTCATCCTCTGTGATCCTTTTGTTTCTTGCCGTGGTTCTTTTTGGTCTCAATAAAGTCCCCATGTTTCCCCTGCTCCTGTGTTCTCTGTGTGCTGGATAAATGCTATGGAAAAGGATATTATTAATATTATTGCCCATAATGAAAGTCACAGTTTGCATGGCAACATGAATTATATGTATCAGTTAAGAATTCTAGTAAAATGCATTACCCTGGCTTAAAATTGCATGTCTTCAAAAACACATGCTGAACATGGGTGTGGATAGGGTTCATGAGTACAAACATGAGAAATGCTGTCAGACTTAATCCACTGACCATTAAATTGGTCAGGCAGCATGTACTGTAAGACCCTCGGGCTAAAATGGCCATGCTGAGCTGAGGGGAAGCCTGCTCCGTCGCACACAGGTGGTGGTCAGAAACAGGCAAGGCTTGAATTTGCTGCCTTTCCGACACTGAAAAGTGAGAATTCCTGTACCGGGGACCTTAGAGACCTTGTGGGGTCTGATGAGGTCTTGCATTTGTTTCCCTACCAACCTCAAGAGAGCAGGGAACTCCATGTACAGCCAATGGTAGATCTAGCATGTTTCCTAAGGTAGGCAGTGTCTCCCAGTGGATCTAATTAAAAGAATAATCGGTGATATGGAACAGGATGAGTCTTAGCACCGTGGCTGCAGGGCCATCTTTTAATGCGGCCTGAACAAAGTGAAATTCACCTTGCCGACTCACAGGGTGAAGGCCGTTGATTTGTCCTGTCTTTTGTAAAATGCTCCCTCTGCCACTTAAATGGATATGTGTGGCCAGTTGTGATGAGATAGAAGGACATTCAGGGAATACATAAGCAGCATAATTTCTGGTCTCAAACATGCTCAATAAAAGTGGAACAGAGGGACGTCTAGGTTTGGAAGGAGCTGCAGATGAAGAGGAAGATGAAGAAGAGGTTAGGAGCGATGCATGTGATGGCTGAGATGAAGGGTACAATGTTCCCCAAAGGGCTGAGATACAGTAATGGGAAGAAGTCATTCCTTGGCCAGTCTGAGTTAAGTCTCAAGTCTTGTGCCCTCAAGTCCAAGTTGAGTCCAAGTCTTTCCATCATTTCTACTGTTGAATCCTGTCATCAAATTTGTGACTCGAGTCCAAGTCAAGTTCTGAGTCATGTAACTTGAGTCCCTACCTATGTCAGTTTTTTTTTTACCTGTAGTGATTAAAACTTGCTGATACAAAAACCTGACACAATACGTTGTAGGTTAAGTCCTTCATAAACAGGTATAGGTTTACAAGAGAATCTCCACTCTGTCGCAGTTGTCTTCACAAAGTTTTTACATCCGTGTGTATGTGGGAGTGAAGCATCTTTCCAACAAACTATCTCAGGAGACCTTGCATCCAGCCAAATGAAAAGGCAGACAGCTGAGAATTAATATACATTGAAATGATGAAATTAGCATACTGGTATACAGAGGGGGACTATAACCTCAAGTCTTCTCAAGTCATACGGTCCAAGTCTCAAGTCATCTGCTCTGAAGTTTAAGTCAAGTTCATGTCTTTTCATCAGATTTACCGAGCCGAGTCATAAGTCATCAAATTTGTGACTTGAATCTGAGTCGAGTCGTAAGTCAGTGACTCGAGTCCCCACCTCTGCTGAGCTCTCTGCCATAATGCCACGGGATAAAAATTTCAACTGAGACAACATTGAAAGTGTTTCATCTTATGTATTTCAAGCACTGAACTTATCAGTCTGATTCCCCCATTGTTGTATCAACATCTGAAGCAAATTAAGACGCCAGTGAAGAAAAAGGACAGAATCGAGAGGAGATCAGTCACCAGCAAATACTTTAATGTCTGGGCCAGTGGCTGTCTGGGTAATGTCATGCTTCAGGAATTGGAACTTGTGACCACAGAGCTGCAGTTATAACATACTGGAAACGGCTTTGCCCATCCTGGAGAAAATAAACGTCATTACTGTGAATGGCTTCAGCAACTGTGAGAAGAGAAACATGTCAATTACAGTGGATTGTGGTGGCTACAAAACAAATAAATACACTTCCGTTTACTGAAATGAGATTTTTTTGTGCCCGAATCTAAGCCATGAAAAAGACGAGCGAAACAACATTTGCCTGACGCGTCGTTTGCCTGTTGATATGTGCATAATCTGATAGGACATCAACAGCAGTTAACATCAGTTAGTCAATACCTAAGTTGACTGCTTATTCTTCTTAAACCTGAACATTCTTGCATCTTCCTTTTTGGAGAGACTAGAAGGAGCTGACGGACCCGCAGATCTGTAATTAATAGAAATACTTGAGGCACAGGTCTGCTTCAGCACAGCTGTCTCCCAGATGAGGAACTTGTTTGGAAAATAACGACAGCCAACATTCCATTAAAAAAACACTTTAAAATTTACTTGAACCACAAAGATTATATATTGGTTGCTGTGTTATGCCAAAAACTTAATTTTAAAGAATGCATATAGTTATATGATATATGATGGTACAAGAGGATAAAAATGCGTTCTGTAAATTATGCAGTGATGGAATTGTACAGAATAACATAGATATTTTAAACAATTGATGGGTTTGTCCTCATAAATACATGGCTATGAGTAAATGAGGGTAAAAATGACTTCTTCTTTAGATAACATTCTCTGTCATGGTCTAAACTATGGAGAGGCTCTGCCAATGCATCATGTTTCAAGAGTAGCACACAACAGAGATGGCACACGATGGCCAGGTGGGGAAACGTCGATTTCTGGGCTGATAGGTCTTCAGTTTGAAGTGACTTGGCACATTACTTACTGGAGTGGTTTGAGAGGCATTTGGATTAAGTGAAATTAAAATCATTTGCAAGCAAGACTCATTAATGGTGATAAATGTTCATTAATGGTGACAAATGCAACAGAAGCGACTCAGCGTTAAACCCAATGTAATATCAGGCTCCCGGGTAACTGATCTGAGTGCAGTACGAGATGCGTGGATCACAGAAAGGAGCTTAAATAGAATCTCTGTTTTTCAGCAAAATATTTTAAATTCCTTTGTATAACATGTTTAATCTTCGTTTTCCTGAATACACACATATACACCTATAAATGTGACCGCTAAACTAAACGTTGTTAAGATTCATAAACGTTCTTGTTGTTAACTCGATCACTCATGGCTGTGCTTACGTTTAAGCTAAAGCAAGCTTGTATCACACCTTTTCTCAATTGCTTTGGAACATTTCATGAAATACACGTAACATGCTCAAGATTATTTCTCAAAACAGTTCATGCATATAGCACAACACTATGGTTTAGCTGCAAAAGCCTGTAATTTGCCCAAAACAATTAACTCATATCTCTAAAGCAAATAATTCCACCAATGAATTAGTCAGCGCCACCAAAATGAAAAGTACAATCAGCATCGTTTTATCCATGAGAGTCAAAATGCTTATGTTGTCAAAATGTCAGTGTAAGTATGTCAGTGTAAGTATACTGTAGTATTCTGAATGATAGTTGCTACTTTCTTATTGTGACAGACTGATCATTTTTCATTACCAAACTGATACTTATTCATGTGAAAAACACCAGTTCCATTTCAACAAGGAACGAAATGACAAAAAAATCATATACTGTGGGCAGGGGCACCGCTAGAGATTTTGGGCCCCATGAAAGTCCGTCACACTGGGCCCCCAACCCGGATCAATCCATTTATGTTCCTTATGATCCTTTAGAGCCCCTGTCACTCGGTGGCCCTTGGAATCGTCCCCCCCCCAGCTTTCCTGAATGTGGAAATCAAAAACACAACAATGCCATATCAATGCAATTTACGGGATATATTTTAAATCATTTTGCAAGCTTGGTTAATAATTCATACCTTTATTGTCACCTTTATTGTAACTGTTTTGCATGTGGTGGCTAACACGATGATCTCATTCATATATTATTTTGGGTGCAGAATTATTGCAATGGGAAACTACATGATCTGTTTTGATCACCAAGACTAAAGCAACTGAAAATTGTGCCAAATGATGACAAGTGCACAAAACCATTTGCATATAGTATGTACTAAAACATTTGGAAATTTGTGTGAAGCGATGAAAAATGACGTTCTGCTGTGCAGAAGTAACATTACGGTGTGGGGATTACACTTGTTTTGCAAATGTAAATTGCCATTTGAGAAATGCCCCAAATCAATCGAGAAAAGCTGTAAGCAGAAACCGCAGATGATAAGGCTACTTAGGTAACCTCAGCTGAATGAACAGGTGTCAGACGTAGGGCAGGTATATTTAAATAGCTTAATTACAATATAATATAATCTACAGTACAAGTTTTCTGCCTTTTTAGTGACCTCTCGCGTACGAACTGTCGTTGTGATTCGTAATCACGAACAGCAACCACGTTAAAAACATTCGAACAAAAAAATATTAACCCTTACTATAGGCTGTACTTGGTCATAACGAATAAAACTTACATACATCTTTATTGTTATGACAAGCAACATTCGTTGTTAGCACCTGCTCTTTGCAATATTGTATTTTTAAATAATTTCTTGTAACATTAGCTCATCGTATTTTGCAGGTATCGAAAGAGTTACCAAGGAAGGTAACCTACATGTCCAAACACTTCTAACAAGTTACGTGCATCTCTTGCGGACACTATGCAGGAGTTGAAAGCTGTTTAGTGAGGTTGAGTTCTCTTTGGTGCATGCACTTAATTACCTATAATTTTCATACAATATGCATTTACATACAATTAACTTTGTAACCACTGGACCGCGAAATTGAAGGCTGCGTTGCTGTTCCCTGAATAGAGCAGTAGGGGGCGAGATCATCCTTCCAATTTTCCTGAGTCTGACAGGGAGTGCGACTCATTCCAGTGTTAATAACACAAACTGACATGTGGAAATATTTGAGGAATAGTTATTTTACTACTTCATTCATACAGTTAAATTACCTTACAATAATTTACGTTGTGGCAGGTTTGTTTGCGCTCTTTGCACAACGCATCCAGCGACGGTCATTCATTCTACGCCATTTCACCGTATATGAACCATCTCCTGAAATATAAACTTTGAAATATCGCACAGTTAATTATCATTATATAATCAAACTATGTAGGGGTGATATGCATGTATTTAACTAAATATCCATTGTAGATCATCATTGATTCTCTTCATCTTAATACAACAAAGAGTAAACTTTGGAAGGCTCATTTTAGTTTCTAACGGGGCAGCAATTACTCCAGATTTGTTTGGGTGTTTCTGGACGATGACAACGTAGCCCTTTGTACCTATTTATCTTTATTTTCTGTCATTTGTATTTAAGACCTGAAAGCAAATGTGCCTCGGAAATAACTTGCGCTCGCCTCCTAAAACATCTCAAAAATCTCTTTTTGGTGTGGCTCTGTGTAATCTCGCGGTGCTTGACTGGCGTTTTCCTGTCGCTATTCACCAACGCCGGCGTACGCACTCCTGCCAGTGTCCGAAAGCCTACGATACGCTAAGCGTGTGAGAAATGTTACGTAGGCGTGCGCGGCGTTGTGGGGGCCGACGCGAGAGCGCGAGGGGGGACTTTCGGTCTGCGAAAATCGGTTATTGAGGCAGCTGGGAACGTCAACGCCATGGGTGAGTCTCTTTAGCCGTTTTAAGCAGCGAAACTCTAAACATTTCAGTCGCATTTAAATCCTTTTAACAAAGTGTGGTTTGTAATATAAACTATCAACGTCCAGCCGCTATTTTACTCCTAGAAACTAATTTGAATGTTAACTCGAGGGAGGCATTTCCTGTGTTTTTTTCCCATCTGTATGAAATGGTTTCTCCCTCTGCTAGCTATCTGTCTAACGTTAATAGCAATATCTGCTTATATTTTAGATTGAGTATTTAGTAGTGTCGTTCCTTTGCACCCTAAATATTAAAAGGTTTCAACATCTGATTGCCTGGCTTAAAAAAACACCAAGTAAAATGCTGAAGCACCCGAGCTGGCTGACTCTGGCCGTACTGCTAGCCATTGACGTAGACTATCAGATTTGCAAGAAACGCTGCTCGTTATTCGCTGGTATAGAGGGTTTAGGTGGTGTAGGCGCTCGAAACGGAGCATAACCATTTTTATCCAGTGCACACTTTTGCGTCTTCGAAAGTGTGGTCTCTTTCAATGAAATCAAAGACGAGCACGATCGTTGCGAAGTCATCCGACGCCGTCTAGATGTTTTTCGGTATCTATTCGATAGCCTGTATTCACTATTGTGGATGTCGCGGTTATTATTTCTTAAAATGCATTAAATTCTCTTGCTAAGGGTGAGTTTCTGTGTATAGGTCGTGGATACTGTCACCGGGCTGAATCTGTCGTAAATTCTCTAAAGCGCACGAATAGGTATTATTGCCTAGATGGGCGACATGTAGGAAAGAGTGCGGGGATAAGGTATGTACTGGAGGGTAAACACTCGAAAGGCTGTTAAGAGGTCCAGAGAAGCCCCCAGTCCCCCCCTAACCCGCTGGCCCGGGCTACGCCTCCAGCTCCGATCGGTCCCAGAGCTGCTGGGTTAGGGAACATTTTGCGTATGGATGTGTTTTCACTTCTAACAGCCATGCAGTTTACGTGTAGAAATAAAGTTTAAATTGAATATCTTTGGAGGGGGGAGGGGGCGGTTCATTCACATCAGTACTTGCATTTAATCCATTATACTTAAATTTGCGTGGCGGGTTTTGCTGGTGTGAGATATGTAAGAAAGTGATTATATGCGTCATTCATATAAATCATTCATGTTCTTATTCTTGCTGGGAATAATATCAAATGAATCTTTTAGGGACAGTTGTGCGGCGAGATGTTTTCCTACCTTTTTCATTGTGAAATCGGAGGGTTAGACTTGTGATGCGCAGGAGACAAAAATCCAAACGCAAAGTGGTATTTTTATTGATCAAGTCCATGTCAAAATGTTTGTTTATTTAGCTTCGAATTACATCGGTGTCAGAAGCATCTTTATGATCTTTTTGCCTGCTCTCCACGTCATTAAGGCTAAAATTCCGTTGGTATTTTGTGGTAGAAATTGAATGTTGAATTTAGTTTTTATTGTTTTTAATTCAAGCCCTGTATCATCTGCCGTTATAAAACTGTTGCGTGTTGTACCGATGGCTAGTCTCTGGGAACTTATATGATATAAAAGCCTTCTATATTTGTTTGTGGGTGGGAAAAAAATGAACAAATATATCACACTTATGTTTGTATCACATGTCATTCGTGGGGGATCGCGGGACTTTTTTGACCTGCCTTGTTACATGTGACCTGTGGTGTGTTTACAGCAGGCTTTGTATAGATTTAAAAGAGCCCAGCTGCCGTGCACCAGGACTGTCTTTCATATACTATGGGATCCCTCCTGTTCAGTTCGCATTACATGAATGTATGCAGTTGTAGATATTTGTAGGAAACACAGTTGTCTTTTCTGCATTTGAATTAAGGGCCAATAATATGCACTGTCTGCTTAAGTACTCCAGAAATAATTTATTATTAATTTTCATATTAATTAGGTTGTGATGAGTTTAATCTCATTTTATTCTCTGGGAGGCTGAAAAACAATTTTGTTGAAAATGAAGGAGTCAGAGCCGCTTTGCATGAATTGCAGATGAATTAGCCAGGCTTGCTCTGTTAGGCCGTAGGTCTGAGATGTGTGGAGGAGGTGCCTGAGTTTGTTCAGGTGGTTCAATCTCTGGAGGGTGCCTGGGGGCTGGGCGACCGCAGGGCTGGGGGAGGAAATGACAGATAAGTTTTTGCAGTTTTTTTTTTGGTCAGAATTTGTTTCTGATGATTATAAAACATTGTGGGAGGAGCCAGTACTGTTGCTGTATTTTTTTTTTTTTTTAAAAAAGAAACACAATGTAGAGCCAAAAGAAGGAGTTTGTTTCTATCCAGTCCCAAAGGAGACAGAGCTACCTTAAACCTGCTGACGCAGAGTACCTCACCACGTTTCTTCCAGCAGTTACAAACCAACCAAAAAACAAACTAGGCTCCTCTCTACAAATATAGTTGCACTTCACCACTTCCCTCCTTGTACCTAGAATCCATTCTTCCAGTTAGAGTCTCTTAGGTGCAGTGACCTGAGGAGTCCATGTTACCCCCTGTTTACTTAGCCCGTGAAACTGATAAATCTGCAACCTTCACAGTGGCATTCCAAATATTTAACGGCTGCGATGGTTAAATGGTTTGAGGTTTGGCAGGAAGGTTTGAAAAGAGATGTAGTAAAATTGTGCTGAACATCTGCCGAACGCCGTCAAAGAAAACCACAGTGGACACATTTTCATACATGTAGAGCGTAGTGTGTAATATACTATATATCACTTAGGCGTACGCTGTGCTGTTGCTGAGTTATGCAGAGAATGCCGTTGGCGTCTGCGGCTTGGCCCCTTCCTGCCAGTCTGCAGGGAGCTCTGTTGTCCACTGTGTGCTTGCATCTGCATAGCGGCGTCCTGCGTTACCCGTGACCCCGCTTGCTGTTAAGGTACAGGGTCTGCCCATCAGTTCAGCCAGATAAGCTTCAATGGGAAGTGACGACACACTTAATTTCAGCATCTGCCGATTGCGTAAGTGCACCCTGAGGGGATTCTGCATACAGGCTAAGCTAGAAATTGGCTGCTTTAGGAATGTGGTGAGGATTAGGCGGGAATAGAAGAGCTACCTCCAGATGGACGGATCACGGATGTAGAACCTAATATAACTCTTTGATTATATTGGGGTGAGAGGACGGCCGGACCCCTTTAATACGACTGCAGTAAAGTGATACACTTTTAGCATGAATTTCTTTGTTTAAAATTGGCTTGTGCCTCTGTTACCCACACAGGTAGTGTGTACTGTCTCTCTCCTTACTGCTTATTTAAAGTTGTTTGCCTTCTGAAGGGGTGGAAGATGTTCAGGTGAACCTGATTCCTTCTGGCGCCGTAGGATATGTACAGGCCTTCCCATTGGCTAAGGAGGGGACAGTGTGCAAATGTGTCATGTATGTATGCAGGGAGTAGTGTAGACAAACGGTCCATGGAGAGCTCCTCCAGCAGGCCCTGCTCAGCTCTCTCGCTGGACAGCTCTCCGCAGCTGAGTCCTCTGTTTGGTTATTTGCTTGTGTTCCAGTCTTTGTTATTCTCCAGCTTTTGGGGGGAATGGGGGGGGGGGAAACGGAGGGAAGGCAGCCAGTATGAGAGCGTGAGAAGGTTGACTGGTTGCTGGAGTGCCGTGTGGGAGTTGATCCGTTGACAAAAAGAGGCAGCATCTTTAAACATGATTTAGAGTGCGGCCGCCGTTCTGGGGGGGGGGGCGGGCCGCCCCCCCC
>JAODKC010000049.1:1170214-1190664 GCA_026777985.1 Mormyrops attenuatus | reverse complement strand
AGGGGGTTTGATGGTTGACTGGTTGGTGGTGGGCGGGGTGGGTTTTTTTCCTTTGACAAAATGCGGCCGCATCTTTAAACATTTTTTAGAGTGGGGCCAACTTTCTCCCCCCCCCCCCCCCCCCACACACATACGTGTGACTGATGCATAGATTTCACTGGTGGAAGTCCACTGCCAGTGTACTATCTATGCAAATCATGTCCATTATAATAAGACTGCCCGGCATGTGATAAAATGAAGGTTGCCGTAAAGGGCATTACAGTGCCTCCTCTGGTCCGTGCTCCCCTATCAGAATCTCTACAACAGTCACTATAAAAAGGCGATGTGATTTCCATCCTCCACTGCTTTTTTTGGTTGCTGGCCAGAGTTCAGCATTCAAAAAGGCCAGTTTATTTTATAGAATGCAGCGATAACACCGTCCATACTGAAGTGCTTGCTAGTGCTTTGTATCAGAGTTCTGGTTGCCTGTTTGTCAGCTGAAATGTTCATTGTTTAACCTACCGTACTCTCTATTCATGTGTGCATAGAAGCTATTCTTTACTCTTTTTTTCATTGAGGTTTATTTATTTATCCTGTTGGCATTTCTGTGTAAAATTGGCCTATAATGTTTGCAGTTTTCTCTTTGTGGATAATTATACAACCTTCTTATCAATTTGAAACCAGTTGACTCTGTCCCTTATTTTGGGCTTCTTTTTGTTATTTTTATTTTGACAGCATTAAACTTTTTCCCGGTGTAGTGAGGCATGTGGCTGCTGTGTTTTAACTGCACCATTTGGGAAGGCCTTTTCTCTGTAAGAAAACTTCATAGTTACAAAGTCCATTTCCTGTCCAAAAAATGGCAGTAAAAAGGTTTGGAGTGTCTTCTGGTCTCTGTGTGGTTTTTATATATGTCGTGAGAAGTTTTGCACATTGCACATGGTCACGGTTCAGGCTTTTTTGTTAACCTGTAGCCTTTTCTTTATTGTACCTAGTAATCGTTTGGAATAGCGTATATTTACAATAATAACTTTAAATATGTTGACATTTAAACTATCGAGGAAACAAAATAGTCTTGAAACTGTTGCGAGTTAGATAAATAACATGTTAAAACAGGCCTCATCAGTGCACTTGATGTTGAAACTTCGTATCCTTTGCACTTTCATTCTCCATGAATGATTACATGTGGTCGCATTTGGTGAAATCGTCCATTAACGTGTTAATTTAGTCCTCTTTAAAGAATTACAGATTCTCACGCCTTGACACATTGTTTGAGAGTGATATCAGCATTGGGCCAAGGGCTGGAATATGATTGAATTGTGTTCAAATCTGTTTATGGTCTATATTATTCTCCATAAAGATAATGTACCCTTTATTTTTTTATGATAGAAGAAAAGATGCAGTCGGTGAAATCAACCATAGTATTTATCAGCAGTATGCAATTATTTTTTTTTGTTTTGCTTTTGCTCGTGCTCTTTACAGCATCCTGGCTGTTTTTATTGAGAAGCATGAGACCTGCTCTACTCTGACCGCAGAATCCAGACACAGCAGTCAGTTGTCTTCTGATTGACACAGCAGATGATTGAATTAGATGCAGTGGTGCAGCACGTGAGACACTGGGCGCGTCACCGGTTGGGCTTGAGGTCATATCTCACTGAGGCTGTTGGAGCTCCACCCAGTTTATCCTTTAGCAGTACAATAAACAAACGTGGAAATCTGTTGGGGCTAGTAATTAAAACCACTTCATATGTTTGAAGTGAAGTCATTTTTTTAATGACCTTTTCATTACCCATGATAACCATTGTTTGAGGGTAGTGGTAACTGGTCGGTTTGGGCAGCTATAGCGATGTCATTCACATTTCAGTAAGATTTAGTCTTTATTCGTATATATGTTTGTGTATAATTATGCCTTTCGGTTCTGGCTGGAATGTGTTTGTCCAGAGCTAAACTCAGATAAAGTATTAATCATTCCACTGAGCTAATATTTATTTTCCTTTGTTTTTTCTTCCTTTCCATGCCCCTGCTGTCCTTGTGGGACAACCCTCGGGAACTATAAACATCTATGGCATTTTCACTACCCAACCATCTCTCCCGGGACTCAATGTCAATGTGTGAATGCTTTTCAAAGTAGCTGTAAGTATCTCATTAACCTCCCGTGTCGCGTTTCTCTGTAATCGACCAGCATGACGTCTTGCATTTAGGAGCCTTGTTTTAACTCTCCTGGAACAATTGAGGGAATCGTGGATCATAGGCAGTCCTGTCTCGCTGCCTTATATGGGTGATGTTGTGTTTAAGGCCTGTCACAGGTTACCCAGCTTGTCTTTCTATCCTCTCTTAAACTGCTTTTTTTCCCCTGTCCCAGCCCTAGTTAGGCATTTAAACATATAATGCCTCATGTATGTAGAAAGATCATGGTTCTGGATTTAGCTGGGCACTGCCTCATCACTTATTTCTGATTGCTGGTAACCTCCACCAGCAGGTTTTGGTTACGTTAAATTGACCTGATCTGAGATCAGTGTGCAGTCAAGTGTTTTATAATGTATTACTATTGTTTAACATTCCTCTTCCAGCAACAGAAGAATCTGGAGGGATATGTGGGTTTCGCAAACCTCCCCAACCAAGTGTACAGAAAATCGGTGAAGAGGGGCTTTGAATTCACCCTCATGGTTGTCGGTGAGTTTATTTATTTTTCTTTAATTCAAACCGCATTCCTGAGTCTTTCAGTGAATCATGCTGTCGATCTTGTGCTTATTTTGCATACGTCCTCAAAGATCACCCTTGAACCGACACGGTTACGTAATCGAATATTCCTCATACGGGCATGTGGCAGAAACTGGTCTTTTGAGGTTTGGGCAGAAACGTAGCTTTGCCCCTTTTTCAGCACATACATATTTTTGAGTCTTGCAGTGTGTAATTTCATCGCGGGCCTCGACCGGGCTGCCCTCTGAAATGCATTAAGGACGGGTTAAAGGCCGGATTCTGTGAAACCATATTTAAAACAAATGTGCTTCCCTTTCTCCGATGGAGGCTTGCACTGGAATGTGTGTGTGTGTGTTTCTCCTTGGGATCAAGGGTGGGAAGCTTCCTGTAATTCCATTCTCGCATCCCGATCAGCAGCCAAAGCAGTTGAGGAAGATCTGAGCGTCCCCAGCTGCCCCTCCTCCAAAAACCTAGTCACGGTGCTTGGGACCCACATAGGAAACGCTCATTGACACCTCGTGACATCACTTCCCACCCCCTTATGCCCACTTCAGCCAGTGTCTGCTGCTCAGGACTACAGTCGATGATTAGGGCAACGCCCGGAATGTTACATCAGAACGAGTGTGGATACGCCCTTCAGTTTCCCCCTATATTCCATGAGGAAACGGGCTGTTATGTGACAATCATGTAGGCACCATGTAATTAGCATTGCCAGGTGATTGGTAGAGTCGTAAAATACACCCTCCTTCTTCCCCTTAGTCGCACGATTCTTCAGTGCCTGCTCTTGTGGATTTCATTTTGTTCGGAATGTAAGGTAAATTAAACTATAAAGTTGTGAATTTCTGCCTTAGTTTTGGGGGATGTTATTTGTTTTAGATGTTTGTTTGTTGAAAGGGTTGTAGGGTATTTTGTGAAGCCGTGCTGAAATAAGTTTTTTGCCTGCTGGTGTCTGGTAATTCAGTTTCTGAAATATTTTTTAGCTTGTTTTTAAGTCCTGATCTAACATCTGTTACAGGGGAGCATTTTCTCTTTTGGGATGACTTTGGAATTATGTGTGGAACAAATTGGAGGGGAAGCACATTTTTCCAGCCTCTACCATGCATCCATGGACAGTTGGAGAAGTAGCTGCATCATTTTTCATGCTCGCCGCCAGACAAACTGAAAGTCTTAAACATGGTATATAAAACAAGGCTTTCCCGCTCTCCGCCAGCGTTTGCGTGCAGAGGGGAGTGCCATCGTTTACACAGCTGCCCAGGTTTCCTTTAAAGGAAGTGTGCCGGACGCTGGCCGAGCCGGATGGCAGAACCTGGCTTTGCTGAAAGGGCAGCTGCTTCTGGGTACATTTGAACCCAACCAGCAATACTTTTCATCGGCGGGTTCAGTTGTCATTTGATATCGTATAATGCTTCATTGTATTTAGCTATGTTGAGAACCAACCTTTGATGAGCAAGACGTGTAGTAAGATACAAGGGCCCCAAGTGTGTCAAATCCTTGGCTATCCTTCACCACCTACAGAATTTGTTTCTGGGATGTTTTGTGCTATAATTCAGTGTCAGGCATCGGAGGTTGACCGGTAATGAGTCGGATTGAGTTGCACTGTATGGCACAGAGGCTTGCGTTGGCCAAATCTTTAGTAGTGTTAAGTACCAACACTATCGTGGAGCTACATGCTGTTGCTGGGGTGGCAGTTCCTGGCTGGTGGATAGTGTGAAAATGTAAACACCAGCCAGGCCCTTTCTCGTTGAATAAAGATGAAACGACCGCCCCGCTGAGCTCAGATTATGGTATTTCTTTTTAATTATTCTAGGCGTCCCCCTGTTCGCTTTTGTTACCTATTGCTTTTATTGGTGCTTGTGCCCAGGCGTTACCGTCCCAAGGGATTTAAATCTCCCCTCCTGTAAGAGTATCCTCCTGAACTCTGTTCTTCGAGCAGTGGGAGATCTCCCAGTGGTTCCCAGGACCCTTTGTGACACTGCGGTTTACCCTAGTTGTGGGGCCTCTCAACAGTGGAGTCCGCTGTCGGCCTTGCTCTCCCCAGCTGCTCCTGGCCTACAGGCCTTTCATCCCCCCATTCAGCCACCCCCATAGCATAAGCTTCATATGTAGAGTTGCTGTTATAAGGCAGAGTTTCACTGAGGCAGCCCTTGGTGTAAGAATTCAGATTTACTTGTGCCTCGTTTCCACCTACACAGAGCTGGTGCTGGTGCCGGGCTTGTTCTCACTTGATGCCTTTTGGGCTACCATGTGCTCCTTACATTTATAGCTCTCAAATCCTAGTTATGTTAGTCAGACTAATTAGTCAGACTTTAAAGCAAGTGAGTTGTAACCATCCAATAGAGATGTAGTTCCACGTGGTTCCACCTTGGGTCCTGCCTTATTTATGGACTGCATCATCAGTTATGACACAGTACATGCAATTCCAGATTTCACACATTCCAGTTGAATTATGCCTGTCCTTGCAGCTGTGTATTTATCTGTCAGGCCCAGAAACTGCCTTTATGATCATTAAAGGGGAAACCCACTGCAATTTGTTCATCCTTGTTTCATATATTATTACTGGGGTCTGCAGTCTGAGGTATTCATGTCTTTGCATGCACGTTGCCATCTTCCAGTGGAGAAGCATAATTCATAAAATCCAAAGCAAACCATGCTTTAACACAACTTCTGCTCTCATAGACCACATCATGGGTGACGCCACCTTTTTGTTTCACTGGTGATTTGTTACTATTTTTAGAAATTGTTGAAACATGCACGTAATGCATTCATATGAAATTGTGTGTCGGGGAGAGGAAACAATGTTACCCACTGATAACAAAATCTAGTCTCGTGTTTAATTATCTTGGTGTCAGGGATTGTAAATCTGAAGTTGTCTGTCCACATCTCCCAGTTTTTGTCCAAACATACAGAGTTTTAAAATTGAGATATTTGAGAAATTCTTAAAATTGAGATTTTTGTAAATCAGTTGCATTATGATACAATCTGCCAGTAAAAATCTAGTTTTTCTTCCCTGTACAATGTTTAAAAAATGTCTCTCTTTACAGGGGAATCTGGTCTGGGGAAGTCAACGTTGATCAACTCCTTGTTCCTGACAGACTTGTATTCTGCTGAGTATCCTGGGCCTTCCCACAGAATCAAGAAGACAGTACAGGTAAATTAAAAAATAAATGAATGTCTTTCCAGGTAGTGTGGCCGCTATTTTGGAGTAATGCAGAAATGAATTTACCATTTGGCAGTAGATTTCTCTCTTCTCCCATTTAGTGTCTGTCTGAATCACAGTCAAAACATAAATAGTTTTTCATAGCCCAGAACTTTCCATGGTCTGTTTTCAGAAAATGGTACTTCGAGTCATGTTATGTCTGGTGTTGGTCTTAACCTTAAGATATTATTTTTTTTTGTGTGTGTGTGTGTGCTATAAGTATTTTTGGTTGCTCACTCTGTGTCTGTACCGCTTTCTCTCTATAGACTCGCCCATAATCTACAACTTACCTTTCTAATAGTATTGATGAACTAGTTCTGTTGGCACTGCTTAGTGAAGTATTCTGTGAGTGTGTTCTTGCCCTGGATCCAGTTTGCTCAGTATTACTGCCCCTTTCTTCTCCACAGTAACGGTCTTGTGCCGATTGTATGCAGTTGATGGTAGGCAGGGCAGATTATCCCCCGTCCCCCCACCCCTTATGTGTCCATGTCTACAGCCAGCATGGCTTTGTTTATCTTACCCGCTAAGTGAAACTACAGGATCCTGGAATCGACTGATGGGACCATTTCAGGTTTTGAGTGTGGCCGTAATTTACTGGGAATCGTGATAAGATTTTCAAACTCCGGCTGCTAAGTTATGGTGGTAACACTGTTCCAGTCATAATACCTAGATTTCCCAGTCCTCGATGGTTAGCTTGGACATTTTGAGCCTGAGGAATAATTGACTCCAGAGCGGCTTGAATCTGCAGCTGTTTACAGAATCGCTCCGCTTCTGCTGGCAAAGATATCTCTCCGTTGTCTGACCGAGGAGGCTCACCAGTCTCGCAGACCTAATTGCTCTGAGCTGAGATTATCTCTTAATTTCCCATCGCAATCACTCTTAATTGGGACTCTGATGGTAATCAGACAACTGCATGCCAGACTACTGCGGTTACAGCCTGATTCTAAACTAAAGGCATCAGGCAGAGGGCACAGAGATCCCATCCTCCAGTTACTGCTCACACACGTCAAAGAGGGAAGGTGTACGAAATTTCCACAGAACAGACCTGGCAGACTCCCTGCTGGAACACTGAAAAGATTGGCCAAGATTACTTTTTTTCATTGCAACCATTTAAACTCATTTCAGCTAAGATTGACCTCCTCAGATAATCGCTGTGTTGCCCCCACTGGGGGTGGTGTTTAAATTTTTTATGCCGTGGGGCTCTGCTCTATGTCATAAGCTGAGCCACTGTAAATGTTGTATCTGCAGGTCGTGAGGCATGGTTTATATCTAACTAGCATTAAAGGTCCAGTGCAGTTTTTGCCTGGGTTGATTTTATGAATAAAAAGCTGCATTCTTCTGTTTAGTGCTGCTTCAGTGTTCATGGTAGCTCCCACTGGCTCTCCCACACCGTAAATGCAAAGATGGATAATTTTTTTGTGAGTTTGGTTTGCCGATCCATTTGAAATTTTGAGCAGCACGTCATCTTGGCAGTCTTGGTTTCAGCGGGGGGAGGATTCTGCCCCTTAAATGCTTTCAGTTGTAAGACAGCTTTACAGGAAGTCAAGTGAAGGAATTGGTACAGGTAACTGCATTCTGTGACTCCTGGCCCGGGGCTGAGCCTCCCCCTTGCGTGCCTAATGGTACGATCCTCCAGTGAACCCCGTAACTCTCTGGCCTGTTTATTTAGTGATTGAGAAGAGGTTAGCTGGGTAGTCTGGATGTGCCAGACTAGTTTTCATATGATAGTGATACCAGCACCCAGTTTAATTCTGCATAGGCACAGTCTGGAGGTTTTTCTGTGTTTACGCCTGTCTAAATATGTCATGGCCCCTGGCTGTGGAGTGCAAACAACAGATGCTTTAGGATGTGATTGATTTCCTGCCCCGTGCCAGCAGTTTGCTTGGCCGTCCGGGGGGAGTAATTGCTTTGAAAGTTTTGTGCCGCGGTGCCTGACCTCCCCCTGCCTAATGAGAGCCTCAGTGGCGTACATGTTCTCTCATTTTCGATGGTTGATGGCTTCCTGGCTTCTGTCTGCGATCAGTGGTGTAAAACTGGCTTAATTGGTAACCATGGACATAAAGCCCTTGATCAGCCGACTTCCTGTCCGAGGCGTCGGGGACTGTCCCGTCATCCCTTACAGGCCTGTCTGGAGGGCCAACAATGACTGCCAACGCAAGATACGCTCTGCACAGAGCAATCTTCGCTTTGCACTGGCATCAAAAGCGATGGAAAGACACTTGGCTTTGGCCACACACGTAGTGCCAACCAGGCAAATCCCAGTAGGCGCCACTGTAATCTTTAATTCTAACTGTCATTACTTAATGGAAACTCTAAAAGCAAAGAAATTGCTACAAATCACTTGGACAACAATAGTGCTTCAGGCTGAGGACCAGGGCCTGTGGTCAGTGATTAAATACCAAAATGATTTACTGACGTAATGCACTTGTCCAGTCATACTTTACACTCGTGTTTTAAACGTGATGACATTTCAAACTGAAAATATTGACCTAGCAACTGGCTTATGGTCATAGTCACAGAGTATTTTCAATTTAAAGATGGTGGCGTGGGTCATATAGGAACAAAATGTTGGTACTAAGACTAAGGGTGATATTTGATTTTTCTTACCGTTCAGATATTACCCCATGATATACAATAATTTGACTATTTAAAAAAAAAAATCTGGTATTTTGAAATACTGGTCTGAAAAACGATATACAGATGCCCCTCTACTTACGAACGAGATACGTTCCAAACAGCCGTTCGCAACTTGAAATGTTCGTAAGTCGTTATTCAACATCATTTTAAGGGCATACGCAAGTACTAAGAACTAGGATGCTGGGAGTACGCACGCTACGCTGCTGCGCGGTGGGAGTAGGGGCCAGAAGTCGTACTAGGCGGAATTGGCACGCAGAAAAAAAATTTGATGTTGCAGACAGGAAATGGGAGCCCAGTGAAAACAATTTGGACTTGCAGTCCTCTTCATTCGTATGTCTGAAAGTTTGTAAGTTGAACGTTCGTAAGTAGAGGAGCGTCTGTGGTGTAATATCACACAAGCCCAAATAGTATTTCTACTAATAAATGTGTTTTTGGCTTGTAATTTGAAAATAATGTGTAAAAGTACAAACGTGTAAGCCAAATGTGTCGTGACCATGGTGCAAGTGGGGTAATGCACGACAAGCTGTGCAGTGTTTGTTTGTAAATGCACGCTTTGCCTGGTTTTTCGCCTCCAGAGCTGCGTATTTAAAAACATGTAATGCATGGCTTATCGTGCATCGACCCTTACTGATGGCTCAACGAGAGACGTTTGATCCCGAACTAAACCAAATTCTGTCGCTTTTTCTCCGCCCTGCAGCTTTGCATATAATGCAAAGCGCGAGAGGTTGAGGGTGAGCCGACTAAGGCACGTGCAGGAGTCACGTGACATGACGTCATGTGATGCGATGAAGCTCCTCAGCCACACCCTGCCGGTACTGATGGGTTTGCTTTGCCTCTGCAAACAAGGGAGGTCTTTTAGGATGCAGACCAACTAACTGCATGGTTTAGCTTTAAATGAGAACAGTGAGTGTTGTCACTTCGGTGCAGTGATCTAACAGGAAAGATAAAGCAGCCTGCAGTGTATATTCCTTTGCTGTAGTGGTGCATCGGGGTTGACGTCAGGTCACCTGTTCTGTACCCATTTCCTCTTCTTTGTTTCCTTAAAACGTCTTTCTGGGCACCTGCGTATAGCCACTCGGAGTCCGCTGGACGCGCGCAGCCATGTGAAGTGCCAGCACTTCTGTTTTCTGGTTTCGCAGCATGTCTGCCTGACGGTGCAGCGTCACGGCCTTCGTGTCGCCACTTGCCATCCCAGCGAACGTGGCCCGGCTGGAATAAGCAGGGTTTGTCGTGTTTCAGATTCTCGGGGCTGTTTATTTGAGCAGTAAGCGGTGCGGGCAGACACCCGTATGGCCCCTGTGCTAAAGTGTATCCATCGCTGGAGAGGTGGATAGAAGAGGAGGTTATTTTTAGGGGAGGCAGCGACACAGCTGCGTGTCAGATTCCAAAAAGGCCTCGTTTCTGCCCTTTCTCTCCCAGAGGAGGCCGGCTGACACTCTTTCCCTTCTGCGACACACCCCTAACATCAGTCGACACCGTTTAGGAGGTGTTTCGCAGCGTGGATTACCTGTTCTCATGGTGCTTTTAATAGCCAGATTTTTGTTTACTGCCACCAGCTGAGCGATCATTCTGAACTTTGAATGGTTCCCAAACACGCTTGATAAGTAGTTAAAGAAACCCCCCCAAAGGAATGTGGATGCAGAGTTTGTGGTATTGGGGAGATTAAAGTCCAAAAACCACAAATTGCATTGTAAATGCCTGTGCTATTTTGGGAATCAAAGTGAGAGGCAGGAATATAATACAGAATAAACAGACTGCGTGAAAATCGTTACATGGGCGTAGCCAGTGGTGGGCAGCTTAGCGCGATGATTAAGCTGCCGGTTTAAATGGATTTAAGCAAAGGGTTGCCGTGGAGATTCTGGTGGCACAGTGCGGCGGGCCGTGTGCCCATCCATGATGAAATCTGCATGGGTTCTTGTCTGGAATGACATACCTTCAACCCGACTCATCATGGCCGTCAAAGTGTAACCATCCTGACCCCAAAAAGCTGTTCATTTTGCAGTTATTGGAGGTCTGTGTTATTTCCCAGGCCCGGGTTATATTGCGGGCTGGGGGGTGGTGGTGAGGGGGGAATGGTGTTTTGATAATCTGTCCACTTCCTCCACTGAAGCTGTCTGGTTTTAATGCAGAGCGTTTTGTTTAGCTGTGCTGATTGGAGCTGGAGAAGTAGTGGGAGGGGCTTGCCCAAAAGCTTTCGCAAGTCTGTCAGGGCGCTGACACCCAGGGGTCAGTAGTCACTCCGTGAGATCTTGGCGGCGTCCCGTGGGAGTTTTGACAGATCCTGCAATGCTGTGGAATGGCGATGGTGTGGTGTGGAGTGAAAGAAAAACAAAAACAGGTGAACTGGCATCTACAGAAAGCACCAGGTGTTGGGGAAGCGTGTGTCATCATGCAGGGCCAGTAAAAAAAATAAAACCTGTTTGCATTCCAGGCCTGTGGACTGATTGACTGTTTTTCATCCCGCTTGATTTACGGCCAGAAAATTACATTTCGGACGCGTTTCACGGTTGGAATTTAATCTGCTGATAGTGGCTTTCTCAGCCGCAAGCTCAGCTATGTAGAGTTTTTGTGTGTGTGTGTGTGTGTGTGTGTATGCGAGTGCTGGTGTCTGGCCTGCATGATGGTTAACGATTCAGATGTATTGGCTTTGAAAAACATCTGTAATTGGGACATTGACACTCGGTGTCTAGCCACTGGTTCCAGGTTTGGCTTGGATCTGTATCGGAGAATATATTTCTGCTGTGCTGATGTTAATTAAAAGGTGATTAGTGTGTAACGACAGCCTTTCCAGTCCTTAAATTATTTTCAGTGTTTGGTGTCGTATTCGGCTGCAGAGTTGGGATTTGGGGTGTGTTTTTCTGCAAGCTGGGACCCATTCCTGCTAAACTCAATATCCCCCGTTGTTAATGGCATCGTAAGTGGCTCAGGCTGTCACGGGTTCGAGGAAGAATCCCAGCAGGGAGGGAGGGAGTAGATCCGGAAAAGCACTCACTGTTCCATCCAGCCCCTCAAAGGACGTTTTACTGAACAAGCACAGCGTAGCACCATGGTCTGTCGCCCGTGCCGCCTCCGGGGCTGTGCTTACAGTGTGGAGGGGCATGCTGGGGTGTCCCAAATACTGCTTCCTGGGTACCTTTGTTCCATTTGGAGAGGCAGTTCTGACCTGGAAATAGCACAGGGTTTTTTTCTGTAGCCGCGAGAGTGTTTGAACGAGCCCAAATAATGAACACATGCAGAGCGGTCTTAAACGGATTTGTTGATCAGTGTAAAACTTTAACCCAGAGCCCACGGCTGATTGATCTGGCCCACAGAGACGGGTAAGTGGTAGATGAGACCGCGCTGAATAGAGAGGCCTTGCAGTTTCTCATCACTCTGTCCTCTGGGGTTTGACTGGACCAGCTTTAGGATGGTGTTAGAAAAGTCTCATTTATGGTCTCCGCCTGCCCCCTCTGCTGTAACTTGTGTTACCTGGGATGCACAAGCCTGTCCAGTGGCATTTAATTATTCTGCATCCTTTCGCAGGTGGAACAATCCAAGGTGCTAATAAAGGAAGGTGGGGTCCAGCTTCTCCTCACAATTGTCGACACCCCAGGATTCGGTGATGCCGTGGACAACAGCAACTGGTAACTTTGACCATGTCTCTCAGTCGCTGTGTCTGGCTTCCCTACACGTGCCGATCATGTTCGAACATGCATGTCCGCTAAATTCTGGTCACCTTACCCTCACCTGCACCCATTCCAGCTGGCAGCCCGTCATCGACCACATCGACAGTAAGTTTGAGGATTACCTCAACGCCGAGTCCCGCGTCAACCGGCGTCAGATGCCCGACAGCAGGGTGCACTGCTGCCTGTACTTCATCGCCCCCTCAGGACATGGGTGAGTAGTGCGCTCCGCCGTGGCACCTCGCTGCAGCTAATGAGGGAAGGAAAGATGACCGGCTGGGCTGCAGCATGGCCGTCAGGTTGTGGTTATTGAGGACTACATTTCCCAGCAAGCTTTGCCCTCCTAAACCCCATTGTTGGTCCGAACAGCCTGTGCCTGTCACCAGCGCTGAGAGGGGGCAGGGTTCCGCAGAGGGGACGGTCACTGTTGGCCGCCTAGTGGGAAGCGGTGGTGTAATTTGCCCTCCCTCCCCCTCATGCAGCATATTGGCTGCGGGCCCCAGGTCCCTGTCAGCACTGGCCTGGGTCTGCATCTCGCATCGTGCACAGCGCATCCCCAGCTGCTCCTAACAGCGGGCCGCTCTGTTGGCCACACAACGACAGCTGTGTGATGCCAGCCTCCCCCATCTTTGAGCTGGGGGGGGGGGTAGTCAGACGGGGCAAGCGCTGTGTTGTGTGAGCTGTTCTCTGCCCACTGTTGACCAGAGACACTCTGCTTGCTGGGAGCCAACGTCACCTAGCTGTCCCTGTGTGGCCACACCGGTCCAGCCTCCATTGCTGAGGAACACAGGCTTAAACCTTAAGTGTCCATTGCCTTTATGGTTCTTTACAAAATCATATCAGCCAAATTGACTTTTAGTGCCCCTTCCTGTTGCTTGCTGCCAGGCCGTCCCCCTGTCCCATCGCCCTTTTCCCAGAGACCCCCCCGTCCCAGAACCGGGCCGCTGCAGCCGGCCTGCGGAGAGGCGGCACAGATACCCCACACCACTCTTCCTCTCTCCCCTCCTCCTCCTTTTCTGCTTTTTGCTCCCCCCACTCATACACCATGCAGTGGTTATTAATTCACGCCAAGCCCCCTCCGCAGTGTCCAATCAGGGGAAAGAGCAGCCAGAAGTCAGCCTGGTTTCAGGGGCACGATTCACACAGGGTAATTCTAAGGGAGAGATGGGTGCGAGAACGTGTTTGTTTTCCTGTCTGATGCCTTTGTGCCACTCTCGTTTCTCACACAAACACGCCTTCACCCCCTTCTCCTCTAGACTCAAGCCACTGGACATAGAGTTCATGAAACGGTTACATGAAAAGGTGAACATCATTCCCCTTATTGCCAAAGCAGACACACTGACTCCTGAGGAGTGCCAGCAGTTCAAGAAGCAGGTCTGTTTCTCTCTTTCTGTGTGTGTGTGATGCGGCTCTTCCCTTCTCCTGTGTGTGCATGTGTCTGTGCCGCCTGCACACAGCCTGCAGGGGGCACCTGACTGAGTTTCCACCTTAGTCCTCATCCCTGTGACCCTGTCCTTGATGAGCATCCTTTTCCCACTCGCATGTAAATGTTTGAACTGTAAACTACTGGGACCACATGACTTATAAACAGCTTCCAGAGCACTTCTCAGCTGTGATGCCTCCAAAAGCAGACGTTGGACAGAGACATTGACGTCCTGGGTAGTTTTAGAAAGAGACTGACTGAGGAGGGCGCAGTAGGGAGGGTGTGGGCTCGATAGCGGTCACACAAGCCAGACAGGCTGTCCGGCCTTCCCTGCCATCCTCTTGAGATTCATGTGAGTCAGAGTAATTTGTCCGTTTTCACTGCTGGCCTCATCACCCCACCCAAAGTGCGTTGCTGGGGCTCGTTATCTTGTTACCAAGTCACACGTGTCTCTCTCCTCCGGCCAGATCATGCGTGAAATCCAGGAACACAAAATAAAAATCTACGAGTTCCCAGAGACGGATGACGAGGAGGAGAATAAGCTGGTGAAGAAGATCAAGGTACGGAGTTAGCTGTAATACAGGCATGCCTGCAGACACCCTGACCTGGGATCGCTTGGTCTGGTCTGAAAATGAGGAGAGCTTGCTTCCTTCCACCTCTGCTGCTAACCGTTTTGACTCCCCATCCCTAATCAAACCCAGTGTCTGTCATACAGATGACGGGCTTTGGGGCCAGGTTCTACTTCACAAAAGAATGTTTACCGTCTCTGGAGCAGCTCAGCTCATCCTGCAGTGCACAGTACAATCTGATTTCTGTTCCTCTGTAGCGTTCCCAACAGATCCCCACTGTCTGTTTTAATGTTGGTGTATATCGATATGCCTCTCGTAGTGGTGTCATTGGATCTTCTCGTATTGGGTTGAGGTGCACGCAAGCCTCAACCATTTGCGACTGTTCTGGAGTGCTGGTGACATCAGCAGGCCGGTGCGGCGTTGTAAAATAACACCAGTGGGGTGGTTTCCGCGCTTGGCGTCTCCCGCGCCCTGTTTTTCCCCACCTCTGCCTTCAGCAGAACGGGCCAGGCCGGGAGGCGGACGTCACAGCGAAGCTCTGATTGGCTGATCGTTCCCAACGTGCCGGCCCCTTGTTGACTCGTTGTTCACGGACTCTTTCTGTGAGCACAACGCAAGCATTTCTGTCCGAGAGTCTCTGAGTGTCCGTCCCGGCCTGTTGAGACAGGTCCCCAGAGGACCAGCCGGGAGATCCGCACATGCTCGCCGCCTGCCCGAGGCGGTGATGCCACTCAGCGCTAGACAAGTGCGACTTTCACAGCCCGTGTCGCTGTGCTTTTGCTGGTGGCGATACCAGCGGGTGGTATTGGCATCGTCGGACATTACCCTGCAGTACAGTGATTTCTCACACGCGCGCGCACACACGCAGATACCAGCCGCGATCTGCACACAGGCCGCCCACCATTCTCCTCCAGACGCATAACGCCTGCATCTCCCCACAGGATCGCCTCCCTCTGGCTGTCGTCGGTAGCAACACCATCATCGAGGTCAACGGGAAGCGCGTCCGAGGGAGGCAGTACCCCTGGGGCGTGGCAGAAGGTGAGGGAACATCCCCAATGGGGATCTGTTATCATCATGCCAGCAATCACTCTGCTTTGGTCCCCCTACCTCCCTCCGCTCTTAGACCTCAGCCTTTTACCCTTTTGTTAGTTAGATTTAGCCATTGGTGGCCAATGAAGGAAGAAGAAAGATTTCCATGGACACAGCTCCGTCCTGCCAGAACTGCAGAGGGGTCTTTGTGATCTGGGGTACACCCGCTGTGGCTCCCAGTGTGAGCCAGCAGGGATGCATGTCAGATGGCTCTCATCATGGTCTACTGGGCTGCGCCCCCTACTGGGCATGCGCCAGACCAGACCGGCACGGCAGGGCCAGGAAGTGTAGGGATGGGGGGGTCGAAGGTGGGGCCTGAAAGCATGGGTATTTTCACTAACCGGGGTATGTCAGTGCAGGTGGGCGACATTGGTGTGACAGTCTCCTTCACCACAGGAGTCTCCGATGTGTCACAACTGGGATGGACGGGATGTCCAGCCACACACAGAACCAACCTCGGGATTTCACATCAAGCCAATCAGTTATTGACAAGTAGATTGAGCTGCTGTCTCCCCCCTGACACCCCTAGCAGTGCATTTTTTTTTGGGGGGGGGGGGGCAGGCTATTTGGGCTTGTTTACTCTTTTTGACATTGGAAAATTCTTTCGGCAAGTTAAAAATAAACATTAAGCAGAAGGTCGCTCTGTGTTTCTCTGGCACGGGCGAGGTTGGGGGACGGCCAGAGACAAGAAGTGGTATCAGGCCCGTGAAATGGGACGTAACGCCTCCGCCTATCAAGGAGAGTGAGGACGTCTCTCTCCCTCAGGGGATGGAAACGCATCGGTGTTCCATTAACACGTCGCTAACACGTCCAGCTATTAAGGATGGCGTGAGGTTTGGCTTGTAAAATGACTGGTGCTGGTAACAGCAGATCATCCAGTGGGCTGTGACGTCGTCAGGTGCCAGGCTAGGTCAGTGACTGGCGCCTGTTCCAACATGTCTGAGTTGGGAACTCGGTTCCCTAAATGTGATTCCCAGCAGCAGGCTTGTGGACTGTGGGAAAGACTGCTTCAAGAATTTGACCCTTTGTCCAATTAACCCCCAACTGCTGTCAGGCTTTGGGAAATGACACACATCACTGTGGATTCCCACATCGTTGCCCACCTTGTTAGCATGGCTGCCTGCTCACCTGTTCTCCTAGTGTGACTTGTAGTGATGCGCGGGTCGACCCGTGACCCGCGGGTGCGGGCGGTTTTAGGGCAGACATTTTTAAAATATCGTGAGTGCGGGTGGGCGGGTCAAATAGTTACAAAACGCATTTCATTATCGATCAAAGCGTGTTGTAAACGGGGTTCGAATTACCACGAGGATCTCCTAGTTCCACTCGCAGTCACAATCAGGGAAATAAAAGGAAATAACGCTGTCCGTAGCTTTAGTTTACGCCGCCAAAACCTCTCCTAGACCTTCGATGAAGACATAGCTAACTTAATCAGAGAAAAGTTAAGAAACATCAGATGTTACAGTTTTGACAAGTGTTTTGCATGCACGCGCGCTTGTGTGTGTTTGTGTGTGCGCGAGAGAGATGTCTTTCGTGCAATTTTCCGCAACCGTTCAATAAATAACGACGTAAAAATCGATCTTTCGGTTTCGTCGTCGTTGTTTGGTACACAGTTAATCTTGCATAAAATTGTGTCATCATCTTCAATGCGAATCTAGCACGAATCTATGTCATCTATGGGTTACAGTGTCACAAATGACACTTCATTGGTAGGTTCCATGGCAATACAGGCTCACTGGTGTTTTTTTTTTGTTTTTTTTCTTCGGGTCGGGCTTTGGGTCATTATCCACGGTTTGGATCTCCTGACGGGTCGGTTTGGGGCGGGTGTTTAAAAAAAAAGCCGACCCGCGCAACACTTGTCACTTGCAACTGTTTGACGTTTGAGCTGAAATTGGACTTTGCTAAAAAGATGGGTGTCAGGTGGATGTTGACATAACAGTGAGGAAGCCTGTTCTTTGTTTAGATGACATATCTACTGATACCAAGTGATTATGAAAATAGATAAGGGGGAGGGGATGTCCCTCATTCCGGTGGTTAATATTTGTAAAACAACTAAGAAACTGGCTTGGTTGATGTGGTGGCCCCCTGGCGAATGTTTCTGGTACTGCAGGTATCTCTGCAAGTGAAGCATAAAACTGGGAATTGGAAAGCTTTTCCCTGGGTGGGGCAGCAATGGACGACGAGTTGGTGTCCCTCACACAGCTCATCAGTTTGTTCACCTTGACGCTTGCTGTTGTCTTCTGCCCCCCAGTGGAGAACAGTGAGCACTGCGATTTCACGATCCTCCGGAACATGCTTATCAGGTTTGGTCACCACCACCTCCTTGCGCCAATAAAATGACCCGTGCCACCATCCAGAATCCCTGCTCTGTAACACGGTCTCACTCGTCCCCAGGACCCATATGCAGGACCTGAAGGATGTGACCAACAACGTCCACTACGAGAACTACAGGAGCCGCAAGCTGGCAGCCGTTACCTACAACGGCGTGGACAATAACAAGAGCAAGGGTCAGCTGACCAAGTGAGTCCAGCACGCCGCAAGCTATCTCGTCTGTGGGATCAGGGGACAAAGGCGCCCTCTTGTGGCAGTGCCCTACTCCCCATGGCATTCGAGAACTCGGGCCACGCCGTGATTAGTATGGATGGTGAAAATTCCTGAAGATAGCCATCTCTGAGAGCCTTGCACTGCTGGCCTGATCTCGCCGCTCCCTTAAGAGTCAGAGGTTATAGGTCAGAGGTCACAGACTCACTGGGCAGGGCAGAAGTTATGGCTACACACTGTAAATTGGGCAGAAGGCAGCGTATCCACTACTAATTCACCACTGAATCGGCGAGATGCTAAATCAGTGCCAGGCTCCTTAATGGCCACCTCGACACCAAGCAGGACACCAAGCAGGACACCAGCTACACCACCTCAAGCACTCAGCCTGGGCACTGCCAATCCCACGGCACACAGAGCTTGAGCCTCCCGGCCAGCCCCATGCCCATCGGGGTCGCTCGGCCCTTTTTATTGTCATTAACCTGCTCTATATTCACCTTCCAAACACCAGGAGGTCTGCCCACACTGTCTGTCGCACGCCTTAACCACCACGGTTGCTTTGTAATGCATGATACAATTCAGCATGCTAAACGTGTCTGTGTCTGTGTGTGTGTGTGTGTGTCTCTGTTGTTTTTTTTTAGACTTGATACAGTTGAAGGCATGTAAGTGACATTTTTGTTTCTTCAGAACCTGCTTTGCACACCAGCGCTCCACTGTGGCTTGGTAGGAGGGTAGGGGTTGCTAGGCATGCTTCCATCTGGGCGTGCTCCTAAGCGCGGGTTGCAGAAATGGCTTTTCTCGCAGTTCGCTGGGCGGCACGTCCAGGTGGCGATCTCTCTGCAGATCGACGGTTCCTGTCCGGCGTGTGGTCTTGATTGGCAGTTTTCACGGGCTGCTGTGATTGGCCATTCCAGCCTCAATGGCTGGCTGGGTATTTATAGTATTCAAGACCTTGGTTTGCTTGCACCAGTGGACAGCACCGTTCGGCGCCCGTCTCTCGCTTTGGAACCAGGCTTCATTCACATTTGCCCTCCGCTTTTCTCTTTCGGTGGGTGGGGTTTCTGCCAGAAAAGCATCTCAGCGCCCCCTAATGGTGTGGCAGGGAGTGAGACATTTGCTTGCAAAAATGAATTGTGTCATTTTGCTGGGCTTTGGGAAATGGAAGAGATTGGGGGGGGGAGGTGAGGCTTACTGGGACTTTCTCATATGCTTTGCCTTTTCACGCCCGTGTGCACACTTTTCTGCGGGGTGCATGGTGCGTGCGTGCGTGCGTGTGTGTGTGTATGTGACCACTGCAGGAGCCCATTGGCACAGATGGAAGAGGAGAGGAGGGAACATGTGGCCAAGATGAAGAAGATGGAGATGGAGATGGAGCAGGTGTTTGAGATGAAGGTCAAGGAGAAAATTCAGAAGCTGAAAGACTCTGAGGCAGAGGTACTGTGATCAGCCGTCCCACACACTGCCGTCCCACACTGACCCTGTCGTGATCCTCATTTATCATGCATCCCTTGGATTGCAAGATGTTTTTGTTTGTCTGACTTGTTTCTAGATATCTCTATATGCCCTGTAGCTTAAATAAGTCCTGTGATTAACTTGTCTGTATGTCATCTGACCTACCGTTGAGTTAATGCCTTCCGGGTAGCCGCCAGCGAGTGCACCACTGACCCCTGTCTGTGTCACTGGCAATTGCAGCTGCAGCGGCGTCACGAGCACATGAAGAAGAACCTGGAGGCTCAGCATAAGGAGCTGGAGGAGAAGCGGCGGCAGTACGAGGAGGAGAAGGTCAACTGGGAGGCACAGCAGCGCGTGCTGGAGCAGCAGAAGCTAGATGCCTCCAGGTGGGCTGGGGCTGCGTAGCCGATGTGATGTACATTTTAAATAAAGCAGAGAGCGCCAGTGCCTGGAGCGACTGGGCATTAAGGGCCTTGCTGAAGCACTGAATGGTTGAAACAACGACCTTCCGATCACAGGAACAGGGTCCTAACCCACAGAGCCACACACCAGCCACAGGCCTGCGCACAGTGGGGTGAACTAACAGTGAGAATCCGGTCAATCAGCGGTTATAGTTCAGTGTTTGGGTGAGGGAGCCCGATAACAGTTGATTATACCAGATAGCTGCAGTAGGGTCCGCCCCCTCAGACTCGTCTGCGGTAGGAAGTGAGTCATCACACCTCTGAGAGCAGAACTACTCTGTGCAGCCACGCTGTGCTCCACTGTCGCCTTCCAGGCGCTTTGGAACCCTTCATCCCCAGATGAACTGGGGCTTTTAAGCCGCCCGTTTTCTGCTCTCTGCGCCGAGCCGATAGATCTGTCGTATGGAGGACCTCGAATCGGCATTGCGTCGGGTTTTAGCACTAACGCAGGAATGGCGTTTGAGGGAAGCAGCTGCTGATGTGGAGGCCATCACCATGATTTATTTTTGCCTTCTTATTAAGGTATTTTTTTTCTTTTTCTTTAGGACCTTGGAAAAAAACAAAAAGAAGGGGAAGATATTTTAAAGTATTTGAGGACCACCATGCTATGACGTACTGGTCGCCAGCGTACCAGCCTGGACCTCAGCGCATCTGTCCACCAACGACGCGGCTCTCTGCATGAGGAGAGGGCCGGTTCGCTGCTGTCTGTGGCGCGCCGGCCCCCCCCGCGCCGGCCCGCCCCCCCCCCCC